>VXAC01010020.1:1221679-1563494 GCA_013399225.1 Rhipidura dahli
AAAAAAAAAAAAAAAAGAGAGAGAAAGTCAGAGATATTAAAATATACTCCTAAAACCTTTTGGTAGCTTAAGATCTGTACTTCTGCTTTTTTCCTCTCCTTTCTTTTCTGTTGAGAGTTATTGTAGAGCTTCCTTTTTGTCATTTTTCTTCACATCTATTGACTTTTTGTATTCCCTGGAGGGAAAGCCAAATGCCAAGCTGATACGTAATTACAAATACACCTCGCAGTATTCCATTAAGACTGTATTTCATTAAAAAAAAATCTCCAAATCCCAAAGCTATCACAGCTAATGATGTTTGATGCCTGCTGATTGAAATTATGACTAACAGAATAATAGCTGTTACATGTGCTTATTTAGCTAGTCATCTCACAGAATCATGTCTGAGACATGCATTTAACTCTGACCACAGAGATTCAGTTCCTTAGAGACTAAGTCTCTGTGGTAGTCTCATGATATTTTGGGGGAAAAAAATATTTGGAACAACAGTCTTTTAAGATTAATTGCCCCGTATGTAACTATTGATTACTAGTAGATTGAGAAAATAGTTTTGTTTTTGTCCTGATGACCTCTTAGAGCAGTGAACCAGGGTGAGCTCACACGGACCCACGACTACATAGGCACCTTTTAGAGGGATAGAAGAACATTTTAAATTGATGGTGGAAATGGCTGAAAGTGGGTGTTGCTGAAGAGTAATTCCAAAGTCTGGATTTATTCTGTTTGGCAGGCAGCAAGAAACAGTCAAAATGGACAATGCAAAGCACTGAAGGTCGGAGGAGAGCGTTTTGCTATATCAGCATTCTTTGATACTTTAATGAGCATTTTTTGATTATTCATCCAATTATATAATACCTTAAACTGATTTTACTTGCAAATATATTGCCCATTCCCGAGTCAAATGTGCCAGAGGACTCTGCAGTTTTTCATTTCCACAATATTTCGTGACTTTTAGTGAAGTC
Organism: Rhipidura dahli; assembly: GCA_013399225.1. Taxonomy (NCBI): domain Eukaryota; kingdom Metazoa; phylum Chordata; class Aves; order Passeriformes; family Rhipiduridae; genus Rhipidura; species Rhipidura dahli. Next base: position 1,222,639 of record VXAC01010020.1, read on the forward strand.
ATTATAATAGTGGCCTTTACTTTTCACAATAAATCCCAGGCATCAATTATATACTTAGATATATGAGACATTATTTGTGACTTTGGAGATGATTATAGAGACATACTTTTTTTCTCCAAAAAAAGAACTTTTTGTGCAGTTATGAGTAGTCACTTTCTGGGACTGAGTTAATGAAGTCCTTAAATTTGTGCTGGGTCAGAATCCGTGCTGGAGTTGCCCATTTCTTACACAGGAGTTTAAGGTGTACAAGAGGCTTTGCTTCTGTACCCCTTCTTTGCTGGAAGTGAAGCCCAGCATTTCCCAAAAGGAGACTGGGTTCCCAGCTCATCTGAATTTCCACTGCTGACCCCACCCCAGGCTGGAGGGCCTAAATGGCTTCACACAATGTAAAATGCTGCTCTGCAGGGCTTGGGTTTGAGCACCCACTTCAGCAATTCCAGAGCCTCTGGCACTTGATCTGGGAGCATGCCTGTGTGAAGGGAGGATAAAACGTGCTGCTTTTAGCTGCTGCTGATGGTGCTCTGTTTTAGCTGGGTCTGGCAGCTGAAGTTTGGCCATCTCAAGGCTCTTCCTCACAAATTAATTCTAGGCTATTATCTTCTTTGGTGCTTTTCCCTTTCTTTCTCATTTAAAATCCAGACTAATGATCTCAGCTAACATTCTTTCCCAACTTAGAGAAATCTTAACCAGCCTCATGCTGTAGTTGTGCTGTGAGCAGCTGCACTGTGCCCAGCCAGTGAGAGGGTTGTACAGAAGCCTTCTACCTGCAGCCCAAAACAAGTCAGTGATTAAAAGGCAGCATCCTTGGAATTAGCCTTTCTGCTCCCTGGAATTGCTGTTTCCGTGGTTTATGCTGAGATGCAGGAGGCCAGGCCCTTCAGTGTCAATCACACTGGTGACTCGAGACATAGATTTGCAAAAAAGTGATCTGCAGAATCTTTCCTTCTGAAGCCATTGCTGCCGTGTTGGCTTTCTCTGATGGAAGGCCAGCAGTTCTGCTTCCCCTCAGAAATTATCAGATGAAAGGAATCAGTCACAAGAAAAATTCTTGCATCAAAGCTCCTGAAGCCAGCTGCTATGGGAATTTCAGGGAATATCTGCTTCTGTGGCCTGGCTGCAAAAGCTGCTTGAACCACATGCAGTGGCAGTGGGGAAAGACAAGTACATAGTCATTGGCTCAGATTTTCAGCTGTTTGACTGGTTTATTTTCTAGCAGGCATTACCCTTTTCCAGTGGACTGATACAGCCTTTGTTTTCCATGTGTGACAATTCATTTTACGATCCTCAAGGATCCCTAGCTCCTTGACTGCAGAGTGCTGCTGACAGGAGCTGCAGTATCTCTTACCCCAGGAGCAGGAATTGTGCATGCAGAGCGAGTACTTTATAAATGAGAGTCCTGCCAACTTGAGCTATCCTTGGGATTTAATAGATGTCCCCAACAGAAAGCAGATGTCTCGGGCCTTGCACAGAACTGTGCCGTTCTTAATAAGAACAGTCTTGGGCTCTCTAAAGACCTTGTTGTAACCCTGCAGAGCAAACCTGATACTGCCAGTCCTTTGTATGGATTGTTTTCCATCCCTGGGCTCTGTGGCTGCAGCCAGCAGGTTTCAGGAGAGCACCCTGCCAACATTTTCCAATTACATGTGGTACAAACACAGGCTTCCATGTATTGTGTAAAAAACCCCTGTCAGATCCCTGAAATCTCCAAACCAGAGGAGTTAAATATTTCATAATGAGGGCTTAGAATGTTTTTCTGTGGTGTAAATCATATTACTGCATTTCAGTGTGTTTCATGTTGGGCTGTTTTTTTACCACTGGTGTTTACTTTTGTCCCATTCCCCATCAAGTAAGAGCAGCTACAATCTTGAAACATCTTCTCTGTCATCTTTAGATGGTAGCACGCTTGGTAGTAGAGGGAAATACTTGTTTAAGAGCTTAAAAAAATTATTTGGGTGAGTAGTATTGATCTGAGGATTGTGTTCAAAGTACAAGTGCATGTAAACTAGTGGGTTTAGAGATAGCAGTTGGTGCATGGCTTCAAGTAATTAACTTCAAAATGGTGCTCGAGTGTTATTGTGGATTCTGTTGAGTGTTTTATGTCATGTTTGGAGATCTGTATTCTCAGAAGAATTGCACTGCATGGTTTACATAGAATCAAATTATATCCACTTTGATGGTGGAAACTGCCAGCAATGAGAGTGACCCCTTTCCTCCAGCTGATATTAAAAATGTTCTTTGATATGATGGGAATTACTCAAATACTGTGATTTTTATAAAAGCTTGAAAGTAGGTGAGATGTTCTGCTGCTGTGTGGGAGAAAATATATTATTTAACATAAGAAACTATGCCTGGCACATTAAAGAGGGTTGGTTGGCTTGCACACATTTGAATTCTTTATCATGACAGTTTGTGCTCCTAATGAGCTGCCATTGGGAGTGAAAGCCATTTTGCAGACTTGCTTCCTCAGCCATTTTGCGTGGTAATGAATCCCCTTCCAGCTTGGGGCCATAGGATTTGCCTTTCCCTGTCTCCCATTGAAGAGGACCCCTCACTCCAGCAGAAGCTGCAATTAGAGCTTTGCTAGAAGGGCCTGTGCTATCCTGTATGTGGACCTCGTGGGTGTGGAGTGGGAAAGAAGCCACACTATGAGCAAAATGCACACACTTGCCTTTTAACGTTGCTCAGATCAAAGATTTTCAAGGGCCTTAAGTATTTTACCCTACATTTATTTCAATTATCATAAATTATATATCATGCATTATAGTCCACGCTATGCTGTGTTTTCTTCCAAATCTGTACTGCTTCTTGCCTTTACTCTGCTATGGCACATCGAGGTTCATAACCAAGTAAGCCCTTTCCCCTCTGAGTAATGCCTTCCTCTCTCAGCTGTTTCCCTGGGGGCTGCACAATACAACATACACAGCGTGGTGCTGAAAGAGAAGCATTTCCCCTGTGCCTCCAGTCAGAGCAGCAAGACATTTAATCACCTGCCAGGCCTGTCTGATAGGCTGGCACGTTTAAACCTTAAATCAAAGTGGGGTGTGGTGTTTGAGTTTGGTTGGGTTTTTTATTTCCTTTCTCCCCCTACACTAATGAACTTCGGGCAGGGAGATGTGACAGCTCTGCTTAGTAGGAACAGCTCTCAGGGATGTGAAGGGACAAGATCTCTGCTGCTGGATTACAGCAGCACCATCACAGTGATCTATATTGCTCATTATCTACTTTAATATTCCCTCGGAGTGCACCAGACGTGATGAATTTTATCATCAGCTGGTATCTTTGATTCAGCTGCATTTATTTCACCAGGGCTCTACAGATTTCTGCAAACCAGTACCTGGCCTTAGATGTTAAACAAACAAAAATATGTCTTCTGATCGAATATGCTGCTGAGGTATTTAACTTTTTTTAACCTCCTATTTCCATTTGTACTTGCCTTTTTTCCTTACAAAATGTCGTCTCTCCCTTTCTGCCTTGCATTATAGAGCAGGAGCTTTAGTTTTATTTTTTAACAGCAGCTATCACAATGCCTCTGAAAAAAATAATTGATTAAAAACATTTTAAAGAGTGGCTGTTTCCTCTAAACAGGAAGCAGATTGAGCAACATACAAGTATTCTTCATAAAAATCATTCAGCTGAAGTTAATGAATGTGAGCATAGGGGGATCAATTGGCCACGTACAGGAAATGATACAGAAACACATCATGCTGAGAGTTCACCACAACTTCAGCTCAGATGCCTGAACAAAATCAAGGCATAATTTAGACCCCAATCCTGTCAGATGCTGCTACAGGTAAATCTGTGTTTGAGTGGAGTGTGGTTTACAGCCAGAAATATGAGTTTGAGGGGCATTGCAGGGAGGCTCCAAAAAACCCCCTCAAACCCTCAGCTCTTCTGGAGAAACGTTGTCAATGTAATACCAGGATCTGTTGAGATGGAAACCTGAAGCTTTTGAGGGCTGGTTGGTTGGTTTTCTCCAGCTAGAAATATCTTCAAATGTTCCTTAAATCACAAAAAAATTTAATGCAATTTTCCATGAAGAAGACTCTGCTTACCTAGCAGTCACCTGCTTGCCCCATTCCAAATGGCATTTGACTTTTGTTTTTGTTTTCCACACATTTGCTCTGAAATGAAATGCCAGGTTTGGGTTGGTGTTGGTTGAGTTTGGGTTTTTTGTTTGGGGGATTTGTGGTGGTGGTAAGAATTCCTTTGATACCTTTGTGATTTGTTTTTACATTCCTGCTGTTGACATTCTGTCCACATAGCTCTGGATTGGAATGAGTATGTATCCCTCGATAACAACAATCAGGGAAATTTTTATTCCTGGCTGCAAGTCACTTCATTCAGAAGTGCTTTTTAATTGCGAGGGGCTTCCACTAAATGGGAGATAGCCGGGATTAATTTCTGTGTGGAGCAGCTAATCATGTTTAATATTTGACCTTGCCTGCCACTGAGCTGCCAGAACCATCAGGAACAAACATGGAAGTCTGACTGGAGCAGCTGAGCTCATCCTGGCAACCATTAGGGGAAAAAAAAACCAAAAACAAAAAAAAAAAAAAAACCAACAAAAAAACAAAACTAGCAGAATCCCAAGATTTATGGAGGGCCTGTGAGAGCATTACTGTCTCTTCAGCCTCTTCCTCAAAAGCAGAGATGAAATTTCTGTCTGTGGCATGAGAACAGTTCAGGGAGTAATGGTATTGTAAAACCATGGCTGATTTTATTCCTAATTGAAGAACAGCAGAACTACTGTAATTCTCCTTAGTCCTGCTTGCCTTAGGCCGGAGGGGTAGAACAGCTACTTGTTTCCATGGAGATGCTTTTTTAGCAGGAGAACTTGGCCTCCTGTTTCTGAGACAGCAAAGAGCTGATTTCCGTCACTGCTCTGGAAGGGTGTTGCGGGTGAAGGGGTGTCTTTCATCCTACAGCTTGAGGGGAGAGGTGGGATGGTCATCAGCAGGTTGGGATTTTACCGTTCAATTCCCAAAGGTCATAAACCCCTTTCACATCTGGAGCTGCTAAAAATCTAAGTGTGGATCTCTGTAACAATCCTGTGGCTTTATAAAATGGGAAATGCAGCGCATGAGAGTAATGGAAGCAGCTTGTTGTTGTGGGATTTTTGGGAATGTATAGACTTGGAATCAAGGCCCTCTGCAGAAGAGAAGGGAGACAACAACGTAAAGGGTGGGTGGGTGGCTTATACTGGCTTATGTTAAACATTATCATCTTAAGGTTTTCTTAAAATTCCTGGTCCTTGAATCTTACAAAACTGATGGGGTAGTCTGGGCTTGGAGAATCCATTGAAACAAAAATGGAGGTTTCCCATTGGCTTCAGTGCAAATACCTGTGGCTCTGCTCTTACAGCAAATGAAAGACTTCGGGATGTGAGGTGACATTATCAGTGAAAATTGAGACACTGCTCCTGTGGAAATTAATTCCTTTCTGTTGGCATTAGTTAAAGTAAGATCAGCCTCGCAAAGGTAAAAAACCTCATTTATGTTGGAAAAATGAAGTGTAAATCAAAGCCAAAGTTTGGATAAAGCTTTCAAAGGAATGGCATTCTAGATATCTGTTGATTATCCATGCGAAGCTTGTAGAACACATCTAGTCTGGGTTTTCCCCCATTCCGGTTTCCAGGCAAAATCCAGTCTGGGTTTTCCTCCATTCCGGTTTCCAGGCAAAATCCAGTCCGTGTTTTCCCCCATTGTCACTCCCTGCTCTGCTCCCCAAGGTTTCTTTAAGGGGAGTAAGGGGAAAAGTACAAACTGAGTTTTGGAGGGAAGCTGGGGCAAGGTTTGGAAGCATCTTGCACTTAGTGAGCATTTCCATTGGCAGCAGCTGCTTCCCTCTTGCCTAAATATTTCCAGCTAACTGTGCTTGTGGCAGAAACTCCGTGTGAGAATTTTCAGCCAAAATGGCCTCAATGAGGAAAACAGCAAATGCAGAAAAATCCAATACAGCACTTTATCCTGCCTGACAGTGATAATTACTGGCACAGGTATCCAGGTAGGATTCTACCGAAATGTAGATGCTCTTCAGTGAACAGTATTCAAGTTTTCCACTTCAGGATGAAATCAAACAAAAACAGACCCCTAGGAGATCTTTTTGATTTCTAAATACTTATTCCCTGTCCCGTACTCAATTCTGTGGCCACAGTTTTGCTTTCTTAAACAAACCATTCCATCATTTTGCAGCCCCCAAGTAACTTTGAAAATTCTTAGGTGGCGTCTTTTTAAGGAAATTAGAGCAAGGATGAGCATTTTACAGTGCTTCAGGCTCTGCCCAGTGTCATCTTTTCTCCAGTAACAAGGCCAGCATGCTTTCAAGGACTACACTTCCACATATCCCATTTTTTAGAGGAATTGCCAACAGAGAAACCATTCTTCATCTTTAATTATTTAGGAGAGAGACTGCCAGCAGCAGGAGCCCAAGCACAGACCTATCAGATGACAGCAGTTTCTGGAGCCAGTATCTACTGGGGTTTGTTCACAGCAAACAAGGCCTGAACACTCCCAATTACAGATGTGTCCAAGGGTGTCCAGGACAGCTTTTAATGAGATGGGACCCCTCTTGCCTCAGCAATGAAGCTGCTTCTCTTGGCAGGATAAAGAAAGCTGCTCTTGAAATAAGGTCTAATTTCCATTTTTCAAGTGCAAGAAGAGTTTATTCTTGGTATCTCCCTTGCCTTTTTCACTTCCAGCTGAATTTCTTGGTTTCTTCTTTGTGAATTCTCTGATTCCAATGGGGTCACAAATTTGCAGCTGTGATTTATAAGGCTGTAGAGCTGCGGGAGATGCTCAGTCATGGCTTCTGTGGTGACTGCACACCCCAGGAAAAGGGGTGGTTCTCAAACAAATCATGGCAGAATTTGTGTTTGGAAAACAGACCAGATATTTGTGATAAACACCTCTATATATAAATTATCAGAAAGTTCCAAACTAAAGGGGAAGAGCGTGGGTCTGAAGTTCATGGTACAAACCAGGATCTAGTTGCTGCAGGGTTAATAGTGCCAGGATGATATTTGCATTAGCTAGCTAATTATTTAATTCATCTGCATGTTAAATGTCTGATTTTTATGTTAATTGGACATATTTCTGGCAAGGGAAAAATAACATCTGACTGTGACATTTAATGTCATTTGAATCTGGCTAATGTTGAAGCAGTAATTTCTGTTCTGGTGTTAGGATGAAAACAGAAGCGTTCAGTGCTTTGGTAGCAATTCCCACATCCTACAACTGCAGGGAGAAATGGACAGAACTCACCCTGCCCTGTCTGCCTGTGCTGTGCCACAACTGTCCTTTCATTCTCTTCTGATGATGAAAACACAAGGATACACTTTCTCTGCTCTTCCCTCTGCCCTCCATTGTGCTCTCTTGTCAGCTACAGCAGAAGGAGTTGAAGAAAAGCTATGTAATTTGCCAAGCCCCGTAACTTAATGCCTGTGTTTTGTCTGGGTTACTAGGCTTGTGTTTTACATCACAGTATTTTAAAACAATTCCTTATTGCTAAAATTTTAAACCTGGTGGAGAACTGGGGGAAAAGAGCTCTTTCATATTAATGATGAAATGATAACAAACCAACAAACCCGTTTCTTTTTCTACCACTTTGACAAGAAGGAAATAGCACAAGGTGGTTTGTGCAGGGGTTGGTTTGTTTGCAGGGGAAGATCAGGTGGTCTGAGAGCCTGAGACACACAAATGATGGATGCCTGGGTTCAGCGAGGCACTTAGACACGTGACTAACCTTAAACACCTTGGACAAAATCATTACTGCTCAGAAGTCAATATAATTGACCTCTGGTTCCTCCGGCACAGGCAGTGGATCATCCATTGCATGCACTGGTGTTCCTTGCCAAGCAGCAGCATAAATGTATCCCATTGGAAGGTGTTATTTGTGTTGTAAATTGATGTGTGCATGGAGAGATTTATCTCGCAGCTGTTGGGAGGAAGAGGAATTCTTGTAGTTTGTGATATCTTAGAAGATTGCAAATATTACTCAGCAAACAGTAGGTCTGAGCCTGTGGGGCTGTAAATGAGCTCTGTCTCATTGATCCCCATGGCTCTGTGCCAGTTTACTGAAGGACATGATAAATGTTTGCATTTTCCCCTGCCCCTTTGCCGTTTGTTGTTCCCAAAAGCTGTTCAGAGCAATCTGAGGCTGAGTTTCTGTCTCATGAGCTGCTGACAGCAGAGCCCCCAGCCCCGGGCTGAGTTGTGTCCAAGAGCCAAGTGGGGTCCTGGGGGATCTTCACTCCATTTCCTTCTGTACCAGCCAGTGCCACTGACTCAGCCAGGGGCATCTCAGGCACAACAACGAGTTGGCTCCGGCGTTTCCTGACTTGGCACAGTTGGGTTTGGTAGCAATGAGACTCTTAAATGTGCTTGATATCGAAAGTCATGTGTTGTGTCTAAAGCATGCAAATGCCAGCGTTCTTTCATGAGCTGAAGGAAAATCAGAAAGAGCATCGATGAAGCCTTACCCCTCTCCCAGGTAGAAGTACCTACCTACAGCTTGGCTCAGCGTTGTTGGAGGATTACAGCCCAGAGCTATTGCTTCTTAACGCCTCATTTGTCTCCCTGGCTATGGGCAATTGGATTACACTCCCTTAAAGCAGGAAACAGCATTGTCTGCTTTGATGTAGTGACCTGAAGGACACACTGAGGAAGTGGGAGACTCGAAGCTCTCTCTCTCTTTTTCTGCATCTCCAGAAGCGTGTTTTAGAGGCACCATCAATCAATCATTTCTTGCCACCTCGCTGAAAAGGGGACAGATGAGAGAGATGGGCTAAGAATGCAGGAATTTAACTTCGTATTCCAATGACAAGGTACTTGTCAGAGGGGGAGGCAGTCCTGGATTTTGGACAGCTAGCCGTGGCCTGGGTGTGTGTAGGGAGAAGCCTGTGTTAAAACTGGAGTGACAGGAGTGGGGGTGTGTTGATGGTCTCTCCAGAAAACCAACCCAAATATGAGTTGCATTACACACAAAATATGCATAGTTTGAGACAGTGATTTAGACACCTAAGAAGCTTCACTTTGGAGCCAGCATTTACTGATGAGTTATTGACTGTATCTATAGCTCACTGAACAGAGCCCCAGCTCAAATAATTTGTTTGCTATTGACAGGAGCTGAGATTGAAGTAAATTAATTTAGTCAAGCTCATTGATTTTTCCCCACTTATGAAGAAGAGAGGTAACATTATCTAGGTGCTACAATCACAAGGCTTCTCTCAAAGGGTTATATTCTACTTCCTCAGAAGGTAATTCAAGGAAGGTGTGATAACTGTGTGTGTGCCTGCTGTGTTTTCCCAAAGAGGAGCCAGTTCTGACACTGCACTTAAATTAAAGGTGACGTTTTCCAAAGGCTGAAACATTTCTAAAAATCAGAGAGATCATGTAGTCATGGTAGTTATAGAGATTCCACAATCTCAACAAAATGAACAGTAAAACACCAGGAGCAGGAATTTTACAGCTTCAAAGGGTATTTGTGTTCTGTCTCTTGTCTGGAAATGCAGTGTAATCAGAACTGCAGGGTTGAATTTATCTCAACATGTCCAAGAGAAACACTTCTCATAAATTATGACTTGTGAGCCTACAATCTCTTTCTAGTTAGGACACGCCTCGGGGCTGGGGGAGGTTAGATAAGGCACCAGGGGTCTGCCGGGTGCTTCACTGAGTGCCTCTTCCTGAGGGGCACTTTGCCTTAATTCCTAGGGATGTCATGTTCCCATCGCTGTCCTCTGAGTGATGCCAGCAGCCTGAGCCTCCTCCTGCAGTGCGCTCTGATATGTCACATGAAGTGTCTTTGTGCCCTGATGGGGAAAGGCAGTTTTTTGTGTGAGGGCAGCTGAATTCTTTGAGCAGAGATCAGTGAATTGGTTCCTTGTTTTATTTATATCCTACTGCTGTGTAGCAGTTGGTCTCAAAAAAAGCCAACCTCTTTCCCTGTATCCTGAAATCCTCCTGGTCAGCCAGGCAGGCTATTGTACTGCTAAAACTACCTATTATTTACCTGTGGATATCTCAATTGTTGCTATCCTTGATTGGGCTTGTTCTTTTCTGTATTCGTGTTCTGAGGGGGATTAAAATTAGCCAGATATTGAATGGCCCTTGTATCAATCAAATGGAGATGTATTTATGTACAGAAGAAATGCAGCTTTGCCCGAGTAATGAATCGGTGGAACTGTGAGCACACATGGGCTCTGTGTGTGTGGATTATGGAAGGCATTAGGACTGAGACTGCTCAGCCCAGGCGACTTGGATTGACATTCAGTATTCATAAATGGTTTAAGTTCATTTATTAATGAAATTAAACTAATCAATATCATTTATTGAAACTGATGGGGGGGAGAAGTATGTAAAAAATTATTTATCTCATTTGTGTGGAACTTTCTTAAGAAAAAAACCAAAGAACGATAATGTACGGTATATAGGAAGTGGTCCTGTTAATTATTTGAGAAATTATCAAAATTTCATGTTACATCTGCAGTTATTAGAAGGGACAGTCTGGTGTGTTCTGCATCAGCCCCACTCATAAAATGTAGAGTACTTTGTGTTGCTTTGTAAGCATTTCTTTAGTGCCCTGTGGTTTATATTTGCAGGGCTACCATGGCACAGGTTTGTGACACACTCGTTTGTCTTCATCTGTCACCAAAAATACCTCATTTAGGCAGCATGGCCATGCTTTAATCTAAGTCAATAATTGCTCAAAAAAAAAAAATCCCTTTTGTGATAAGGATGCTGTAACTGCAATTACCCCTTATTTAAGTGTGGGAAAGGTGTGATAACTGCTCGCTGTGTAGCTGGAGTTGAGATGATGGCTATTATGGTGTGCAGGGTAATTGCAGTGTAGTTAAAATGCAGGGATTTCTAATGTGAAATGTACTTCATCTATTGAGTGGCACTAATGGATGGATCACCCACATGAGCTTCCCAGTTCCATTACTCATCCTGTGTCAAACCCCAGAGTTCCCAGCACTGTCAGTGCTCAGCTGCTCAAACATGGAATTCCTGCAGAGCAAGCTCAGTGATGTTTATTCTTTTGAAGTGATTTGGGTGCTTCTGATTAAATGGTTATATGTGACTTTAGGAATAAAAATACCAGCTTCATTGTTTTAAAGTATCTACCAAAGAATATGTATTACAATTACATTGTAAATGTAATTGCTAGGTAGTTGTTTTCATCTTGGGACAAATGTGATCGTCTTCCAGAGGAAAAAACAAAACACAAAAGCCAATAGGGTCAGACATTTCTTCAAGAATGTTGTATTTGAAGATACAAAGACACAACTTATGCCTGTAAATTTTATGAGAGGTATTAAGAAATGATAGGAAGGTTCAAAATGCCATCGGAGTTGAACTTCTGCAGCTTGCAAACCAGTTCTCTGCAAGCAGAAAGGAAAAGAATCTTGTCCTTCTTTGGTGCTGAGCTGGAAAGGGAATTAGAAGAGTCTCCCTCTGCACAGGATGGCAACAAGTGCTGGGTGATTGCCTGGTCCCACTGCTGTGAGGAATCTCAGCTGCCTTTATAGGATTGCTGCTGCTGGAGAGAAGTATGGCCAGATTTATCCCAGAAGGAATCTGCTGAGACTGAACTTGACTCCAAGTGGATCAGGATCGGAAGTCTCACCTTGAAAGCTTGCAGGGTTTGGTCACGTGTGAAGGCAGTTGTAAGACTTGGGGCGGGGGTCTGACTGCACGCACACAACTTCCAGCTTCCCCTATTTGTAACCATGTAGGGAAATGCCCGATTGTTTGTAGCTATGTAGAAGCATCTCCAGCCACTCCCTCTTCAGGATTTTGGAGGCATTCCGTAAACAAGGGTTATTTGCCTGGCTGCCAGCAGTTGTCCTCGGAGTGATACAGAAGTAATCCATTTATGCCAAGTTGAGTTTGAACATGTTGAATTTAGAGTACAAGGGCTCCAAATAATCAGGCAAATTAGAGCAGAGAGTGATTAGCAAGCAGACGTGAGCAATGGGATCTGAATGCTCTCTGCTCCATGGGCAAAGAGATCGGGTCAATAACATTGTGCTGCAGGAGACAAAAAGGAGTTTGAATCATAAAGCAGCTGGAAACTTGCCAGACTCATTTTTCTTCCCCACTTTTTTTCTCTGAACAGTGCAGAGCTCCCATAGCTGTGGAATGGAAACACTGATGCAGAAAGGGAAGCACCAAAATGTGGGGGTGTCCTGCACTGGCATCCAAATTGTGGCTGCCATGAGCTGTATGTTGTGAGAGAGGGAATTTGTCATGAATGAGCTCTTTGCCATTTTTGCTCTTTTTAAATTTGTCTTTGAGGATCTGAAAGTAGCAATCCTGATCTGAGATTGCTCTGCAGCTGATTGCTGTGACTTTGTGGGCAACACCACCACATTCCTTCCATATCTGAGACATGTACATCTTCCAGAGCTCTTCATGGACCAGTGTACACAAATTCAATAGTTGCTGAAAGAAAGATGGAGTAAGTAAAGTGAGTAGTAAAGATCCCTGCTACTCCAACTGCACAGAGCAGATACATTCCTTTCCCTTGAAATCCCCATTAATTTCTGGATTTGCTTGGGTGAAACAGTGTCTTTTGGTCTGCGAATATCAGAAGCACTGACCTTTATATACAAAATAGGCCCTTTGGTAATTTTCCCCCTATTTTTCATGGCATGGGCTGTTTGTTGTTCAAAGCCCTTTTAATTTATCTTCTTATTTGAAAATTTTAGATCCTTCTTCAAAGAAAGAAAATGTTAAGAAAAGATTTGAGCCCATAGTCTTCCTAGTTAGAGATAGGATCTAAGAGGTCATTTCTTAGTTAAGGATTCCTTGACAGATTGTTGGGGAAAAAAAAGGGGCTAGCATATGCTTTTTATTCCTTTAAATTAAAAGGCTACAGTATTTTTATTTTCACATTGGCATTATAAGCTTTATGTTCTGGGGATATGTTCTGGGGACTACTGGAGAAACTTTTGGTACTTTGTTCATAGGGGTGCTGTGACCATTAAAACTGCAGCAAAGCCTCAGCACAGCCCAGAGCTGGTGTAGTCCAAGTGGTGTTTTACAGGCTACATTTTAGATTGCTGGCATCTCCTTGGGTTGTGTGATTAGAAGATGAACCCAGTTTTAAAAAGAGCCTGATTTGGTTTTTTTTTTAGGCTAATCATCCAAATGGAGATCCCATTTTTTGAGAATAACTGTAGCAGTTTAGGATATTGTAATTGGAGATTTCTCTGCTGTTAGGCTGGAATAGAAACAAAAGCCATCTGCTTTTTAACTTGTTAGTAGATATCCATCATTTCACTGGCAATTTTGTTCAGTGTGCTCCCAGCTGAGGTGTTTCCTCTGACTAAATTCCCTGGAAAAGCACAGAAGGTGTGCTTCCTTCTCTCAGAAATGGCAATGAGAAGCACAACATAATATAGCAATATAAATAAATTTCAAGCATTAAAGACGGAAAAAACCCTAAAATGTGTTGGGTTAAAATGACATGGATATGAACCCAACCTGTGTGGGCTGGCAGTGACCAGGTAAAGCAGCAGGCAGTGATTTTTAAATGTTTTGATACTTGTATTTTTACACCTTAGGGATATTTTAATGCAGCAATAACTTTAGGCTAATGTATTTTAATGTACTGTAGCATTTTAATTAATGCCTTGTAGCAATAGTTAAAGTCACAAAATGGTTTCCATTGAATTTTCCTGTTTTCAAACACTCCAAACCTTCTCTGTCAGCATAGAGGGTCTGGATTTGATCTATGCCCAAAGTAGATTTCCTGGGGTTCATTACTTACTTTTATGCATTATTTAAAAAAAGAAAAAAACCTTGGCTTCTCTTGAGTCATGACCATTGTAAAAATTGCCCTTTGTATTAAACTTTATAAGGCAAAATTGCAAATTTCCTCTTTTTTGTTTTCGGAGAGAGGAGCCATTTAACTTTAAACCTCAGATCTGACACAGAGCCATGTCCTGTGTGCGTTTTCATGCGTTCGAACCTCATGTTAGTGAGGACCCTGCCACTAGGATGAAGATTTGAAGGTCTTGCTGCAGTTAACACTTTCTATTTTACCACCTGGGAAGAATCATTCAGTCTTGTATAGTCCATGTTTTGAGAGACAATCTGATGTTTTTGAACAAAGAAAGGTGATTGTTTCTCATTTTTAAAACTAAATGAGCTGGGATTCTTTTTGAATAGCTTCAGTGGCAGGCTGAAATTACTTGTAGATGGTTTATGCTTTTCTTTGCAGTGGCTGAAGAGCTGATTTCTCTTGTAGCTGATTCTGGCAGGTTTGATGTTCAAAAGGTCAATTGCATTAGAATAAAAAGAAAGAAAAAATCTCAAATGGCATCTTTGAACTAGACAGACAGTAAAATTAGGATTCTAAATGGTTGATATGAGGCTTGAAAAGTCGCTTGAATAGAAGACTAGGAACAGTCACCTCCTTTATGGAGGAATCTCTTCTTGAGGGTTGGCTTTTCTGCCTTTTTTGCTGAAATGTCCATGCAGCTACTTTATTGTCTAATTACTGCCAGTAAAAGTTATTTCTTTTGTCTTACAGCCATTTCTGAAAGTTTTGTGCCCCTCTTGACCACAGAAAACCATCTTTCCTTCATTCCATTTGCCTCTATTATAAACAGACCATGTGTCTGTTCTTTGTTTCCTTTACCCCTTGATCTTTATAATCAGTACTGCCTTAAAGTTTAGATCTAATTATTGAAATCGCTTGGGAATCTCCAACATACATAAAGGTGATCAAAACTGCAGTGCTCAGAGAAAATAAAACGTGGAATGGAAGTATCTGGGCCCCCCCTCACAACATTGTCAGCATCTGTGTAAGGTATAAACATAACCTACCTCAGTTTATCTCTGGTTTGGGTCAGTATTTTAGCACTAGGTCTGCTAAGCAACTTTTTCTCTTAAATTTTGCCTATAGTCTCAACTCTAGTTAATGCATGTCTTTGTCTGAGAAAAATAATCTACTTTCTGACAGATTTTTTCCATGCTTTATAGTTTGGGATCATCTCTGTGTTTCATCAATATCCGTTTGGATTTTTTTCTCCAGATCATTATTAAAGATATAAAATTCTATCAGTCAATGTGACAGCAAACATTGCTGTATCTGTTCCTCCCACTTAGAGTCTATACCCTTGGTTTCCTTTTCAATTAAAAACTTCCAGTGTTTTTCTGCATGTTAGCACATTGATCGGGTATCATCTTGCTACATTCCTTACTTTAAAATTCTATGGTTATAACCAGCTGGTAAATTTTAATCATATTAAAAGTATCTTTCCCCTTCCCCATCTTTCCTCTTTGCTCCATGAAGCAATTTTTTCCTCATTTGTATTTTTTGCAAAATAAAGCAGTTTGGGTGGTTGCCATAGTTGCTTTGAACTTTTATTTCTCAGGACTGAGCATTGCAAAACAGTTCTACAAATATCTCCTGCTATTGATTTATTTTTATGAAAATGTGCAGCCTCTGCCAAACATGAGAGGTACCTTAACTGGAACACAGGTTCACAGAGGTGTGAGAGGCACAAGTATCCATGGAAACAAACTTCTCTGCAGATGTTCAGCTATCCTTCAGCCCTCCCAGCCAGAGGTGGAGTGTGGTATTGGCTGACCTGCCTTTGAAAGCTCTCACATAAACAGCACAGCCTGAGCCCTGTTTAATGCCACCTCTGAGCAAACTATTGGCAGATCCTGCAGGTTCCCTGCACAGGACAAACTCTGTAGAATAATGGTGGTGGAATAATGGAACAGAACCTGGTATTCTCTTTGTAGAGAAAAGAGTAAACTTTCCCTGAAGGCTTTATTGTCTCATGTGGCATCATTAGCTCTTCCCTCCCATTTTGCTCTTTTTAAAGCAACTGTGTTAAATCCTTTCCTTAATCTTCATCGTTTCCACCCATCTTCAGCCTGAGCTCATCCAAGCAAGGCCTGCAGCCAAACGCTGCTTGCCTGGGTCAACCAAGCAGTTCCAGTTAGGAATATCAGAGGGGATTAAATGGACAAAAACATGAGAAGGAAGCAGCATTCAAGTGCTCAGCACATATCTCATAAACTAGCCCTCAAGTAATTCTCCCTGAATTTCCAAACAAGAGATCTCTAAAAGATTTTTTTTTTTTCCTTTTTGCATTTTTTTGCTTTCTTCAATATAAATCTAAGCTTGAGCTCAGGTAAAGGCTTCTCTCATGGATAAAAGTTGGCAAAGGGAAATGGGAGCTGACAGCAGAGTTCTGGCCTGGTGTGTCTCCATTCATCCCATTCTCTGGTTCATTCCTCTGTTTTTGTTGCCAAAATAGTTAACTATTTATGAAGTATATTATTTTAATAAGCATTAAGTCGGCAACATGTAATTATAGATACAGTAGCAGAAAATAATAGCTGCTACATTAAGGAGTCTTAGTTTAAAAGTGGATCTTAAAGCTGCAGAGATGTTTTTATATAGACATCAAATACCCTGAAGATTTCTTAGATGATTCATGGGGAGTCTTTCCAATTCCCATCTTGTTGCACCCCTCTGCAGTTTAGTTTTGCGCATAAGCGTTGTGATGTGCATTTGTTTTACAGGACTTGGCATGAGCTGAGTGAAGGATTCCCGGGGGGGGTCCCAGTGGCTGCTTTGTCACCTCCTCAGTGGTGTGAGGGTTGAATCCCAGCAGCCACCTCAGACTCTGTTCCTTTCCAGCGTGTGCTCTTCCAAAATTTGACAAGAGGCTCTCGCCAACTGCAGTTGTTCTCTGTAAATGGGACAGTGAAAATCAATGGGATTTGTCTGACAACAGGTCAGAAAAAGCTTTTTAACTTTTTTTTTTCTGTTTAACTTACTGGCTCGATAATGGGGGAAATAAATTCTTCAGAGAGGTGTCCTGCATTGTGTCTTAATCTGTGGCACTTGGATCACATGCTCTGAAATAACTACAAAGAAATGAAGCTTCATTTATTGTTTGCTGAGTAAATCATGGTGTCATATTGCAGAAAGAGATTTTAAAAATGTCAGCTCTGAGCAAGCAGGGAGTCCTGCACCTCCCTAAGCACTTAGCAGTGCAAAGGAGTGGGATTCCCTCTGGCCGGGAGCCAGTGGGATGAGTGTGATCCATGGATTTATGTTAGAGCATGGAATGGGTTGTCGTTGGCAGAACCCAATACATCAGGGAGGGAGCAGTGATTGCAGAACATTACAAAGGCTGATAAGTGTCATGAATAATTAGATGAGTCCCTCAAGGACTGGTTTAGGCAGCTATAGAAATTGTTCCTAGGTAATTCACAGCACTGCTAGTTGTGTTGGTTTTCCCATAATCTGGTGGGATTGCAAGGCATTTACATTATAAAGGACTGAGAAATGTGGTCGCTAGAGTCAGGATAATTAGTAATTGCTATGGTAATTAATAATGGCAATTTTAGGACCAGTGGGTCCAATAATTGCCATTATTATAATCCTTTGAATTAGCTGGCACGAGATGAGAATCTTTTGGCAGAAAAAAAGGAAGCAAAAGTTTTCTTTGGTTTCCTTTGCTCATAGCCAGCCCTAGAGCAGAGAGCGGGAATTACAGCAGAAATTTGTAACTGGGTTTGTGGCTGCTGTCTTATTTTTCCAGCATCGGTTGTATCATTTGTTGATATCATCAGCTGATGTAGCTGTGTCTGACCTGCCTTCTGCTTGAAGTTGGCTACTGCATTATCAGCCAGAGGAAAGCCTTGTGTGCCCAAAAGCTGCTTGTGCTGCTCTAACAGGGCATCGTCCTGTGCCTGCAGGCTTGTTCATAACAGGGGAAAATTGGTTAATGAGGGCTGCTGATGGGGAAAATCTCTGCTCCTTTGGAAAGCAAGCCCAAAGATGTGTGTCAACTCCCTGAGCTCCACCTGAGGCTCAAGCAAAGGACAGCCAAGTTGGAAAGTCAGATATCAGTTGCTTGGACCTGGCAGGGCAGTGCCTGAAGTGACCTGGGAATGGTATTTTATGGGAAATAACACTCAAACCCCTTCAGAAGGCCGACAATGGCATGTTGAAGGTGGTAACCGCTAAGGTGGACACATCTTCCCAACTTAGGCACTGCTTCAAAAGCATACCTACTCCTTCAGACAATTCAAACCCCATTAATTCATTTCATCTATCTCAACCTTCTACTCTTCTATTCACCCTGCCAAGAAAGAGCCTGTTCTCAGGGAATCCATGGGAACTGTGGTGGCCCATGTGCAGAAAGGTTTTTTGGGAGAGCTGTTGTGTGTGGCAGGTAGGAGGATGCTGACTTGGGAATCATTTATCAGAGCACTAATCAACCATGCAGTAGTTTCCTACTGCAAGCTCAGCCTCTGTCATCCTGAAATAATGAAACTGGGGAGATTTAAATGTTCTGCAAATATAGGCCCAGTCATGGGGAAAAATGAAAAATGCCAGCCCCTGATTAATGACGTTGAAAGCATTGTGACAGTGTGGAGCCGAGTGTCTGAGGCTCTGCCCTGGACTGGTGTTTTGGTTGTGCTTCCTGGGAGCTGTTGGCAATCTGCACTTGCTGATCTGAGCTTCAGGGATTTGGATGAGCACATTCCATTTCCTGCTGCTGCCCTCAGCATCCCAATTTTAACATGAGCTAATGGGAGGAGACTGTGTTTGGTGTGTTGGGTTTTTTCCTCATTTTTATCTTTTCTTTCCCTTCTTTCTGCCTATCCAGCCCCCTCAGGAGGCCGTTCCACAATCTGACTGCTGTAGAGGTGTGAGGAGCATTCACTCCTGGGAAGTTCTGTAGCTCTCACACAGCCATTTTCCTTCCTTGGGCCTTACCTCAGCCATACTAGGAATGGCAATTCCATTCATTTTTACTCTGGCTGATCAGACGGAAGTCTCTCAGTTCCCAATTTCCTTCTGTTCTCCAATTACCCTGGTAGTTACTTTCAGACCTGTTTTACTTGCTGACTTCTTCACAGCTCTGGTAGCCTTTGCTCAGCATTTCAAATGAGGTCATTGTACAGCAATGAGGCCTTTGTACAGCAGCTTGAGAGCTCAAAATAATTCTCATAGATTCAATTCTTCCTTTTTGCCACTGCAAGGCAGCTTAAAGCCAGTCTGAGATCACCTTGGTGGTTGCTCAGTAAGTTTTCTATTCCACATGTTTACATCAGAAAACTTTGCTACTTCCTGAGCCTGGGTTTGCACCTTGTACTGCTGAGTTTTACCCTGTTGTGGTTTCCCTCATCATTCTTAAACTTGGGTTTGCATGAAGAAAATCAGCAGCTGACAAATATTGGGAATAAAAGCATGTTGAGAGCTGCTCAGAAAACAGCACTGTTACATTAATTCAGGGCAACAAAATAGATGAAGCAGATAAATCTGAGAGCAGATGTTAATGCTTTATTTTGAAAACAATTTTCTATGATTGCTTTATGCTTATTTTCTACTCTGAAGTGGAAGGGAGGAACAGAACAAGGGCAAAGCTCCCAAGTTCCTGGACTACCATAGCCATTAAAAAAGCCACCTTTTCAAAATTGATTTCAGAATGATAACATTATTTTAAAACCTTTGTGGTAACGCCAAATTTTGTAACTATTTTTAATCCAGCATTACTTTGAAATCAGTCTCACGGGCCTTTTGTGTTTTGACTTCATCTTTGCCCCTTATCTACCAGCTTTGCCTGAGCTCCTCATGGAGTCCCCTCCGAGGCAGAATTTATCCCAGGAAAAAAGCCTGCAGATTGAAATCCAAAATTCCATAGTTACTGTTGGAACTCAGACAAGGTCCCCGGAGCAAAATCCCCAAACTCTCAGGTACGTGTGTGTGGCAGGTAGGAGGATGCTGACTTGGGAATCATTTATCAGAGCACTAATCAACCATGCAGTAGTTTCCTACTGCAAGCTCAGCCTCTGTCATCCTGAAATAATGAAACTGAGAAGACATCAGGGACTTTCACTGAAGAATTTATTGGGAAAACTGCGAGTTGTTGTGTTTAACAAAGCCCACATTTGTTTTTAATTTTTTTCAGCAAATAATCTCCAAACTTGATTTCTCGTCAGAAAGATTTGGGAGTGAGGAAAGTTATGCACAGAAGAAATTTCTGGTATTTGCAGCTACTTAAGCAATATATAGATTATGCTGAGACTTAGATTCTTCCTGCACATTGGCCAAATAAAATTAACATTGCAAAAAAGACTTCAGCCAAGCAAAGTGGGTGAATTTCATAGGAGGAGGTGAACTGTGTATTTGGCACGTTACCCCACAGCTGAGGTTCCGATTTATCTATAAATCAGCTTTAGCTAAAATAACAGCAAACCATCTCCTCCTGTCTTGACTTCTGCACAGCTCAGATGTTGCAGGAGATAACTCCCAGTTTAATTTCCAGATGTGCTATGCAGCCAATGGAGTGCAAAAGTCTTGAGCAAAGTCCTTTTGGGTTATCTGATTTAATAACAGAGGAGAAAATAAAATTTCTTCTTGGGTTCTGCATTGGTATAAATAGACGTAACTTTTGACTTGTGGAGGCTGTTCTGAGTAGCTGAGACTGTGTCTCCAAGATGGGGTTTTTGTGAAGTTTTCTGCCACAGAAAATGTGGGTCCTTTTAAATGGAAAGGGTGGCTCCATTTAAACGGAAAGGGCATAAAAAAAGGTGAGGGGGAAACGTTTCTGTTGTGCAGTGTACAGGGAGAAAAAAACCAACAAGAAAATGGCAAAGTCTTTCTCTTCCAAAACTTCATCCACTCATGTTAAAGGTCAGTAACTTTACTTTGTATGGAAAAAACCAAAACAAACTTGTTGAAAAATGTAAGCATTTAAAATTCCCTTCAGGAAAGAAGGTCCTCATGGATGGAGGACTGCAAGGAGTTATTGCTGAGCTGGTTACAAATAACATGTTTGGATCACAGAGCCCAGTGTAATTTAAGATCTGCCATTATCATAAGTGGTTATTAATTTTGGATGGTTTTAGAGCAGGTTCTCAATGAACAGGGAGTGTGCTAAATGCAAGGGGATGTCCTGGGTGAGAAGTCCTCTTTCTCTGGGTGGGAAAGGCCCCTTGGCATCCTTGAGTATTTGTTAAATCTTAAACAGCAAACACCAAAAATAGGAGCCAGATCCTCAACTGGCATTGGAAAATAGTTATTTTTGAAAGTCCGATTTTTTTGGATTAATTTTTTTTATGGGCAGAGATGTTTCCTGATGCGTGACAAGTCTGTTTTCAAGGGGTCTGTGTAAAGCATTTTCCTGTAATGACAAATTAATAGCTTTGTGCCCATGTTAGGACTTAAAGCCTCATTCAGCTTCATTAAAGCAGCAGATTTGTTGTGCATCCCACCTGCATCATGCTCGAGCACATAAATGGCACCCTTGGTATTTTGTAGTGACTGCCTGTTCCCTGGCGGAGCAGGATAAATGGCATTAACATGAAGAAACAAATCCTTTCTAATTATTTATTTTTTTACCATATTCAGGATAGGCAGGGTAATTAACATGCGGCAGGGTATGGTCTAGATGACCAATTAACTTCAAATAAATGTGTTCTGGTAATTACTCCCCATGCAATGCAAATATTAGATTAAGTTTTAGGAGTGAATTTTATGGATCTTTGAGTTTTGGTAATTTAGGATTAAATAAATTGACTGAGCTTCACCTGAAATTTTGTTAAACCTCCAGACCGTTTTCTCTTCCTCCTGCCCAAACATGGAACTGCATGAGTCAGCACAGCCTGAAATTCCCAAAGAGTCTTTTGCCACTGAACTGGATACAAGGCAGGAGGGATGCTCAGAGACACCCCTGGGCCTCTCTGGAGATAGGCGGTTGGGTTTGCTTTGGATCATTTTCACGTTGCACACGTATCCAGCAAATACTCCTGGAAACAGTCAAGGCCATCGACTTAATACTGGAGTCAAACAGCCTTTAAATTAATAGTGAGTAATTGGCTGCATTGCAGCTGCTAATTAAATGTTCCAGCAGAGCTGCAGGTACCTGTCACCCAGAGCTGCCTTGATGACAGGCTGAAATTCCATGTGAGGCATCCTTGCTTTTCCAGACATCCTTTGGAATTTCTCACGGCCTTTTCCTCTCGAGATCCACCTTTGCCCATGCAAACCAATGAGTGGTGCTGTAAATTTCTGCTCATAGGCCTGCAGTTTCTAAATGAGAAGGTTGATGCATCTTAATAAAATATTAATAATCTGAATATAATATCAAAGTAGAAGCAGTTGTGGTTGTGCATTCCCAAAGCCTTTCACAATCCCAGTCTACAGGGGGTCAGCTCCATGGCTCAGGAAATCCATAACCATCTCCTAACCTGTCAGATGAACACACAGGAGGAATTAATAGTTATTTGTACCCTTGCAGAAGGACCAAGTTCCAGACTGGACAGCTGCAGGAGAGAGATCTAGAAATCCCATTTAACAGTGCCTCTAATTCCTATGGTTTGGCCACATTTCTATTCCTAAGCTGCCCCTCTTTTGCTCTGTATTCACACAATTATTTCATTGGACACTGACTTTGCGTTTGATGTTGCCACCCACATTCCAGCCCTTACATTAGAAGCATTAGTTTATATTGTTAATATTATTAACATTAGTTAATAAGCACTGGTTGAGTCCAATTCAGGTTTTTGTAGCAACAAATCCAACTGCCCAAAGGTGCTTAATCTCATAAATTCATCTCTACTTCATGAAGTGCACTTAGAGAGGCTCATACAAGCTGCTGGTGCAATGAGCTTTTTCAATAGTGCTAAAATTGAAAACTCAGCATGTTTCCAAGTGCTGTCTAACAATTAATTAGCCAAATATCAAATTTGATTTAACTATTTTCACTCAAAATAGAGACACACATGGGAAATTTCAGGTGAATGGGTTTAACCCGAGTGACATTACATAGAGCTGTCACAACAAGTGGATGTCATAAAGGAGGTTGGCTGTAATTAGTTTGGCATTGAAGACCTGTCTGCTTTTGCCATGTGCACTAGAAAGTGCTTAATTTGTGAAAAACAGCAGATTTACAGCCCTGGCAAAGGTCACTCAGTATAGGAAGAAGTCTGTGCTACACCAGACTTGGTACCAGGCTTTCAGAGCCTGAAAAATATCAGTGAGCAGTGTTCCTTTCAATCTGTTTTTCAGAAATTTAAACCTTTTTAATATACAGTCTCCTATCTCTCAAAAATACCAAAGGCCAGGCTGGGTGCCAGCATGTAGCAAGCTGCTTTCCGAGGTACCAGCTCTCACCTTTATGTAGATTTCGTGGGATTAAAAGCTGTGCTGCAAGAACTCTTTGATCAAAGAAGCAGCTGAAAATTGTACAGGCTGCATCCCTGAGTTGCTGTATCCAGTTCATCCAAGTCTGGCATGCTGCTCTGTCTCTGGCACCATTCTGCCATTCCTGCCTGCATCCAGCATGCTGATCTGAAGCCCAAAATCCAAGTTCCCTGTAAGCCAGCTGTTTGCCTGAAACCCTGAGGATACTTTGGTATTTAAAAGAGGGGTTTTTTCTGAGACATATCACAAGTATTAAAAAAGGGGAAATTAAACAACTGCAGAGTGGATTTTTTTTTTTTCAAACTTTGCAAAGGTTTTTATTATACGTGAGGGTATGAGGGAAAGATTACTATAATGAATGTCATAAGCCTTTGATTTACCTGCTTGGTTTTAGTCTCTTACTATTGAATTACAGTAATAAAAAGCTGTTCAGGACAGCAAGCAGGAAATGAAGCAGCAACTGGTGATAAAAGAGGCTTTTGGGGAAAATACATCAAGGGCTCTTCAGGAAACAGCAAGATGTTCTTGCTTCAGAAACATTTGTGGGCCTGCTTCCAGTGGGGCTGACAGCCTTGGTTTAGTTTGGTTTCCTGTTTTATTCCCAAAGCTCTCCTAGGCTGGAGCTGGGGCTGCGCTCTGTCCTGCCTGTGCTGAGCCAGCAGCCCAGGGATGGGTTTGACAGGTGAACACTGGCAGCTGATGTCATTCAGGCAAGCCCTCGCTGGGGACTTTGTGGCCCTCATTTGCTGGCAGAGCGGGTTTAGTTGATGGAATATACTGGCATTTTGCAAAGTGTTCTTTGAATCACCTGAAGCAAATGTAACAAGCAAAGATGCAAAATGTAAATATCCCTGGAAGGGGGCTGGAGGTTCACTTTGCCGATGGCATGGGAATGAGTACATGAAAATTAATGGCATGAGAAACCTCTGGATTTGGCAGGGGAGTTGTGATAGTTGCTGATGTTTTGGTTGCTTTCAGTTCATGCCGCATCTGAAGTGCGGCATGAATGGGCCCCTTTCAAAAATGTTGAGCGTTAAAGATCCTCAGTGGGTGGTTTTCAAGGGTTGCTCTACTAAATCAAACCTTTATCTGCAGTGGTCTGATTCAGGAACCTCCTCGTGGCCCAAAGGTGGCAGCAGGATATGTGCAAGCAGGATTTGGGCCTTATTTTGAGAGAACAATGTCATGTTGCTTATTTGCAGTCAGCCCTTAAACCTGGTGCTTTGCATCTGGAAAGTGAACCACGAAGTATTTCGGAAGTTGTCCTTGTCGGCAAGAGCCAGTTCTGCTCTTTGGGATGTCCTTGTGGCAAAAATGTGCTTTACCAGAGGAAAACAAAGTCAAAGGAACCAGGGTTGCACCCACCAGCAAGGGATGTGTCTGACGAGCATGCCAGTGTTCTGAGTGCTGCAGCAACAATCCTGACCCTGCAGCAGTTCAGAGTTCCCTCCCAAAGGGAAATTGGGCTTATCCTGGCACTGCAAAAGTAAATCAGAAGGAGAAAGGCTGGCACACAGGAGTGTTTCTTTGCTCAGTAACAAGTGAGGGGAAATGCCCATTGTTTATCAGCAGTTTGGAAGTCTGTGAGTCTGACACTTGATTGATGGCCTGCGTGAGCACCTCCTGGGCTTCCCCTTCTCCTCAAAGATGCTCTGACTTGATTGTGGCATTTGCTTAAATCAGAGCAAACACTCTGAATTCCAGGCTGGGTATTTGCATGCAGAATAAATGCTCTAAAGCTGATCAGAGGAGCTACAGAAGGGCAAAGAAGCATGTTTCAAAGAGAACTGCAACAGTAAAATTTGATTTAGTTGGAGCATCTGACTAGCAGATGGTAAGGAATAAACTGAAGAACGTGAAAACCATGTGGGTGTGTCAGGGGACCAAGTTACCAGCAGGTGAAGTGTGGGACTGGTGTAGCATAAACCCCAGTCCAATCTCTGAAACTGTAACAGTCGTGATACTTTCCCAGCTATGAGGTTTGTTCTGATCTGTGCCAGCCTGTGGCCATGGGAGCCAGCAGAGCCTCAGCAGCGCCAGCAGCTCCAGAGAGGCGGCTGCAGGAAATAATCTGGGCTTGTTCTGTAGGTACTCCTGCTATAATCATTTTGAGAGACAGGAAAACGGTCTAGAAAAGTGCAAAGTCACACTGGCTGTCACTTTTTCGACCAACCAGCAAGTTAGAACTGAGCTGATGTGATCCTTCCACCAGGCCTGTGCCATCCTTCTTCAGGGTGGAGCTGCCCTTTCTGAGAGGTCTGGATGGGAGCAGAGAAGGGCCATTGAGTTTTTAGATGGCAGGAGAACATGCTCATTGTTTTCTTCAGTTCCACGTGCCTCAGTGGTTTGGCATCTTGCTCAGTAGCTCAGCTGGGCTATTGTGACTTGACTCCTTGCATCAGTGACAATTCACTTCAAATGGGATTCAGATGGGAAGAATTGTTTTGATTCTCGGAGATATTCTATCTTTTGGACTTAAAACAGCCGTAGTAGGGATAACTTCCTGGCAAGAATATATATTTCTTTTAATTTGATAAATGCACTTTCCCTGTGTTCTCACCTCTCGTTTATCCCAAAGAAGGTGGAACATGGGGGAGCTTGCTGCTTTTAGGTGTTTTTTATTCAATGGACCTCTCAGGAATGAAAAAGGAGAGTGTCTGTAATGATTAGTTTGTGAAGAGGGCAAACATTAGCCTTGGGACCTGAGCTTTTAATTATTAGTCACAAACTTTGCTTTCAAGGCTGTTCAGAACTGGAGGAAAATCACATGTGGAACTGTGCTTGCACAGAGAGGAGGTTGCATAACTGGGTTGAGATGACAAAAAAGCTGTTGTTGAAATCAAACCTGATTTTCTGTGTGTCTGTGGGAGAATTGGAATACCCAGTAAAAAATGCAAAGGATACATCTATGACTGAGAGATGTATCAAATGGACTCCTGTAAATAACAAATCATTCCAGTTTTCAAAAGCCTTTGCAGACCAAGAGATACACTTGTGGCGAATTCAGCATGGCCTTGGCAAGTGCACTCCTGTGGTCTTGGCAGTCACACAACATCCAAAGCTTTCTTCTCCGTCCTCTTCAGCTCTTCACACCCACCTGGTGAGACTGGCTGAGCCCCCCAGCCCACATGTGTATTTGGCAGGCATTGGTGTGCAAGGAGAGGATTAAAAAGTCGCTCCTGCGAGCATCTATGGGAGGTTTCAGGGTATTTCTGGCTTTGCTCACAGTCAAAAACCTTTTAGACATAAAAGCTTCTGAAAAAATACATGTCCTGTGTGCTGGTGTAAAGAAGTGCTCCTGGGAATGTGTAAGGCAAGCCCTGGAAGGCAGGGGATAAATAACAACAGCTGGAAAATTGTAATAGGGAAAAAAAGTAAAGGGATTAAAGCCAGTTCTTGAGAAAAAACTTTACTCTTGTGCATTAAAGCACACCTCTCATAAGGCATATCCTTAGTTGCACTGGTTTTCATGAGACATAATCACATACTTGAAGCTTTTACAGAATTCATTCTTTGAAGTACTTTTCCCTATCAGGGTTTTTAAAAAACCCACAAAACCACTCATATTGCCAGATTACTTTTTTTCCATCCAGCATTACAACATATTCCTGTCCCATCCATCCTTAGGCTTTTCACTTGTGTCTGTAACTTTTGGCAGGATTTCAGTGAAGTCAATTAAATTAATCTGGATTTACCCTGAGAGTTTGCAGAGCAAGAACTGCTACATCTCATTTTTAAGGGTTCTCTCTTTCCCAAACACAGGCCCTGCCTATAAAGGGGTGGGGTATTTTTAGGGAGGAGGGTGTAGGATCAGCTGACTGCTGATGTTGCTTCATCAGTAAATGGACTTGCCATCGGGGCAGTCATCCCAGGGAGACCCAAAGCAGCTTTCCCTAAAAAGGGAAAGCTAAAAGGGAGTTAGATCTCCAAATAGAGATATGGCATCTGTGGTTATCATGGAGGAGTTGTGTGTGTTTAGTACCACTGGGACAGGATGGAAGCCAACTTCCCAGCTCGGGGAGCCCAGGGGCTGCAGGATAACAGCAGAGGTGATGCTCAGGAGTGCACGTCTGACGTGGTGTAGGTGATACACAGGAGAGCTAAAAATACCTTCTTCCCCACCAACGTGGAACAGACTTCTTGTAATTATGCATCTTTTAAGCTTGGTTTGCAAATTGACTTAATAATTGATAATCATGATTTACTTAGAGACAGTCAAATTAGCATTTGACTTTGAATTTTGGATAAGTCACTTGCATTCCTGATGTGTTGTTATCATGGAGCTCATGCTTGGCACTTTGTGGGTTTTAGGTCAACAGTGTGAGAACACTGGACAGCTTTTTCCTTCCTATTTCATATTGGTTAACCTAAATCATGGCATTAAGCAACATTGTGTGAATCTGGTGAGAATGTGCTAGTTATTAAAAGTACATGTGACACATTCCTTTTTCCTTCAAATCCAGCTAGTCAGTTGTTGCTGAGTTTCTGGATTTGTGCCCCAATCTGTATTATTGATCACATCATACAATAATTTCTATCAATAAAAGGAAATCCCCATGTTGCTTAAGTTAGGATGTGCTTGTGACACAAAGAACTGACCCCAGCACTTTGGTACACGACAAACTGGGGTGCGTGGAAATCTAACACGATGAAATGTGTGCTTTTCTTTCCTTTTTTTTCCTGTTTTTGTTTTTTTAAAGAAAAAAAGAAATTGCTTTGGAAAAGTAGAAATAAATCTTAAATGCCTGTTTCCACTGTGATCCAAATTCATTTATTTCTCTGCTTTCTTGCAAAGTCTGTGGTTCTCATAGCTATCAAAACTTTTGGTAATCAAGCAGTCTCAAACAAAGGCCTTGCTCCTGACTTCAGTGTCAGGACACTTATGGGAAGGGAGCACAAAAAGGAGGTGAGAGCTGCACTGTGGCCATTTAATAATCAAAATCAATTGGTTGGGCAGGAAAAGCACATTCTGGGTATTTTTTCTGCTTTATTGTTTGCATGCTGCTGCTGCTCCAGCTCCACAAAGCTCCTGGGAGTCTCTATAGTTTATAGTACATGACTCATTGGTCTTTTGACACTGAGCTGTTTGACACTGAGATTTTTATTTGTACTTCCATGGAGCAATGTATGTACAGATAAAGGTTACAGGGGGGATGTGAGTGGCCCTCAAATTGTGTTAACTTTAAAAAGTCTGTTCTCCCATAAAATGTGAAATCAGATGGCAGTGATGTCCCTTCCAGAAGGCTCAGACTGTGCCACTGTGGTTTGTGTGCACAGAGTCAGAATGGAGGCAGAGAAAACACCTTTTACAGGCTACGTACTTCTCACATAATCAAAATGGCAGTGGAGCAACCCCTATTTGAAATTGCCTTATTTAGAGTGTCTTACTGTAAACCAGACCTGAATCTCTTCAGCTTGGTTTAGCAAGCAGGTAGGAATGCGCAAGGGGATGTGACCATACTGCAGTGTTCTTCCCCTTTTCCTTCCCTTTTCCAATCATTATTTTGGTGTCAGTAATCTCAGGTCCTTTGGCCACTGCCTTTTAGGAAGGTTTTTGTATCTATTATTGGTCAGTCTCCAGCAACACTGAATGGGAAGTGCCCTAAGTGTATTTGCAAATAAACACCTGGAGCTTGGCAGCAAACCGCCCCCAGGCTTTACTTAAACATTTTGTAGATTCAGAAATGGAAAGGAAGGAGAGAAAATGCTGAGGATAACAAGGGGATCTGTGCCAGGTAAGTTCTCCTGGGAGCTGCTTTGAGGCGGGGAATGATTTTATCTCCCCGCTGCCCTCAGGAGCCACCAGCATTTCTACTCCTCATTCCATTAGAGGAGCACAAAGGAGCCAGAGCTGGGCTGTGTGAGGGTCAGATCGTGGCAATCCCTGTCCTTTAAAGAAATTTATTCAACTGTGCATGATTAATTTTTTCCTCCAGTGCATCACTTAGAGCCACTGAGAGCATTTTGCCCAGAAACACAATAGCTACTTTTTCAGCTGCAAAAATCAGTGGGTATTTAAACCTCCTGGAGCCTCAATAACCCCAAAGCAGTCACTCACTGTGAACCTTTTGCTCTACCTCTTTCCAATGCCCTGCACTTTGTATTCTTGTTGGAACTCTTAGTCAGTAGTTTATCTCAAAGAGATAGCAAGGAAGACTCTGCTTTTCCATTTGTAGAAGAGCTCTCCCAAGAGACAGCTAAAAGTTTCTCTGGTTATCTCCAGGTGTTTCAGAATTTAAAGACTGCTGTGGAAAAACAGAAATTGTTTGGGGCACAGTTGGCTGAAATTCTGTCAAAAGGAGATGATTTTAATGAGTGTGGAAGGAGGCTGCATACAGGAGTCAGCCAAGCCAACCTGCAAATAACCTCAAATGATTATAAATAGCCTGGTGATAACTTGAAACTTCTCATTTTTGAGTGGTTATTCTGTGTCTGACAACAGTGATGCTGTATTTTGAAGTTGAAAGCCTTCATTCTATACTCAGCTGTTTTGATGGGGAGGTGGGGGAGAGAAGAGGAAAAGGAAGTTCCTGTTGGTCCCCACTCTGCCCTGAGTGCTGATGTAAAGGTGTCAATGAAATTGGAACATGTGTAGGTATAGGTATTCTGGAATTTCCTGCTCTGGCTTTCAGGCTTCTATTCCAAATCCTTGCATTTTTTGCACTTCAGGTTTTGGTCCGGCAAATCTTCCTGAGAGGAAGGAATTATAACCTACGTGGGACCTTTGAATTGATTAAATTTTTCATCCTCTGAGGAAAATCCTTTTTAGAGTTTGGGAAAGCAAGATGGTAAAATGTGCCTAATTACAGTTGACTCCAGTGGATGAACTTCAGTGTTAGTCTGGAAAAGTCAAAAAGAAGTCCATGGCTATTTTAAAATTAATTATCACTCTTCTGAAGTCCTGCTGAAAAAAAAAAAAAAGAACAGCTAGGCAAAGTCAGGCAGTAAAATGGCTCACAGATGAGGCAAAATCTACCATATGTCAGCTACGCCTTAGAGCCTTTGTTTGTGTCAATGGGGTATGTCTGCTGAGGTATTCCAGGGCACCCCGTGCTTCCCATGGCAAAGCCCTGGCATTTGGTGGGTCTGACACGACAGGAACAATGCTGGGCTGCCTTTTTTTGGTTTAACATTCATTTTTATTTTACAGTTAGTCGCTGAGGCCTCGCAGCACTTGCAGTTATAATGTAGATATTTGAATTTTTACTTCTCATTATTGATTTCCTGACTTTAACATCTGCTGAGTACAGGAGATGCAGGAGCTGAGGGGGAAGGAGCACATGTATGGATCTCCTCAGCAGGGCATTGGCTCAGGTCTCCTCAAACATTTCCTCCTGCCGTGTTGGTGCTGAACGTGGGCACTCCCTCCCTGGTGGCATCAATTCTGCTGAGGGCTTTGGTGTGCTCCAAGTCATTTACACCGCCTAGAACACAGGGAACAGAGCTTGCTGAGAGGCCCCTGAGCAATTCTCTCTCCAGCAGGCACAGGGCAGGTAGGAATTTCCCTTGGGACATGCCTGGAAAAGGGAAAATTTGCAGTCAGGCCTGCCACACCTTGTTGTGTGACTGCGGGTGTGTGATGGCTGGAGGTGATGCTGTCCCTAACCATGGCACCCCTGGCCAAGGACAAATCCCATGAACCAGGAGGGACAGAAAGCTCATTGAAATCTTTCCTTGGACAGAGGAAATGAATTCTGCCTTCTCTCCCTAGGAACAGGGTGATTTGTCATTCTAAAGCTCTATTTCTGTTCCCTGTTCATCCACACCATCCCAAGCATTACACAGGTTGTTAATTTAAGTGCAGCATCCAGGAGTGCTTTGTCCAAGAAGTTGTGTAGTAAAAAGGTACTGGAAAACGCTGCAACGGAGCCTCAGGGCAATGAAGCAGCTGCTCCAGTAATGATGGGGATTCTCTTCTTTTGGCTCCCTTATCTTCTTTGCCCTCATGATGACAAACACAAAGAGCAAACTCGTGCCTCCTCACGCAACTGTGGGACTTGTAGGAACAGCAAAACCACTTCATTGTTGCCATGGAGCACTAATAAAATACTTGTTAGTGGGCTTGACTATTTACAGACCTAATCTTGGAGCTGGAGTGGGGGTTTCCCTGTTGATCTCTGTTACAGAAAGCTGCACCATGGACAAGGACCTAAAATTGTATTTTACAGTCTGCATCAGCAAATCTTTAGGAGTTCATTGATGAAACCTCAGCACAAAGTTATTTTCGAATGGTGGTTCTGACCTCTCCCTGACTTTGTGGAGAGAGTTTAGAGAAACCCAGGGCTTCTGTGTGCCACAGCACTTGGGTTGGTACCAAGTGGCAGAGGAGGTGGATGGCCAGGGAGGACACTGGGTGAAGCACAGCTGTGGCAAGCACCAGGCAGCATCTAGTGGAGCCCAGGCAGATGCAGCTCCCTGTTTCCTGCAGGAACAACGGGCTCCCAGCACCTCTCTGAGGGAGGCAGTGGCTCAGGCAGGGCTGCAGGGAGCTCCTTGGGCAAAAACTTGGTGATTCAGTAAATGAGGCTCTGTTAGACTCCCTGGACAGTGGGCTTGCTGTGGTAGAAGAGGAATTGCAGAGCTCTCAGAGAAAGGCAGAATCCTTCTGAAATCTGCACGAGGAAGAGCTGCCAGAAAAGTTTTAGATGCATTGTACTAAATTCACCAGAGTTGAGAGTGAAGTTTGAAGAAGGAGTTAAGGGAGAGAAAACATCTGAAATAAATCTCTGGCACTGACTCTATCTATGGGCTAGAGGGGCAGACAAGGGCAGGAACAAAAAAATAAAAGTGGGTGAAAGCATTTTATGGAAACTGGAAATTCCTCTGTGGAGTGAAGCTGCTCTCTTGTCCTCTTGCTTTGAGGAGGGATTTGATATTTGCCCTCTGGGCCCAACTGAGAGAAAATATTCTGTGTGATTTAGAAGATGAACACAATACATCTAGAAAAAGAAAAAGCACCTGTGATTAAACCAATCTGGTGCCATTCTGTTCTGCTCACAGATATTCCACAATCAGAAAAACAAGGGGACATCTTCAGATGAGTTTTTTGCTGTCAGAGAAATGTGGGGTGATTTCTTTTTCACCGATCAATCGATGTCCTAAATGTAGAACCAATGTATTTGCAATGTACTTAACTGAAGTTACACACCAAAGCTTTAAGTCAGTATTATGAAAAAAATAAACACCAAAAAAACACCCAAAACACATCCCCCCAAAAATGGCCAATCAAATAAACAAACCAGAAAAATCAATGAACCAAACGAGAAAAACCCAACAAACCAAAGAACCCAGAAGGAATGGTAAATGTCCTCTTACTGATGTCCTCAGAGAACTCTCACCTCTAAATGTTACAGGGTGGTGGTGCAGACAGGTTTTTGTCCTGGACATCTAGGAATGATTATTTGTCCTCATTTGTTGCTTGATAAGAGTCCGCTTCCTTCCAGGTCACTCCAAGAACACCATGCACAGCTCCCTGGGATCAACCAGGGAGCTTTTATTCTATTAGTTTCAGGCTCATTATTTTCTGGGGGAAAAAAAGGTGGAGACATTTAATAAGATCAGTTACCCTTGGAGGTAATTTAAGCTCTTCTCTCTGTAGTTAATGAGCAAAGTAGAAAGGAACCTAAAGATGAAGGTGGTTTTTGCCAGTGCTGTCAAAAGTTGCATAAAAGTGACTGCATGTCTGAGACTAAAATAATGATTTTGTATATAATTAACAGAAAGTTCTCAACAATTTTGTATTAATGTTCCCAGGAAGGTGATGCAGATATTTGGTTATTTGACTTTAGTCAGACTTTACATACTTGAAGCAGAATCACAGCTGATGAAACGGCACAATTTTAAGTCACTGATTCCTGCCTAACGAGCTTCCTTACCATCACTCAGGGAACTCATTCCCAGCCTTTGTGGAACACAGTACTTGTGAGTAATGGGGACGAGAGAATTCACCACGTGGAGGCTTTTGAGTTGGAAGGAAATGCAAAGCTTCCATCCCAAACTGCCATTTATGCACTGCTAAATGCAGTATCCCGAGGATAGCACCTAGGACCACTTTTTCCCATTTTGTAGAACAAGTAGCTAACATCTAATCTTTACTTGCTGGAGAAGGTTCCTGTCAGACATTTGCTGTGCTAATCTTGGTAAATATTTTGTGTGTGGTATCACTAATTTCTGTGTCGGGAACTATGGAACTTGTTCGTGGCAGGGATCATCCTAAGGATGTTTGTGTTTTACACCAACGTCACTGTGGATTTGGGATCCTCGGGGATGTCTCTGCTGTGCCCGCAGGTTCTGTGGGATGCTTTTATTGCTGTGGATTGGCCGCTAAGTCTCTGTTTACTCAGCCCCTCTGCTTTGCTTTAACAGCTCTGCCACTGCAAACCAGCCCGGAGAGAGTGATTCCTGAGCCAACGATCCCGCACTGATAACACTGCTGATAAACCCCTGAGAAGGGATAGGATGAGCCGCTGGAATCGCTTCCTCCCTGGCCACGGAAGGGCTGCCTCCCAGAAGATGGAGCTGTTTGCCTGAGACTGCTGACAGAGACCTTGTAAGTTCAGTACCACATGAAATTGGGGCATTCGTACAGATGTCAGGGAGTTATTCCTCACAGCTGAGAGCAAAAAGAAAGGAATGAGCATGCTGATTATAATTATTTTATTATAAAAGAAAGGTTTTAGTTGTTTTTTACCACAACAAATTATACTTTTTAACAATAATAGCACATGAAAGTAAGTTCAGTTATTAGAGTCCAGATGCCAACCTGTTTTTTTCCTTTGAAGCTATACATGATTCTTGGCAGATTGAGGTATATAAAGCGTCGCAATTTTCTTGAGTTTATCACTTGATTAGAGAGGGGGTGATTTGTCTTATTGACAGTGGTCGCTCTCTTTTTGCTGGAAGCAAATCCATTTACTTCTCTCTGGGATGGGGAGGGGTATTTATTTCTGGTGCACTTTGGTTTCCACCTGTGAATGATAAGGCCGGGAGGGATTCTAAATTTCCACATTGAAAATCAGGTGAGAAAGTAATGAGCATAGAAAATTGAAAGCAAAAGATGGATGTTGATTCTTGCTCAAGGAGGGATGGTTGGTGGGAACCCACAGTCCCTTGAGCTGGGGCTGAGCAGCAGAGCCCTTCTGGGATCAGATGATGAAGGAAATAGTAATTACATGGGGATTTGAATACATTTATAATCTGTCTGTGTGTATTTAGTGTCTGATCTTCTTCCCTTTAAAGCAGCGTTAACCCTCTCCCTCCTTCCCTTCCCTGATCACCCCAAATCTGGGATGAGGCTCTTGGTCTCTCTTAAGCCTGGGGACACTGCAGAGCCCCTCTGGGAACTGGGCACCCAACAACTGTCAGTGTCTCAGCTTCACTGTGCTGGCTGCTGGGAACATTTTACTTTTCATGTTAATGCTGCAGATCAGATACTGGTTTTTACAGCTCGCATGTGTGCTATCTAAACTGCAAAAAAGATTAAGAAGAAGGGAAGTTTTATAAGCACTGACATGGTTGTCATGACTACCTAAGCCACTTTGCTGGTGCCATACAAGTCTTTCACTTTATCTCTCTAGCTTTTGTATAAAAAACCCCATACATTTATTCCTGCATGAGAGTCTGGAAAAACAGGGCTCAAAAAAACATCTATAAGCATAAATAGGTGTGGGAGGTGTGAGATGCAGTTGAAGCTGAGGTTTATCCCCCCAACCAAGTCACAAATGTGTGTGTTAAGTGCCTTGGACAGGGAGAGAGCCAGGTCCCAGGTATCTCTGCTTGTGTCTGAAGTGACCAGATTGGAGTCCTGGCAACCAGGGCTCCAAATGACCAGGGGAAACAGGCTGCTCTGACTTACTGGGAGGTGCAGGTGTCCTCCCTGAAGCTGTCAGCATTAGAAAGTTTGAATTTATAGATAACATATTCTTAAATAGCCTCACCATCTCTTTTTCTGAAGTCTGTAAGCCTCTTCCGCAGTCCTGTAAGGCTGGGACAGCTGGGATGTGTGAATGTTCTCTTGAAAAAGTACAGTTGAGTCCCCAAAGCCTTTTTGGTGGTTTGGGGGTTTTCTGTTTTCTCTTTTTTTTCTGTAAAGGAAGGGATTGCTCAGTGGCAGAGTCATGGCTCATGTGCAAGGGAACAGCCAGAAGCAGGAGTAGTGTGTGTGTGTAAATGTTAGCATATTCCTGGTGCTTTATTTCAGGCAAGCAATGGGTAATCACAAGGAGAACAAGGAAAAGCACTGAGCGTGTTTGGAAAAAGAAAAGATGTACCATGCTCTGGGCACAGGGTCTCCAAAACAACAAGGGGCAGTTTGAGATAAAGTTTTGTTGCCAGGAGACTGTAACCACGAAACAGAAATGCTGATTAGCTGAGATACTTGAGAGATGATGAAAAAAGACTCTCGGTGTCTGTGTTATGTCAAAAACATAAAGCAACACAGTTATCGTAGAAAAGCTGAACACAACAATGCAGAGCCTAACAGCAGTAAATCCAGCCCAAGTGCAAGTGGTCACAGGCTGATTTAAAGTTTAAGAATATAGCTGGAGTTGGTCATTAAATGACCCAGGAGTTAAATTATTGGAGGAGGGGGAAGAAGAAGAGGGTAATTGTATGCAGCTCTGTCACTCTGAGCACTGAATCAGCTCAAACCTGCTGGAGTATGGACAGCTGAGCTGAGAGGAGTCTCTGTAACCTGGGTGTGCCCAGCTTTGTGCTTTCCTATGGAGCCAGGAACTTCTGAAGAGAATCAATGCAGCATAGAAAAGCATTTTAAGTTCCAGGTGGGCATCAAAGAGAAAAGTTTAGGAAGAAATCTGAAAGAAATCAAATGAAAGGGAACAAGGATAGAATTTCAGAAAACGCAGGCCTGGTCATCATGTTCTTTTAATGGTAATAGGAAAATAATAACTTGCAAAAAAAGAAGCCCTCTGTTAAAAATCTCTTATGTTCCCTTGGAAAGGCTGTCATGGTCAAAGGAAAAGAAAATTGTCCACCATGCTGAGGCAGGTTTGCATTCCTTTCTGTCATTTGGTTGCTGACAAAGCTGGCTAATACCTGTGTAAGAGAAAACATCTGCAAAATGTTCCTGTTGCTGGTGGGGATGTGAAGGAAGTTTCAAGTAAAACCATTTCCATATGTTCATTTGCTTTTTTTTTTTTTTTTTTTTTTTTTTTTTTTTAAATGTGGGGAGAATCTGGAGCTGTGAGAGCGTTTGCAGCTCCTGAAAAAACTGTAGCCTATTCAGTAACGTTATTAGAATAAAATCAATGATTTATACTAAGTATTCCCAAAAATTGCAAAATGTAATTTAATTCTTTTGCCAGTGGGGAAATGGTGAAGAAATGAGTTGTGCTTGCTTAACTTAATTTTTGTTTCTTAGCACGAGGTTTGTAATTACTTTAAGTAAGCAAGTTATTTGTTTCCATTAGCAGTAATTGACGAGTAAATGTGATAGTGACATACTTTCTCCTGGAAAACCCTACTAGCAAGTCCCTGTAGTTAAGAGCTCTGACCAACCTTACCCTGCCAGGTGGATCTCCAGTGTGTCATCCCCGAGACTCAGGTGTCCTTAGCATAATGCATCCGTTAGTAACTGGAACCTGCAGGTCCCTGTTACTGCACACTCCCTGCAGCAGCAGCCCTCAAATCCTCAGTGACAAAGGCAACATTATCAAGGTAACGGGGTTTGCTTGCTATTTCTCAGCTAATCTGTTTTATTGTCACTATGGCTGCTCTGCAAGAAACATAAAATTAGGCCTGGATCTCTGCGTTTTACCTGTGGGATAGGTAGAATTTGGAGTGTGTGACTCCAAGGGCTTTCCTTCTGGGACACTGCTGCTGGTTTGTTATTCCCATCATGGGGGTGTTGGATTTAGTGTCTGGCAGCAGAATTCTGCCAATTCCCAGCTCCTGGGTTCCCGTGCCTCTCCAAATGCTGTTCCCCAGTGTTTTGCAGTAATGTGTGTGATTAGCTGCTGCTGCTGTTCTATTGACTGATACCAGGCTAAAGACAACCTATCAAGCTTGGCTTCCTTGAAAAATGTGTGTTAGAGGCTGGGTTCTTCCAGGAACTGTTTGTCACTGGGTTTTTGCTCCTGTAAACAACTGCTGGTACCAACCTTCTGTAAGTGCAAAACAAAACTGCCATTTCCCCTGCCTCGGGAAACCACAGCGTGTCCTCAGAGCCCCACAGGAGTCACCGGGGTGGCTTTTAACAACCTGTGGCAGAAAATCCATCCCGTGGCACAGTTAGTAGGGAATGCCCGATTCCCTGCGGGTCACACATGGTTCTGGAGTTCCTCAAAGCTGAAAGTCATCAAGCATTTTTAACAACTAAGAGTTCATGAGAAGTCTGGGGTTTTTCATAGGCAGGGTGCATCTCGGAGAACATGCCCCAAGTAGCTGAGGAGTGAGAAATTACAGAAAAAAGGCAGATGGGGGAGACACCCAGAAATCCTCAGGGAATCATAGCTGCCTGTTTTCTTCCTTCTCAATTCAATTGTTTCCTGCCACGAGGAGATGTAGGAAAATAAACAGAATTATCACCCGGGAAAGGACAATGCCGGTTGATGAGTGCATTGTGTGGCAGCGATCTCTTCATTGCACCGGTGGATGACAAAAATCGTTCCTAATGAGGGCTGTCATTGCTTGCAAACTCAGCCATTGCTGCTCAGCCCCTCACGGATTAGGGATGTTCAGGAGCAGCCAACTATCTGCAACAAAGGAGTACATTTTCTCAGGATAAAAAAGCAAGCTGAGGATTACAAGGACCCAACAGCCTTTATCTGCAGAAAATCCTTGTTTCAGGTTTCTTACCTCTTCTTAAAGGCTTGGAATAAATAATATTGATTTCCTTTAGAACTTAATGTGTTCACTGTTAAAGTATTCACACAGCTTAGAAAAGAGAAAGGATTATTTTGCTTTTAAGCCTTTCTTCAATGTGAAAAGAGATCTATTCTGTCAAATTCGTCTACAAATTATAAATTTGTAAAATTTCTATTTTACTAAAAATTAAATTTTAATTAAAATGTTATAAAATTTCAGACAGATATTTATATATTTATACTTGAGCTGTTCCTGCAGGGATCACTTTTCCCCTACTAACTGGAGGTGAAAGTAGATTTGGAAGCTTTCCAGTTCCTAACTCTGTGTCAATGCAAATATGCAGATGCAGGGGAAGGTCCTTAAATTGGGGTCAATGGAGCCATTTCCTTGAGCTCTTTTTCCTGCCTCACCTGCCCTTTGAGCTCTTTCCTGGCAGTGCCACCTCTGAGTCCAAAGGAAATACCTGAGTGAAGGTTTGTTGTGTAGAGTCTCTGTGTTATTTTGTGGTTTCCTAGCGCTGAGCTCCCAACCAGTCCATAACATCTGGCTGCATTTATCCACTTGGCATAGAAACTCTCTTTTAAGTGCTCTGTTTCTGCAGAGTCATGGAAGATATTCTCAGGAGCTGACCCCCAGCAAAACGGATCCTGGGAGAGCAGAGCAGCTGTGGGTCACCTGCTGGGGGATAATTGATGCTGTACCTGCTTTACGGGCAGAGGGATCGAAGCACTTCCCACCGGGGCTTTGCCTGCCTCGGAGTTGCTTTTCCATTAAGGCCTCAACGTTGTCAATGAGCTGCCCCAAGACTGGAACAGGATGCACTTGGTGGGGAAGCAGCAAGCACTGGCAGGCATCATTAGCCGTGTTTGTTCTGCAAGTGAGGTGCTGGGCTCTCAAACAGAGATAAGCAGGATCCACGCTAACACCTCACTGCTCCTGGCACTGGGCTATGCAGAAATTCCCTGTAGCTGGAACACTGCTGCCACATCCAGAGTTCAGCTGTGGCTTGTAAGCTGCTTAAATATTAAATGGTTATTGATTTCTTATCCTGCAAAGCTTGATTGTTTAAGCCAGTTGAAACCTCTGTAGGTCCTTAACAAAACTGGCAATGATGGCTTTGAAGGGAGAATATGGCAGAACAGCTGGAGGGGGGTAATGGCCATTACTGCAGCCAGGGTGTTGCTGAATGGCCTGAAAATCCTGGTTTGCCTTGGTCTCTTGTTGGTTTGGGACTGGTGGGTGCAGGGCTCAGTGGCTGCAGCAGCACAGAGTGTGATGGCAGAGAATATTCATGCTAAAGGAGTTTGTTCTGCAGTTAAACTGGGGTGGATTTGGGATGGATTTAGAAAGAAGGTCATTCCTAACTCAGAGACTGGGGCTGAGGGATGTTCCCTTCTCCTGTGGCTCAGGTTGTCTCTCTCAGTGGCTTTTATCCACTACAAAGAGTTTCCAGGAAAGGTTATTCAGCATTAGTGCTCAGCCCTTGGAGACCTGCAAGGGAAGAAGCCAAGGAAGTGAAGTGCATATTTGTGCAGAGTATTTTTCCATCCAGCCCTGGCCCTTTGATCTGAAATGTGTAACGTGTAACATGCCTATTCCACAGCAGCACATCGACACCCTCAGCTCAAGTGTTGAATAGAGAAGAGTCCAGCTTGCAGACCGGATTGAAACTTCCTCAGTTTGGAAAGGTTCTGTTTTTCATGCAATTCTCTTCACTCTCTGTTTCAGATTACAAAATCCATGCTACATACTTTTATTTTCTCACCTGACTGCAGCAGTGCCTGGGTCTGCTGTTACTCTCCAGGCTGTATTTTTCCTCTGTTTTAAAG
Organism: Rhipidura dahli; assembly: GCA_013399225.1. Lineage (NCBI taxonomy): Eukaryota > Metazoa > Chordata > Aves > Passeriformes > Rhipiduridae > Rhipidura > Rhipidura dahli. The sequence goes on from VXAC01010020.1 coordinate 1,262,481, forward strand.
CCGTCAGACATTTTAAAATGAGTGAGTTCCTGATTAATAACTAATTGGCTTTAGCAAACAGCTCTTGCTGGGTGGTTACCTTGAGCCAATTCCTATTAGTATTCCAACACACGCAGGAAGTGTTCTCCCTCGTTGGAGGCTGATGTTACATCTCTTTAGCCACTTATATAAAATAAAGCTAAGTGAATTAGTATTGATTCCCTTACTTGTAATAACAGGAATGCAACCTAATCGCCTCTCCAAATCACTCAGGCATTCCTGACTGGGCTGGAATGGAAAAAATGTATGGAGAGGACAGGAATTTTGTGTTGCTGAGGGGAACTGTCTGTGACAGGCACTTACCAGGCAGGGCTTGCTCCCCACCTGGGCAATGAAAACATTTTAAATATTACAGTTGCGAGGTGCAAGAAGTTTTTCCTTCCACCGTGTCTTGAATTATGTTTGGGTTTTGTATTGACAGCCAAGATTAATTAATGTTTTACAGGCTTCACTCAGAAGTTTAATCTCTCACAGCATTTCTCCTGTTTCGTTAAGCTCACACTCCCACTCTCTGGGAAAGTGCTTCTTCCTTATCCATTTTTATGGGCAGGTCAGGAAATATATTGCTCTTATTACAGGCTCTACATGCAGGCCCAGTGGAGAGAAAGAAAGATATGAAGTTATGGAGACTTTCTGAGCAGCTTCTTTCTTTTCCTGTTTGAATAGTTCCTCCCTCCCTCAGTCTTAAATAGGCTAAACCCTCCTTTCTTCCTTCTCTCTTCCTGCAAATCCTGGAACACCAGAGCACAGCACTATGTTACACTGGACAATTTACAGAAGTTCTGCTGTGCATACTGAAAATCCTCTTGCAAGGCTCAAAATACCTGTGCTGCTGCCAGAAATGCTGCTGCTGCTCAAAAGCTAAAATAATAATAATAAAATAAGAGACCATACCAGAATAGAACTTGTCATTAAGAAATGCTGATCAGCTTTTCTGATCAACCTACTTTGTGCACAGCATTTGACTGGCTCCAGGAAGCTATTCTTAGGTAATACTTCTCCTGATAGAGGTCACACAAATACCCAAAAAATGCCATGCACATTTTTTTGCAGGGCATTTAGGACCTGATCAAACCCAGAAAGGAAAGGAACTACTTAAAAAGTAGATGAAATAAAGTTTTGTAATGTATAGCCTAAACTACTGATGTTTACACACAGAGCTGAGTTTGGAGACAGGTTTTGTTTTCACTGAGCTTTTTCAAGCACACTTCTTCCACTCTTCTTTGCCTCAGGTTTCCAAAACTTAAGGCAGAATTGCCTCTTCAATGAAGGTTCCATGGAATGTCACCCACTGTGACATCCCAGTGCTCAGCAATCCCATGTCCTCTGCCCAGCCCCAGGGGGGTGTGACACCACCACTGTGTTTCCCACAAAACTGGTCTTGGATGATCCTGAAAAGATAAAAAGGGACCCACCCAGTTCCCAGATTAGTGTCACTTACAGATTTATTAACTCTTTTCCAAAAACCTTTGATCAAATAACCCTTGGCGTGGCTGTGTGTATACAAGGGGTAGGGACAAATGTGTAACAAAATCCCGTGGGGAGACAGAAGAAAGCGGTAACTGAGATTATTTCAGAGGACAGGAAAAGTTACTTGAAAACCCCTTGCATCTCTTGCAATGTAGCACACAATGCATTTGTGCGAACATGAAAGCAATAACAATAAAATTCCCTGTTTCTCATGCCCTTTCTATGTAATCCAACATCTGTTCCGTTTCCAGTGGCACTCCCCACCTGCCACAGATGAGCCCAGAATGTTTGGTGCTTTTATTCCAGAGAGCTTTCACAACACAAGGCAGAAAAAAATCTGTTCAATAGTCTTTTTGTTGCTGTTGATTTTTGCCAACAAACTCTGCAGCAATTTGCTATAAATGCAATGGTAGGGAAGGAATTTTCATTTTAAAAAGTAGGAAGAAAATTGCAAACTAAAACCCAGTGGTCAGGACTTTGCTGAGACAGAAAATCTCTAGAAATCAGTTTAAGCAAGGTTGGAGTGTGCTATCAAAGATTGGATTGAGACACCGTGACCTTTCTATGGAGGCTCCTTCTGGAGCTGAGGTAACTCCTACTGGAATGCTGAATTCCCAAAGCTATTCCCAGGTCCTGTTGTGCAGTGAAGAGTGTGGCAAGCAGTGTAGGACCCAGCTTTCCCAGGGGAACACAGTGGCTGTTGTTTGAGACGGCGGCACCCACAGGAAGCTGAATGTTTGATTTAACTGTCTGTATTTGAAGCACATATAGGAATTCTGAAGTGTCTCCCATCTGGAATTACTCTGTTGCCAGTGGAATTTCCAGTGTTGGTAGATATGTCACACATAACTCCATGGTTCTGTCTCCTTCATTGTGATCATGTGACGTGAAAGAAATAAGGCTGGGTCCTGAGCTATGGTGAAATGTATTTTGCTGGGTGCAGGGGCAGTGAAGCCCTTTGGGGCGCTTTTAGCGAGCACAAGTTACTGCTAGGCTGGCTTAGAGGTCAAAAAAAGAACTTTCAAGCCCTGAAATGCCCTTTTCCAGCCATTTCTCACTTCCATTTTGTTCCATTCCGTTTCCTGTCACTCTGTTGTACACACTTGTTTAATGCTTATATACAAATAATTTTTAAAGTTAAAATGGTCATATGTCAGGATGAAAAGTTATCCATGTAATTCCTGCCATTGCATGGCAATGATCACCAAAGAGGCATTGTGGGATTCTTTAATCAGTGGGAATCAGGAGAGATTCCTGTTACAGCAGGAATTTATAAATATGCAAGTTGGTTTCTTCATGATTAAAGGCCAGTTTGACAGGCTGTGGTCTGGTGATTCATATGATTAAAACGGAATATTCTTCTGAAAATAGGAACCTTCAAGTTTTTCACCTGTTTTCAAGCTGAACATGATTCTTTCCTGAGAGCATTTTAGAATTTGCACACAGACATATCTACTTGCCTTTGTCCTATCTGGAAATAACTATTTTGAAACAGGAAAGGTATTTTCCTGCTTAATGTTTTTTCTCCATTTTCAAGATTTTTTTCCATCTTGAAGTAAAAAATTGATTCACCTCTGAATATTGCTCTCTATTAACACCCTCTGCTAAATGCAGTTCAAGCCTTTGAGCTGGATTCAGGTGGAACCATCCTAAGCTCAATCTGTTAACAGCTCCTGTAAGAAAGGCTTAGGTTTGCTCATGTCTAAAGTCACTGCAGGGCAGCACTGAAGATAATGGAAAATCAAGGGTCAACTGTTGCCTTTTTACAGTAAAAACATGATCAATATTCATTATTTAAAAGGAAGGTTTCCAACTCCATAAAGCTGAGATCTTTGACTGTGAGCAGAGTGACATTGCCCAAACTTGACCATTTTTGGCATTATTAATAAACCCCAGTGCTCCTCAGAAAGGGCAAAATCACCTTTTATCATTCAGTTTTGTGCACTTGCTAAAACTTACGTGTGTTAGAAGCTGGTCCCTCTGGGCTTAATTATTGGGGGGACACCTTGCAAATTAAACTGAATCATTTTTAATATTAAAAACCCGCTTGAAACTCTTCATGCTGCAGCATTAAAAGCTTTCTACTTTCTTGTTTTGCTCCTTAATGGAGGATCAAACACTGTCTGTTTGCTTATTCTGAGAACAAGTGCAAGTGCTGGCACAAAAATACCCTGTATATAATTTTTTTTTTGGTGGGGGGGTGGTGGAATATCGCTGTTTTATTCCTAATATTTTGACTAGTCCACTGACTCCATAGTTCCCTATAGGCAGCGCTCTGCCTTGGTGCCCTGTACAGGCTGAGCCCTTCAGCTGGTAGGAATAGGTGTGGTTTTATTGTCCTCTGAATTTCCTGAGCGGCTCCCGAAGTGGCGTTTGAAACACCCAAGGACCCAGGCAATGACAGAGCTTGGAGCACATTTATTCTCTAATGGGAAAAATCCCCCGAGCTCCTGGCCTTGCTGCAGGCAGAAACGTATCTCTGGTTTTCTCTGTTCACACTGAGACAGCAGGAGGGTCCCTGCTCTCCCCAGAGCAGCTTTAGCACCCGCTGCCCGTGCTGGCCCTGCTCAGCCACACAGCTTTGCCTTTTCATTCCAGAGAGGGAAACGTTAGCCTGGTTCAGCTGCTCCTGAGCCATTGATCCGGATCATTAACCGAGCACAGGGCAGCCTGGGGGCCAGGGGGATTTCATACACTGCTAATAAGTACTGGCTTTTAAGGGGATTTTTCATAGAATCATGGAATGATTTAGGTTGGAACAGCCCTCCAAGATCATCCAGTCTGGCCATTCCCCCAGCACTGTCAAGGCCACCACTAACCCATGTCCCCAAGTGCCACATCCACACAGCTTTCAAATATTTCCAGGGATGGTGACTTCCCCACTGCCCAGGGCAGCCTGTTCAATGCTTGATGATATCTCAATGCAGAAATTTTCCTTAACATCCAATCTAAACCTCCCCTGTGGGCTGAGCATTTGTAGCTGATGCCACAGGGTGCAAGAAAAGGCTTTCGTGGGAGTTCACCACTAATTGTATCTGCAAAAGGCAGGAATGCTGGGCTAATTTCAAATGATGGATTATGTGTAAAATTAGCTTTCCTTTGGAAAAAATTCTCCTTTATGGTGAGCAATGAAAATAATACTTCTCTGGTCAAGCTGAATATGTTAATGATTAATATAAAATTAAGATAAATCACTACTGAACAATGTGGTAAATATGCACTGAAATGAATCAAGTTTGAATCACATCCTATTAATTACTGGGGTTCTCTTTCACCAGGCTGTGTTTTGTTGTGTTCACTGTGTTCTCATCCTCCTCAGCCACTTCCATGCTCACATGCCAACTCTCCCAGAGGGATTTTATTCCCCTCAGTACCCACTCACATCTTAGCAAAGATCCTTGTGTACTAAATACCACAGCACTCAGCCAAGGACCTGCTGTATGGAGGCCACAGGGTATTCGGGGGGGATTTAAAGCTGATGGTGCTGCTGAGGAATCTTCAGTGTTCTGCCCCAAAAACAAGCAGCTTCAGTAAGGAATTGTTTAATTTTCATTCCCAGTTCTGTTCCTGTCCCATAGAACTGAGAAAGTGGAAGGTTCTGTGATCAGCCAATGCACGGCCACCAGCGATGGGCGAGTTCTTCGTGTCTCCCACCATCATTATTATTATTGCTATTACTGTTACCCATTTGTTCTCTGTCCTAAATATCCTGATGGACTCGTGCACTGGGCTCTGAGTTGCAGCTGGATGGCAGCACTGCCTGTTGGGAATCCCAGGGTGTGGGAGGAGCCGGAAGCTGGAGCCGGGGGGGGGCACATGGGACACCCGGTGTCTCTTGGCTTCCCATCACCAGCTGCAGCTCTGAACTGCGGGGCTGCCTTAGGGTGGGGAGTCCTAAACCACCAAAGCACCAGGGGGTGCTCCCCCGACCCGCATCTCTGCTGTGCATGGAGAGAAGGAAGGTGAAAGGAAAGGAGAGAAAGAAAACGTTCAGAATTCCCACAACTCTGCTTTTCCTCCCTTTGTTTCCATAGCTGGTGTGTAGTGCCCAAGCCAGGAACACGGCCCTGTGCAGCGGGACTGGCAGCTGGGGCCCTTCCTTTTGCCAGGGCCGAGTGTGCTGGGCTGGTGCCGCTCGCGGGGGTGAGTGGCCGTGGCCTGTGGACACATGCCTGGCTGCAGCCCGTGTCCCATGGGGGTGCTGGGGGGGCTCAGCCTGAGCCAGGAGCCCTCAGGTCCCCACAGCCACTTGCGTTGTGGGGTTTTTTTGCTTTCACTGTGTTTGACATTTTGAAGGCTCAGCCTCATTCCAGGTGGGCAGTCGCTAGCACCAGGCTGGGAAATGAGCTCTGCAAGATGCAGAACAGCTGAAAAAGGGAAAAAGAGTGACCACGAAATGAAGATGAGATTTGAGGCAGATTTTTGTCTTGTGTGGGATATATTCAAACAAGAAACTAGAAACCAGAGACCTAAAAAAATGAGAGCAAACATGGTCCCTCTTTGCCTTCTGGGAGACAGAGACATACTTGGTTCATTTGGTGCTGCTAATGCTCAGAACACAAATTCTCCTGCTGATGTACCACCAGTGGTACTTGCAAGGCCAAAGCTGCTTTTGTGAATTTTGTATTTTATACTCCAGCCCTCCTGCTCTTTCACCATTCTATATAAATGCTGTTTTCTGCCAATATCAATAGGCTATTGCAGCAACAAGGTCTCTATCGTGGGCCAAGGGAAGGCTGAAGGAAAACACAGCTCCTGTGCATCCTCCTGGAATGCTGGAGCAAGCAGGCAGATGGTACAATTTAAGTATTTGTTTCTGTATTAATGTATCAGCGACAAACTAAATTTCATCTGCAAGCTCAGTTTCTGCCTTTCTCAGCCTCCTAATGAGGCTGATGTATCTTCTGAGAATGTCAAACAGTGGCTCCAAAATAGAATAAATTCTTAATAATGTAATCAGATAGTTAAACATTAGCACTTGCAAAAATGTTGGCATTAAGTGTTCTCATTAAAATTGGTTTCTTCCTTGTTTATGGCAAATAGGGTTAGGAATGCTGAGGCAGCAGGATCTGAGTCTCCTTCAAAACCACCCTGTTCCCTAGATCCATCCTGAAATGATGTGGCAGTGCTGAGGAAGCCAAGCCCATGTCCAGTAATGTCTTAATTGAGTTTGAGCTGAAATAGTGCCCGGAGGGTCTGTCCCAGCTCAGGGCTGGTTTGGCCTGGCAGTGAGCAGTCAGCTGGGCATGGAATCCCAGAATCTCCTGAGCTGGAAGGGACCAGCAGGATCACCAAGTCCAGCCAGCTCTGGCCCCGCACAGACACCCCGAGAACCACACCTAGGCCTGCGTCCAGAGAAACCTGCACCTCCGAAGGCTTTGGGAGCTGGAAGAGTTTCCCTCTAGGCAAGGAAAGCAGAGGCACAGAAGTGTCGCCTCTGCTAGTGGAGGTTCTGGAAAATCAGTCTTGATTGCTGCAGCTGGGGAGTTTTTCCTGGGATTGTGGTGCTACCCTGAAGCTTTTCTGAAAATCACTTATCAATAGGTTACTCTCACTGATCTCGTTTACACAAGACTTTGTTTGGAGGTTTTTTCAATAAATAGGATTAGTTCTGAAAGGCTAAAATGCTAAAGAAACTACAATCTTGGAAGCATGTTATAAAAAACTAGGAAAAAAAATTTTTTTACAAGGAGTCAAAAATCTCCCAGTGCAAGGTCCACTCTAAGCTGTAAAGCCTGGCTCACCAAAGTGGTGTTAAACGGGTCTAGAAAATTAAGATTAACTGATTCTGTTGAACCCTACCAAAACGGGTTTAGTTGTTTGTTTGGAGGAAATTAAAATGGGAAATCACAAGAACTGTAAATTCCCTTCCAAACATTTTGGTGGAAAAGCCTCAAAGGAAGAACAGTACTTTGGTGGCTGTGAACAGAACTGAGCCCTCCAATATACTGTGTTAATGGTTATTTCTCCTGTAACAATGTATCCAGAAATGTATCCTGCAAGGAGGCTGGAGAAAGCGTTTGGAGTGGAGAGTAGGTAATATTTGGACTTAATCAAGAGGATAATATTAAATGACTCGTAAAACAGTTGGCCAGATGCAATAAACATAGCTTGGAAACAAGGCAAAGATATTCCCTTGGTTCCCCGCCCCAGTGGTTCAGGAATAGATTTCCAAAACAAAACAGCCTTCAGAATGTGATTGAAATAAAAAGATACCATCTCCTGAGGGGAGTCTGCACACAGGGAGCTCAGCAATGAGGGGCAGCAGGGAGGGAGGAGGGAACAGGAGACAGAGAAAGGAACCTTTCTCACAAAAAAGGTGGGAGAGAAACTCTTCTTAAAATCAGGTGGTACTGTAAAATGTACTTTTGACTGGTGGTGGATAAAAGCCCATTTTGGATTCTGGGAAAACTATTTTAGCCCCTTCAGGATATTAAAGAGAAGAGCTGTGCTGGGGTGTTGGGTGCTGAGGCATCCCAGCTTCAGATCACCTTCAGTGATCTACTGCATTGAGGAGATTTTTTAATGAGCACTGGCTCCAGAGAGAAAAGCAGTCCAAGTGGTAATTAGGCATTTCATTTACTGAGATGACCAAACTACAACTGCAAAGTGGTTTTAAGAATGATAGGCTACCTTTTGGAATGTTTTTTCCTAGGTGAGTGCCATGAGTTTCATTCACTGCATTCCTCTCCCCTTTCAGCCAAATTGGGATTTAATAGATTTCAGACAAAGTATAAATGGAGAGCTGTATGTACATGTGAAGGTTTCTCATAACTTTATTTGTTATAAATACTAAGAATACGTGCAAGAGCCTAAAAGCATTTGCTCTGCTGCAGCTGTTTCCAAACGGTTTCTCCACTTAAAGGCTGGGAATGAAGGCAGGTCTGAAACCACCACCACACAGCCATGGATGGTGGATGCTGCATTCTTTAATTGCACATTTCCGTCTCCCTTGCAGAAGCTGAGCAGTTTCTCTGCAGTGCTGAATTCAGCCCCACTGCTCTGACTAACCCCCAAACTCACCAAATCCCTGTAAGGATGAAAATCAACTGCCTGTTAAATGGGGAGTTGCTCCAGGAATCCAACAGCATGCTGATACCCATTTTTAATTTACTAATTGAACCCTTGGAAGCATTTCTCAGGCAAACAGCTTTTTGTAGTTCTGATAATTACTGAATAGGGATAATCCAGCCCTTCCTGCTATTCCATGGTATACTGGGAATATACACATTGAATCATCTGGTGCCCCAAATTTGGCTCAGATGCCAGAATGAGTTAGTGCATAGTTAAATATCTGGCAGATTAATAAAAAGCATTCCCATCTTCTTTACATGTGCGAGATACTTGCAGTGAAAATGTATGTGAGGAAAATAAAGTATTGGAAAAATAAAGCCATCTGGTCTGAGAGCAGCAAAGCTTGTTGAAAAATGGTGTCTGCTTGAAATGGGCACAAAACAAACAAACAAAGCCCCTCCCTGTGATTTTAATTTCTTCCAGTTGCCTTAGTTCAATAAATATATTCCATTCTTTTCCTCTCCTCCACTGAAATGTAGTTTCCAAGCTTGAGAAGGAGGAGCTGCTTTGAAATGAGTAATTGAACCATTCAGTTTTCATTCCTTAGGACAGAAACAGGAATTTTTTTTTTCCTAAACTAAACACTTGAGTGTAAGGTTTGGCTCCTGCAGGAGTTCATCCAAAAAATGCAGAAATCTGGGGAAAGTTTATATTTGAAGACAGGGGCATTTGTCAGTGAAAAATATTAAGTTTGAAAACATTAGATCTGAAAGTTTCAGCCAGAAATAGTGAACAGGGTCCAAAGGCAACTTGAGTCAACAAATTACTGAAGAAAAGCCATAAATGGCATAACATAATCCTGAAGGAAAATTGAAATGACAGCCCTATGGCACGAAACAAAGTGAGTTACAATTACAAAATCAGGCTGTCAATGTTCTGCTCCTCCACCAGTGCAAGTTTACTGAAGAAAATTTCAGCTGTCTCCAATTTTACACTGCACTGGGAACAGTAACGAGCATGTGGCGGATAAGAACCACTGGATGGACAGAAATGGGAGCAAGAAGGGCCTAATTTCTCTGCCCATCCCCCTTAAGCAACACTTTGAGGAGTTTTCCATCACTGCTGACCTTAACACAATTCCTTCATAAAAGGAGAAAACTCAGTATCCTCTTACTGTTTAGCTCAGGTCCTAATTTCATGTGTTCAGTGTTGACTTACAAAGTTATTGAATTAAAGAGTACAAAATTTCTTAAGTCAAACAAAAACTTTATATCCTTTCCAGCTACCATCATTTTCTGTGTACTCCAAATAGCCTTGATGAATTAGTGGCACCTCTGGGGGAAAAAAGAGCAAAGATCCTACAAAACTTGCCCAGTTTTAGAAATAACTGTAGCTTGGATTCATCACTCAAAGTGTAGCATATTTTTTAGAAATACACATTGACGATACAATCAAATATTCATTCTCCTCTAAAAAGCCATTATTGCAAATCCATTCTTACCTTCAGATGTTCAATGCCACATTTTCGGAAGATGCATCCTGAGGGAATTTCAGCTTTTATATGTGATGTGAGATGTGCTTTTTCCTTTCCTGAAGGATATTCCTTGACTGTGTTCACCAAATCGAATCTGCACTGTGTTAAAAGAGGAATGTTTCCACATCTTGCATTACCTGTATTGCTAAAATCTGGGTTCTGTGTTACCTTCCAGCCCCCCAAAGCGTCACATTCTGAACTGGAGGGATCCTGGCAAAGTGATTCCTGCAGGTGCTCCGGGGGGTGGCAGAGCCAGGGCTGTGCCTGGACAGCAGCAGCTTCACCTCCACGTGCAGACATTCCCAGTGCCAGTGTGCACCAGCCCCTGGGCTTTCAGCTGCAGTGAAGAAACCGGACAGGTGGGAACAGCAACTTTTTAAATTTACACTTTTTAATAGCCTAAAAACCCTGATTTAGAGACTCATTAAAGATGAGGTTATCTGTACCTCTCTTCAGAAAAGCAATTAACCAGTTTAGAGAGTGGCACGTCCCTAAATGCTCTCCCAAACTGTAGAGATTAGGGACCATCACTCTGGATTAGGCAACGGATTACAAAGTGGAGAAAAGGACACTTGGCTGGTAGGGTTATGTCAAGAAAAGGAAATTATGCTGTTTGATTGATGCACCCAATTAAAACTGTCTGAAAGAGCTCAAATTCAATCACAGGCACGGGGAAGTGCTCACAAATGCTCTGAAGAGCAATAACTGTTCATACAAATTATTTAGGAGAAAATTTGTAGAAGAGAATGTGCTGGAGAAAATCTAAACTGTTCATGGTCAGTTCTGGAGTAGAAACTGCCAGAAGTCATTAAATTATTCACTAACCATCATTTGTTCAGCTCAGTGTATCACAAAAGTCATTGATTAGGTAGTTTATAGGAGTTGGATGTATTTACAGAAATGTGTTTCTCTTCTCTCTTGTTACTTTGGAGCATGTTGGGGTTTTCTTAAAAAAATGCAGAGGGATTAAGTTGTACATTATTTATGGCAAAGGCTCCGTACTCAGATCCTGAGCTAATGGGGATGGCACCATGAGAAGTTTCTAACTATTCAGTATTGCATTTCACTTTTCAAAATGAACAGCCTTGGCCTAAAAAACACTGGAGGTAATGAGAGAAAAGCCAAGCAAAAACCATAGTCATAATACATATGTGAGAGTAAAAGCTTTCTGGTGGATATTTATCAAAATCTTTGTTGTTTGAAAAGCAGGACATTTTTCTTTCTTTTTCCTCTCTTTACTTCAGCACAGCAGAACTTTCCCCAGGTGGGATTCAACAGCTTTTTACCTTACAGCAGCATGAATTCTTGACTTTTGAGACTGGGCAGTGTTCAGGTGTAATTTGTTATAAACCCTTGAAAGTGCCTGAAGCCTGCAGAAGAATCCACTTGGTCATTAATGAATTAACCTCTATAGCAGGGGATCAGAGGCTTTTCACTGTTCCCTGGCAGAGACAAAAATGCTTCAGCTTGAGCTTCAGCAGTGAATTCCAAGTGTGTGGGAGGAGGTTTCCTCCCAAAGCCACAGAATGTAAATCCATATTTCCAAGTGTGCAGAGGTGCAGGGTTCCTGCAGCACTCGGAGATCAGGGAGGGACAGGAGTGTGGTAAAACCTCTCATCCAACTGGCATGGGATCGCCTCCACTGGAAGTGGAGAGGGAAGCAGGACAAGGAGTGCTCAGCCTCTAATTACTCTGATATGTTTTTAGTCTCTTGGAAGCAACAGGAGAGTTTAAGCCTTCAGAGGATTACTGTGGTAGCCTTCTTTTACTTATGCTTTGTGAACATAGGCTTGATGGTTTAAGTGCCTTACCCCGTCCCAAATCTCCTGAACTTTGGCGCGCTGATATTTCTGGGTTTGGTGCCTATGCAAAATCAAAGGTAGTGAAAATTCCTTTGGAGCGGGGGTGAAAATCCAGACTGTGGGTGCAGATCTGTGACAAGCTGATCTCTGAGTGTGATACAAAAATCCTCCAGTGGAGCGCCTGTGCTGCGGATCTCCGAGCGGGAGGTGTGGATGGAGGTGCCAGACTGTTCCTGGGAATCTGTGACTGCCTGCTCAGCACGTGGGCATTGTTACACGGGAATATACAAAATAATTGGGGCTGATTTCAGTGTCACTTCTGGGAGTTTCTGTGCCGGCAGCCACAAATCCTGCATGCTGAATGCTAACATATGCCAAAATGGAAAAGGCCTGTTGCTTTCAGTGTAAATCATTTTACAGCTTTTGTTTCCTGCAGGCTGACAGGATCCACTGTGGCAGCACCAGGAAGAGTGTTGGGCGCTGCTCAGTGAGGGGCTGGAGAAAGTTGATGACTAAACATAAGCAAACCATCTCCCTTTTTAGGGCTCTTGTCCCTTTTCCAGCTACTCTGGGAAGGCTCTTATGTTGCAGTGCTAAACCCTTTTTCACTAGTGACCTGAAAGCAACAGATGTTTGAGTGTTGCAGATTATTTAGATGATTTCTTCCTAGTTCATAACTGCTGAAGCATCAGCACAAGGAAAATGCAGAGTTGTGCTTACCAGGGTTTAGGATTGAGATTCAGTGTCCAGAACTGGAGTTGCAGGAATTAAGCAGGAGCGATTTTTAATGAGGAATTGCAATTGGTTCCTTGCTCCCTGGCAAACTGGAAAAGACACAAAATCAATCAAAACTCAGTGTAAATTATTCATCTGACTTTACTGAGTTTAGCACAAACAACGCAACATGGCAGCAATAAAAGGCCCTTTGCTCTGAGGGGCAGCAGAGCCCTGAACCCAAAGCACAGCTGAGTTAAAAAGCTCCAGGGTGGGTCTCAAGTCCCCTCCCATTCCAGCTAAACAGAAACTTGTAACTTCCCAGACTCTGCAGGGAATACAGCGGGGTGTTTAAATGCAGGGAAAAAGTGCAGGAACCATCAACATTTCACACCCAGTCTTAAAAAAGGTACCGAGTAGGATTAGGAGAATAATGAATCTCTCAGATGAACAAACGTTCGGATCCTGAAGCACGGCACTGGTGAGACAGAGGTTTAATGAACTCTTTAGAGGTGGTGTAAATTGGCACCGCTTCAATGGAGCCCACAAAAAACCCCTAGCCCTGGCTTTATATAAATATACGGTAATGATCTCCCTCTCTTCTCTTGGGAAGCTTTTATCCTCAAAAGCCACGTTCCATGCGAATTATCTTCATAATTTTTTCCCCATTTTAAGCTACAGGCTCTGGCCTCTCTATTTAACTGTAGCGTTTTCTATCAGAAAATCAGGCAGTGCTTTCTAAGGGTAGCTCATGCATTGAATTCAGCTGTCACAGCTACTTGTGCTGCCTTGGGTAATTGGCTCCTCACAAATCTTTATCTGAAATATAAAGGCAAATAACTATTAAAAACCTTAACCTAAACTGAAGCAGTAAATTAGCCCACAAATTTCTTTTACTGCTGCATTTTACTTGGATTTACTCAGCCCATAAATCAGAGCTGAGCAGGAGGTTTGCAGGGTGATGGTCACAAGGGCCTGAGCCTGGAGCCATAAATGTTAAAGCTGAGGAGGCTGAACCAGGAATGATCTGAGCTCTCCTCCACACAGGGTTTGCTGGTTCTGCTGCATCCTCAGGATACCAGGACTCTGTCTCATGTTTTAAGCACTTGTAAGATTGTTTCAGGGATAATTTTTGAACTGTAGGATGGGAGGAGGTTGGTGGGGGCCCAGCTTTCTCCAGTGAACAACGGCTGGAGCCAGCACTCAGACCACAGGATGGCAGGATTCGGCTTTCTCTTTAGCCCATTTGGTTTGAACTCGTGTGCGCAGAAAAGTGCTGGGAAGCAGGGATGGAAAAGAGCAGGAAGAGCAAAGGAGACGATGGCTGAAAGAATTGTGGGGGGGTTTCTGGCAGGGCAAGGCTTGCTGGACTGAGCCTCCTGTCTCCTAAAGAACATTTCCAGGAATTGTCCAACCCCCAGACCGTTAAGCTTTGGGAAAGCAAAGATTTGGGCTGTAAATACTTTGGTGAGGTCTGTTGATGGTTCCAAGTCCAAAACCGCTGTGTTTGATGTCTCCTCTCAGTGCAGTGGGTCCTTGCCCCTTGAATCTGCCCAAACGCCGTGTCTGGCAAACTAAGTGATAATAGGGATTGTCTTGTAAAGGTCACTCCAGCTCTGGGTTGCTGAGGAAATCCATAAAATAAAGATTTGCTTCTGGTCCTTAGTGCTGCTGGCTAAAAGTGCTGGTAGGTTCACGGAGCTGCACGAAGAATGTCACAGGCTACGGAATTTATTCACTTCAGGGCCAATTCTCAATTCTACAGCAGTCCTATAGGTGTATGGTGTGGCTTTGGCTGAATAAAATGTGCTGAATTCCTCAGGTGAGTCCTGGAGAAATGTACAATCCAACACCACCAGGATTTAGGCACCCAGCTGTGAGGGACTGGAAAAATGGATGTCCCAAGACATTCAGGGGCGGGGGGGGCAGGGGCAGGCTGGGCCTTGTCCTGCTCCATACCCCATCCCCAGAGCCTGTATCCCAGCCTGGCAGTGTCCACCACTCCCTGGCACAGCTGAGGCAATGTCCACACCTGCCCCTGGAGCCCCCGTCCAGCTCCTGAGGAGCCAAATGCCAGGGAGTCCCACCTGGGGGAAGGGGCTGGGAAGGCCAAGGGCTATTTAGGGCACCTGTGTTTGCCCTGTTGCTTCTTGCAACACCTATCAGCTGAGCACTGCTGCAACCCAGGGGTTGCTAGCTATATGTGTGATTTTCTGTAGCTTTTCTACAATGAAAAGATTTTCTGTGTCTTTCTCTCCTTCTTCTAATTCCCTCTTCTTGGAATTTTTGCATTACTTTAATGGGCTTAGTTTGCTAAGTTAATGCTTTGGGAAGTGTTTTATGTTGATTGAATGTTGCACTAAAACCTTCTGTCACAGTTCTCAGATTTTCTGAAGTTGCCAGTAAAGTCTTTTGTGTTGTTTTGACCTCTTGAGAATCTTGTCAGTGTTTCCCCCATGTGTTGAACTCAGAGTACAGGAACCATTGTAAGTCCTTTTAAAAACCTCATCAGGTGAGGTTTTTGGGGCCTTACACCAGCTCAGTGGCTTGAGGAGAGTTACAGGTAGGAGTAAGTCCTTGTTGGAATATTCCTGTGGTTTTTAAATACTGTACGGGATCTGGGTTTTCTGTTATGGAAGTAGGTCAAGGAGTTTGTTTTCTGGCAATTTCCCCTCTCCAACTCTGTTGTATCTTTGCAGTCAAATTCTTCTTTAAAGTACATGTCAATTAAAATTCAGGGCTTTTGTTCTTATACTACACCAGCACCTGGAGAACAGTGTTGGGTGTTAACACTTGAATTTGTATTTCAATAGTGCTTCTTGAAGATGACTCAGAAAACTCATGTTTTTCTGGACCTGGAGTGCCTTGTTCCTTACAGCTGCTATTCTGTAAATGCTGGGGTTTAGTGATGTCTAATAGCACATTCCTAAACAAATTCTCCCAGTTTAGCCAACAAACATTTTGTAATACCCACAGAGAAGATCAAATACCTGGATTTTCCCTTTCTATCCTGGCGTTGGATTTTTGCTTCCCAGTATTCCAAATTTATTTTCCCCAAAGGGAGATGCTATTCTAGAGTTCAGTGAAATTATGACATCAACTCTTTAAAACCTCCTTGACACCAGTCTGTAGTGGGTTTTGTTGCTAACTTGGAATGGTCTCCATGGTTCCCAGTGCGGTCCCAGTCTCTGAATGCCTCTGTGATGTCAGTGTTTGTTTGTCCATGCTTCTCCCATGCCACGTAAATCCTATATAATGCACAGCATTAGGCTGGGGTGAGGTATGAATTATGTGAGCTGCTGTAGCTAAGGCATGAGAGGGAGCAGCCACTATTTAACTTCCTCACGTTCCTCCATCCTAAAGCAGCAAACCTCTCGTACACAAACCTTTCTCTGGATGTCAAGTACTGGCTCAGGCTCTGCATTTTCCCTTTTGTTTGGGTTCTGAATCCCTCCAGGCCAGCCCTGGTCAGCCTGACCTCCTATTTCTGCCACCTGCGCTCCACAGTACAGATTGTTCAGAAATTCTTCTTTGTAAATCTGATGCCCATCAACACCTGGAATGTGGTGTTCTTCTTCATGAGTTCTAAATACTTTTAAAAGTCATTTTGCCATTTTTGTTCCCTGTGTGCTTGTTCCAGTGCAGATCTGCTGTTTGTGTTCTTCTCCAAGTCACTTCCTTTGCTCCTGCAGCTCAAATAGCAGCAGAGTGATGGGGTGCTGCAGTCTCAGTCTCCGGCCGTGGTACAAATTCCTCTCCAGACTTGGCCAAATCACTGGATTTTTCAGTGTTCTGTTTGTAAGCTGTGAAATGGCACTGACTCTTCTCTCTTGGTGCTTTTCACCTTTTCAAAGCAGTGTGTGTAACCTTGGCTAAATATAAGCTAAAGCTTATTAAAAACAGTAATCATGGTCTGAAATTGCTTGTGACCTTCAGCTCCAGTGGGGTGGGGCAGGGTGAAGCTGCTCATTGCTTTGGTACAACTTCCTGTCAATTTAAACCTTACATTCATTTCTTTGGATTAACTGGCTTTTCTTTTCTTTGTTTTTCAGGAATGACAGAACTCATGTTGGGGTGTTCTGGACCAGCATTGCTGCCTCTGCTCTCACATTGCAGCTGCAATGGGGATGCCCCTCACTATCCCTCGCTGTTCCTGCTCCATCCGGAGCATTCCCATCTGTGCTGAGCAGGACGTGGTGCTCTTAGGGAAAGGTGAGTCCAGATCATCTCCCTGTGCCATGGTTCCCACCTGAAAAGTGAGTAGAAAGTTGAACCTTTCCTCTATTCTTTGACAGCAGTAAAAATGATTGAAGTTGGTTGGTGTTTTCCAGGTTTGATTTTGGTTTCTTTTTTTTTGCTTGTGGGAGTTTCCAAAGGAGGCTCATGACCTCACAGGGCTGCAGGAGCAGGAATCCCTCCCTCTGCCTTTGTGTAGCCCTTGCACAATGGGGTGCTGAAAATCCCCCAGTGCTTTATAGACTAACTAAACCTAACTTTATTTATCTTTTAATTGAGCCCCTTTGAGGCAGCAGCTGGTGTGTTTGTGGATATTCATTACTTTTTTAGCTCCTTCTCTCCTGGGTTTAGCTGACTCCCTTTTTTGGCACATGCATGTGGTTCAGCAAACCCTGTTTCCCTGTCACTCCAGAGGATGTTCTGCATTGGGCCAATTCCTGCTGCCTGCGTAGGGGAGCAGCCTTTGGATGGGCATGGGAAGTGGCACATTGGCTGGAGAACTCTTGAGGGGAGGCTTCAGTGTTTGCTCCAAAGAGAGTCTGTGTAACCTCAGCTCCCTCAAAATAATGAACTTCATATGTACTGTGTAGAAGGAGATTTTGAGCAATTTGGAAAGGCTAGTGAGGGTGGGGTGATACAGTTATTTTGTTTCTCTAGAGTATCAGGAATGTTCTTACATCCGCTTCCATGAAAACACACTCAGAGTGGTGGATGCTGATTTGGTCCCACAGCTCCTGAGGGACCTGTTCTTTCTGGGAATATCCATGTGGACACATGCAGCGTGGAGGAGAAAACATAGTCTGGCTCGTCAGGTTGAGGGAGAGGCTGGTTCACAAGTAACCATGGCAACCAGGCTGTCACTGGGAGCATCAAGATATTTACATACCAAAAATAAAAAAGCCCGAAGCACAACAGACATTAATGCTCCAGCCCACCTGGAGATCTTACCCTCAGTTTTGTTCCTCAGGGATCCTGGCAGCAGCGGCAGGTAAGGATATTTTTCCCTCCTCTTATCTCCTGCATCAGCAGCAAACATTGTTTCTGGTGATAAACATAACAATGGCTTCCAATTAAAAGGGGCTATTAGAGTTTCAAGCTGGAGAAACACTGAAGATGATTTTATGTTCACCTTAAAAAGTTTCCATCTGTCACCCACTTCCCAACCCGGTGTGCTCACATCAATATTTATAACACCCAGCCCAGTGTTTTCACAGAAGAGCCATTAATACAATGTATCAGCACTGGTGACAAGTTACATTTTATTGCTGTCAACAAACAAATATGTTCTTTGTCTGCAAACCCCCTTTTTTTCCCTTTTCTAAATCAACCGTTAGGTTTGAGTTTTGAAGGAAATGTGTAGATGTGCTTTCCAATGTTTTCTGGAGGGCTACTGGAGAAATGACAGATGGAGCTTGTAGGAGCTGATGGAAGACACTGATTAATTTTCCTGGGAGGTGAAATAACAGTTTGGGTGTAGGTTCTTTGCTTGGTCTAATGAAATTCACTGAATTCCTAAGGAGAACCAGGGAACTTCAGAAGGGCATTCTCCAAAATAAAGATTTCATTTTGAAAACATCTCCGAGTATTGATCACGGCGCCAGTCTGATTTAATTCCATTTGTACTTTCTACCAGGGGAAAGGGGACAGGGGCCAGCTCACAGCCATGATACCTGGGAGTCTCGTGTCACTGCACGGGGGCGCTCCACGCTTCTAGGTGTCCCTGTCCTACTCAGTGGGGCATCCCTGGGGGCCCTGCCACAGCTCCTCACACCTCTCTCCACCTCTCACCTCTGCAAGCTGACATGAGATCTTCCAAGAGTCCTCTGGAAAACCAGCTTTTAGATCCACTCTGTCACTGCTTATTTTTCTTCCCATGCCAGTGAGTCTCTTCAGAGGGTTATCAGTGTGCCTGGAAGTAAGGAATGTAATGTAAGTGGCTTTTTTCTTCTTTTTTTAACAAAAATCAGTTTAAAAAAGCAAAAATCTACTCGTGTCAGTTGGAACCAGCTGGCTCCAGTGGTCTTAGCTGGGTTTAAGCAGCAGTAGGTGAGAAATGGAGAATCTGTACTAACCCTGTCAGCTCTGCAGCTGGTTAATGGAACTGATAACTGTGTAACGATCCCCTGCTAATGCCCAATTTTTAAACCACTTAAAATCCTATAAAATAGCTCCATTCCACAAAACTATCCGTTGAGTCAACTGTGCTTTATTGTTCCAGAATTCCCTTTTCCAGTCCTTGTGGAGCTGTCCAGCTGCCAGATCTGTTATAGCAGCCAAATGACCTGCACACACCTGCCACTATTCCTTAACACTGGCTCTGAGGGAAAGGTGGGACGACCTGGGAATAGTCCTGAGCCTCCATTGAATTTTGGAGCTGAGTACAGAGCCTCCCATTGCTCTGAAGGAACAGTGTGTAATCCTTGGTGTTCTGCCAGGTTCTGTTTAATTGTTCTTTATTAAGAGCAGCCCCAGGCACAAGATAATCCATACAGAGGCCACGATCCCTCCTGCCTGAGCTGCATCCCACGGCTTGGGAGGAACCTGCTGCAAGGCTCAGTCAGGTAAGATTCTCACAGGTGCAGTTAAACCAAATGCAAGGTGGTCTCCCCATGAGAGTAAAGCAGCTCATGTTTCAATTTTCTGTATATTAATTTCCTCTCTCATTCTGCCATGTGGTGCATCTCTCACATATATCATTTGGAAAAGCAAGGGAGAAATGGAAACTCACCCAAAGATCAACAACACTGTTCTGACAGTGCCGGTGATGGGAAAATGATCACCCTCAACTGTGCTCAGTCATTTAGCTCTCATTTGAAGGTCATGGCTTTGAGTATCTCTTCAAATAATGCACAGAGCTATGACCAAAGTAGGGGGGAAATCCACAACTAGGATTAAAATATGGAACTGTTAAAACTACTCTCCAAACCCTAAGAGTGTACAGCTGTGCCTATACAAGCTGTGGCTGTAATTTGTGTAGCCCGAAGATCTGTCCAGTCCCTGAGCTGTTGTTCCAGCTGGTGCAGACTGGAGCATCTCAGTGGCTCCTTCAGCTCCAGCTGACTTTGGTTAACTAGGGAGCTGGTGACCTGAAATGCACAGGGGATCCCAGCTTTACTGAGGTCAGTATTAACTCCCGCTGCATTTGAAGGCATGGGGATTGTGTGGCCCGTGCCCAGTATGGTGGTACGCAGAAGTCAAAAAAATAACAAAGAGAAATCAATTTTTTTTCCCCTTGTCTACTTTCAGTTTTGCAGCAGCAGCTCAGTTGGGGAATGTTGTATTTGTGCTCTTTAGCTGGATGTGCCATTGGATATTTTGGTTATCAGTATAGAAAAAAGGCAGTTTGAAATAAGCTACTGACAAAATAATTTTGAAGGGGTTTTTAGTGTCTTGCTTTAAGAAAGAGAGTGGCTCAAGCCTGAATTCAAGTAGCAAATCCAATTTCCTGTCCTGAATGGCAATGCCACTGTGGTAATTAGACCTTGAAGGACAATACTAATTTTAAGGTATATGTGGGTGGGGAAAAAAGGGAAATTGAAATAATCAACATGTGAAATTGTAAGTGAATCCAGTTTCCTTGGCAACTTCTACTGTGCAGTCTGAGTATCCCTGAGAATTTCACTTGGCAGCAAGTGGGCAGCAGGTACTTACTGGAGATGGGAATGCTTTTGAGGGAGAACAGTGGGAAACTCTGGTTCAGACCTATTTTACGTGTGGTTTTGTTCTTCCCATCGAATTCTGTGTCACTGTTTTCACTTCCCATTGAACTGTTGGTGGCTCTTTCCCCTGGCAGAGGTGGATATTGCACCAGGAAGAGCAGTGGGTACCGTTTGTTGAAGTCCCTCTTTTTTTCATTGGGAAATTGAATGGTCAATAAATTGTGTTACTTAACTAGCTACAGCAGAAGAGACTTTGGTTAAAGATAGACCAAAACCAGTTGAAAAAGCAGTAGAAAAGTATTTTCCTGTGGTGTTTCAGGTACAGCAATCCCTAGAACCAGGTTTTGGGCTGATGTCTTCATCAGTCCCTCTGCTTCCAAGCACTAAATCATCACAACTGAAGCAAGCAAAAAGCTCACAAGGCTTTAAAAAAAGAGAGTGTTGGATCTGTTGGATCATTTAGCTTTTCCCATGCATCGTTTCAATCTTTGAATGATATTTTCAAAGATTTTCTTTTTAATAAAAATGGAATTGCTCTGCAATCCCCTCAGTGGGCCTTTCAGGGAGAAAGTAAAATTGCAAGACCCTAAAAATCACAAGGAATGACAAGGAAGTTGGGTTGCAGATTTAATTTGCTTTAATTGGAAAACCATCTGCTGGAAAAAAAACTCTAGCGTAGCTAAACAAATCTGCAGGTCAAAGGGAGTTCCTGGGGAAAGAGGTAATGGTTCTAGGGAATCAGGAAAGGAACAAGAGATGTTTAACCCAGCAGAGGAAAAATGGATCAGGTTTACTTTATACATGTCCATATAAATACAATTATTTATTTATTTATTTATTTATTTATTTTTATATCTATTTATATGTGTATATAAATGTATGAGTACTATTGTCCATTGTAAATCTTTTTAGATTTCTTGTACAAAATATCATTACTGGGATGAAATGTTGAAAGATATTCTTTAGTATTCTCACTTGCCTTGCCTTTCCTACCTGTGGTACCTGCAGTGAAAGTGGAGCTAATTCTGTTTCATATTTGGACACATATTTTGATTTGACCACAGGAAACTGCCACAGTGCTGTTGCTGGAGGGTTTTTTTGGATGAGTATCCCAGTGTACTTCCCAGGGGAAAATGCCCTCTGGAACCCAATGCCAGTTTGGGCCAGAAGGGCAAACTTGGCCCAAAGAAATCACTTTTCCATGGTGGTTGTTGGCAGGAGCAGTCTCTCTACAGGAGCTGGGTGTGCTGAAAAGGACAATTTGTTGCAATTCTAGGGAACTGTGATCAGGATTTACAACTCCAGTCCCTCCTTGATATAACCAACAAACAAATGTTAAATGAAGGTGTTTGTGAGGTATTTCTTTCGTTTCTCCAAGGTCCTGGTACCAGACCTAATGCCAGCTGCTTGTTTTAATATGAATATTTCCTGGTGTGTTAACTCAGCTTAATCCCCTAAAATAGACACTCTTTACTGTAATTTATATGTGACCTTTGTGAGCAGAGTATCTGAACGCACATGGAGGTTAATGAATTCTGTCTTTTCTCACCAGTGTGAGGCACTGAAATAATAATTTCTCGTCAGAGAAGGGAAAAGAGGGCACACGTCGTGTCCAATATTTTAGCCTGTGGCAGAGCTGTGAACTAAACCCAGCTCTCCAGAACTAGGCTCAGAGCTGAAGCAAATAGGTCACTCTTGCTCTCTGTAGACCATCCATGGGATGAATTGCAAAGTACATTTAAAAAGCACTCCAAATTTTCCTCTGCAGATTTTGCCTTCGTTGCTGTGCCCCCAGCTCTTGGGGCAAAGGCTTTTCCTGGCTTCTTTTCACCTGAAACTGTTTTGTGTGGCTCTGGCCCAGAGGAAACTCCTCTCTCATGACAGAGGCAGTGCTGAAACACTTTGCACAACCTTCCCATTGCCACTGGGCCTTTGTTCGCTTGTGAGAACATTTTCATATCAAGTTCACATGATTTTGTTGCTGCCTGCCAGGTGATGGCAGAGCAGCACATCAGGCATGAGCATCGCCCCTGCTGGTGTCACAGCGGAGTGGGGCAGCATCTGCAAGGCACACTGGGTGATCCTCTTCCCTTCTTTCTGTTTGCTGTTTCCAGTTTTCCTTCCTTCTGCTGCTGTCCTTCCATCCTTCTTTCTGTTCTTCTCCCATCTTCCATCTGTCTTTACAGCAGCAGTTTTTATCCTTCCTTCCCTTCTCTCTCTCTTTCTGCCACTGTTTCCATTTGTCCTCCCTCCTCCTGTTCTTTCATCTGTCTTTCCACCTATTTTGCCTCCACTTTGTCTGTACATGTCCTTCCTTCTACCCTTCCATCCTCTTTTCTATCCTTCTGTTCTTCATTCTGTGCTCCACTCCCTTCCTTCCTCCTTTTTCCATCCCTCTGTTCTACCACTCTTATTTCCATCCATCTGTCCTTCCTTCTATTTGCCCTTTAGTGTTACTCTTTCTGTCCCTCTTTCCACCCATTCTTTCATCCTGTTCATTTTCTTCTGTTCATCCTTCCTTCCAGCTGACTCTCCTGCCTTCTTTCCTTTTGTTCATCCATTCCTAAGTCTGTCCTCCCTTACTTCCATCCATGCTTACCCTTATATATATATATGTATTATTTATATGTATTTATATCTATTACATATATATATATATCTATATCTCTACATACACACACCCCCCTTTATATATTATAACCCATTATATATCAAATCCATGTATTTATAGTGGATAAAACTGACTTTTCCTGGCCAGCAGCAGCAGATCCCGATCCATGCCCCATTTGGGGGTTTGTGTGTGTCCATCTGTGCTTCCCTCCTTCTGTCCCTTGGGCAGGTGCTGCCATCCTGATGGTGGCACCTGGGGGCAGCTAAAGGGCCTTTTCCTGCTGCTGCAGGAGTAGCTCCATCCCCACCCTGCAGAGCACACGTGGAGTGAGGAGGGGTTGATTTTCATGCAGACACGAGGTTTGTGCTTCAGTGTGTGGCCTTTGCCCCGTTCCCAGTCAATGTCCTGTGTGAGTCACTAACAGCCCCTGCTGTCCCTCTGCTTGCAGCATCTGTACAGCAGCTCAGATGAGGCGAGAACAGCGTCAATAGTGTGGATTCAGGCAATGTGTGCTTTTGGCAAGAGCCCCAGCAAGTATTGCTCCCATTCATCTGCCATTACTGTGCTGACACCTTCAAATGGCAGCGGCCTTTCAGGCTCTGCTGGGAATTATCCCTGCACCTGCTCGCTGCACTCACTGTACATGCGTTTATCCTTCCCTGCTCCCACCTTTGTACCACACTGACTTGCCAGCAAGGGGGGGAAAAAAGGCATTTATCAACACACCACCATTTTGTGCAGCAGTCCAGCAATTTTGAATGGATTCTGTTTGGATCAAATACCCAATATTGTTCATCCAAGAAAAACAAAGAGAAGAGCCCAGGGGTGCTAATCAGCAATAGTTTACTGCAACACACACACACACATATACCCCTCCTGCTTTTTCCCAGCCATAAATTGTAAATGACACGGGTGGGAGGAAAAGGTTTTCCTCTCTCTGAAACAATTCTGAATACCCGTTCTGAATTACAGGACTTACATTGATCTGCCTGTCATCCTGCTCCATTTGGAGTGATAGAGCTGCAGAAAAAAGGCTTTTGTTTAATTGAGATAATATTGTATTTTTCCTTTAGCAGAGAACTGAGGTATGAGGGATGTTCCTCCTGCAATAAAACAGCACTGGCAGGTGAAGTCCTGACAGCAAAGCCCTAATTCAGCACTTGTTCAATTCTGCTGACTAAACAAGGCCCTGTGCTGAGCTGTGTGAATACTGCTGCTGTCCCACGGTGAGACCCAGCACACTGAGAGCAGTTTTTGTGCCCAGACAGATCCCTGGCATTGAGCTGGGCACTGGCTCAGAGGGGATGTGGAATGTCCCTCATGGCTGGAGCAGTGTGAGCTACCCTGGTTCTGTACTGCTCTCAAAATAAAGGGGATTTCCCTTTCTGCTCATCCTGAGTGAGGACTTGAAGCGCTGCTGGACGTTCGTGCCCTTGCCTCAGGCTGCAGCTGTGCAGTGCCCATCCATGTGTTCACCTCCCGGCCAGGGGCAGCCAGCTGGGAGGGATGGGCTGCTGAGGACACTCTGGACACGGGGATGGGCCTGGGGTGACCGTGCCAGATGGTGCCTGAGCTGCCCAGGGCCCTTGATGCTGGTGGGGGTGACCTCAGGAATGCTGCTGCTCTCCTTGCCCTGCCAGGAGCTGAATTCAGCCCTTCACAGGAGTGACACAAACCCAACCTGTACCACCAAAAGGGGGAAGCTCCCAGCCATGACCCAGGGGACTGCGCACTAGAAAAGACCATTTCTGTTGTTATTATTATAACTGCTGGAGCTGACACCTTGGGTTTGTTCTGGGTTGGGAATTTCTGGAATGTCTGTGCTCAGGTGCCAGTACCAGTGCCTTCCTGACCTGGACTCTGTTCGCAGCTTGAAAGTGCTGTAGGTCTTGTGCTGAATGTGCCACTGGTGTCACAGCAGCCTCATCACTCTTGGATTCCTCAGCTGCTTCTGCAGACAGAAGAGGCTGGCACTCCAAAAAACAAACAAAAAATTAATTTAAAAAGGCACCAAAATCTGATTAATCTAGAACTGTAGCCTATTTCTTTGGGACATACTGTACCTCAATCTGCACAAACACACTGCTTGGATTCCATAGGATTTCTTCAGCAGTAATCATGGCCTTAAAACAAGTTTTTTTTACAAGCACACAACTCATAGCCATGGGAAAATGAAGTTCCCTTGGAGAAAACAAATGGTAAGAGATACTACATATTTATTTTATCAGATTAAACACAAATGTTTTTAAAAAGGAAAGGAGAACAAATTTAAAGAAAGGGCTGAGTTGCTGCATTACATTGCCTTGATTTACCATCAGAAAGATTTCTGGCAGTGCCACTTTGTCCTGATTAAAGCCCTCGGTGGCACAGGGAGGCCTGAAATCCTTTATTGTGGTCAGGGTTTAGTGTGGGTTAGTGAGGATCCCTTCAGGAGACAAACCAGAACAGTCACCCCTGTGTCCAGGTGTGGGCAAAAGGGTCAGGAATTATTCCCTACCTGCACTCCTTTGGGAGCAGGAGGGCACCAGATCCACCCCCATGGACCAGCCTGGAGCAAAGTGGGAGGGAGGGTTGTTTGGAGAAGGAGTTTTAAGCTCCAGAAATATTTTATGTAAAGCTCTTTTCAGAGTCTACTTTTGTTTTGAAGCAAAATTTTCCTGCTTTACCTGTTCTTTGTTTCTTGAAGAGATGAGGAAAAGAAAACTATCCCTTCTTTACATGTACTGTCAGCTCAGCACATAACCACCAGTTTCAGAGGTCAGCTCCACACCCACGGAATGGGATGCACACCATCAGCCACCACAGAGCTGGGGAGACACTTTGACAACAGCTGGACTGGAGGGGGAAAATCAGTCAGAGTTACAGATTTATAAAAGGGAAACATATCTGGAATGTTTGGGTTGATAATGTCTATGTAAAAATAAATAATGTTTAAAAATGGTATCCAAAATTAGAGTGGGAATCTGGCTAGGGAGCAGGTGCCCACATTCTGTCCCTTGCACCCCATACACACATGCCCAGCTATTTCTGCCTACTGATGTTCAATCAGCTCACTGATGTTAAATCATGAGATGTCCACAATAAACCATTAAATAAAATATTACAGCATTGCTCAGCAAGAGAGATCTCACAGCACAAATTCCTTCATTACCTTGTCATTTAGATGATAATCCAGGTGTCCCAGTCCTGGGTGTCTTTCTCTACTTTCTTAGCAATTCAGACTGGACAGATTTCCTAGACCTGCTTTTCAGAGCCAAAGCAGGATTTTTTTTTTCCCAGGATGCTGCAGGAACAACAAATTTCTGCCATGTGCAAGGCAGTGGGGCATGATTTACAAACAGATAGAGGAGGTAGCAGATAAGAGATGTTGGATAGACAGATAGACAGATAGATCATAAAGCTGTTTCTCATCTGTAGCAGCCCAAGCCGCTGTCAGCACTTCCAGGCCCTTGGCTGCACAGCCACAATCCATGGCGTGGGCAGCACAAAGTGGAGAGTGCCACTGCACCTCACCTACCAGGCCTTAGACAATGCGGTGACAGCCCTCCAGCCCCTTCTGCCCTCCCCATCCCTGTCAAAAAAGAAGCTAAAAAAAGTAAGAAACCGATTTTTGCATCCACACCTTCCAATTCTGTTTAACAACCAGTACATTGCTTCTGGTGGGATAATGATTTCTTGATGGACTCTCATCAATGGCCTGTTTCCCACTTTATCTGAAATAATTGCTTCAGAGCAACCACAGAAGGAGCAGCAGGTAGGAAATGAGGCTGTAGTTGCCAAAACGTAATGGATCATTTAGTCCTTCTCAGAAGGTTTTAACACTTCTGTGCCTGATGGCACCGTTCTGATGGTAATGAACCAGGCTGCTGGGATCAGGTCATGTACATCACCACTACAGAATTCACATCTGCCACACCAGAGTAAGGCCCCCACAAAACAAACATTAAAAAATACAAGTATGCAAAGGATACTCCCAGCTTGCAGGCACTACGGCCTCTGACTGAACTGATCAATGTCTCAGTCAGGAAGGGGGTCTCTCCCTCCTGTTTTAACATGGGGTTGGGGTTTTTTTGTTTTTCCCCATATTTTGCATCTTTTAATGTTTCCTTTCTTTCTTTTACTTTTTCCCTCAATTTCATTTTCAGCCCTTCTTCCCCCAGTTACCAATACTGAAAAAACCCAGTCATAAAACCACTTATAATATGCCAAAGCCTTGAAGAATTTTCATCTTTTTGCCATTAAAACCCTTGTGTGAAGCACTGGCTCCATATTTGTCCAGGGGACATAAAATAATCTTTTTTGGGGGGTGAACTGCATTATAAAAAGGAGCCAGTCAAGCCATTTGAAGAAATGCATATTTTAAAGTGTCCTATAATAAAAATTGTATTTGAATTATATTCTTTATCTAGAGCTTTCCAAGTGATATTGTGGTATAAGTTTGAAGATAGTCTTAATTTTTTATGAGTGTTTTAGTGTACTTTTAGAAGAAGATGTAATTAAGACTGTGGTTTCCCACATGGTTTCTCAGCAAGGAGAGCTGCATCCACGGATGCCACTCAAGATGGTTTTTGTTGTGGCTCCATAATGAAGCAGGTTAGGAGGACGAGGAGCAGCTCTGTAGAAAGCATTTGAACTGATGTGTGTATACCAACTATTTCTGGGAATGCAGTCTGGGAAATGATAAATAATTATCATAATTTTATCACATAATTTGGTCCCTAAATAGCCAAACTATTTGTGTAGAGAGCCTCCTCCATGACTGTAATTACGCTTGCACTTTGCATGCCCAATCCAGCCTGCACTGAAACACTGGCAAATTTGGCTGCAAGCTTTTGCAACAGAATGAAAATGGAGATCCACTGGAGAAACCAGAGCCACCCCTCCCAAAGCAGGCTCTAAGTGCAACAGCCCATAATAAAACACAGTGAGGAGATGCTGGATCCTGCCCCCAGAATAAGGGACTGCAAAGAGGGAAAACTGCCCTGAGCCGGGGGTGACAACCGAATCCCCATTGCAGAAAGAGGGGAAAATGTTACCATCGAGGACCTTCAGCCCTTTAACAGGCATCCTTGAGAAGGAGGATGCAGGAAAGGGAGTGGAAAGCAGCCTCAGCTCGAAATTACACGCAGGGCTTTCTAAGGAAAAACCCACGGGAGTGTTTTTAGAACTGTCTTGGGTCAAGTTCACCATTCGCAATTTATGAAAATAAATAAATATAGACCTGTGAATTTCCAAAGTGCTGCAGAAACAACAGGCAGCTGATCCCTGGGATCACTTGCATTTGCCTTCAGTCCCCTTGCATTTGCCACACTGTCACTCATCCCTGGGTGAAGGCAATGAGAAGGGACACGTTTGTCCTGCCCAAATTTGTAGTTCAGAGATCATGAAAAGGGAGTCTGTTCTCTGTCACGGTTTGCTAAACAAATGTGTTTTGTTTTCCTTTGATAATAAACATCCCCTGCACCAGAACCCACAGCAGGTGAAAAATGAGGCCAAAACTCTCCTCCACAGTTTCACCCACTCAAACAAGACTCAGATAATACCAGAAATGTTGGAAGGGCAATTTTCAAATTGGGAGAATCAGAAAGTAACCAAAGTATTGGATGTTAGAACCCATTTAAAATATGACTGGCCTATTTTTTTTTTAATGATCTATGCTTGGGAATTATGAATTCACCAGCTATTTTAAAAAGAGAAAACCCACTGGATTCTTTCCCCTGATTTCTGTCACTCAGGCATGGTGTACCCAGTTTGTGCAACAGCTTTTGCAGTTTGGTGTTTCTAAGAGTTATTAAACCCTCCTACCTTGACTCTTCAGTTCACCCACTCCAGATAAATCAAGCTGCAATTATTACGATTGTTTTCCTGGGCTTACCTCATTTTCTGTGATGTTGCTATTCTGCAAAGAAAAGAGTCAATACAATGTTTTGGGTATCACCAACACTTTTCCAAAAACCACACAAATAGAAATGCTCAAAAAGGAGATGGGTTTGTAAATACCATAGGAAACTTCCTTGCCTATGGTATTTACAAACCCATCTTCCTTCCTTTCAGTTCAGACTTCCCAAAACTGAGAACACCAAAGGAGATAATTCTACAAACGCCACCCAACAAACACTGTGGACAGTTGTTTGGTAGAAAAAAAGACCGGTGAAATCTTGCAATATTTTTTCTTAAATCTGAGATATTTTGATTACAAAGTGCTCTTACAGCATTTCGTACTTGTTTGGCTGCTTCCTGCTCCTGGCTAGATTCCTTGTGAAATGACAATGAACTACTGATGTCTCCCTTTCTTTCCCAACCTTTTCCTGTTTAGGAAAAGCTTTTCCCTCCAGACATGGCCATGGTGGGATGCTGTTCCCTGGAGAATGTTGTCCAGCCCATGATTGGTACTGTGAGGCCTTCCCATGTGGGAGAGAGGGAATCATTCAACCGGTTCACTCCTTTTTAAAAGGGTATGTGAAATTCTTATCCCATAAAAATACACTACTCTATCAAAGTGCACGTGTTCCAGGAAGGAAAAGCCAAAATTTATACTCTAGCTCCCAGCTTGCTGTTAAACCACAGCAGTAGCTGTGAAACTGAAGCTGAGCCATAGAAAACACTTAACGGTCACTGTAATTTGGGTTTGGGTCTCAGCTGGAAGCCCAGAATACAGTGGGGGATTATCGTCCCCAGAAGCCACTTGGCTGGGAGGCTGCAGCCAGCACCTCTCACTGAAGAGTCCCTGGGGGATGATGACAATTCCTGCCTTCCCCAGCACTGCTGCTTCCAGCAGACACACAACTGTGCTCCTTCAGCAGGGCTGTGTGTGGAGCAAGAGGAGCTTCTGCAGCTGCTGTAAAATAAACCAGATCATAAGGGAAAGTGGTGCCTGAATTCCAGCTTCACCATTTGCTATCACCACTGGCGGCCCTAACGCTCTGTACAGTGGTCCCCTCCAGTTGCTAAATTACCTTTTTCAAGGGGGATTTCATTTAGGGAAAGCAAAACAAAACACCAGCTTAACAGGACTTGAGGGCTTAAACATTCTGATGATACAAAAATAAGCATGAGTTATCATTGCTCTCTATGCTCAGCTCAGAAAGCTTCCCAGACAACTCCCAACAACTGGCAGCAGCTCAGATCAAAGGAGGCTCCCAGGCTGATGTGAAACTGCACAAGCCTTTCTGTTAAATACCAAGAGGATAAATAGGGTTAATCTTGCAGGAATGTGTGCACGCATGCACACAATCACACACCTATAGATCTGTACACACACATCACTCCAAATCCTCACAGCTCTTTCTCGATACACCTGTACATACACACAAACCCACGTGTGTTGGGACACACACAGACTTCAAAGTCTCTTCAATTTGGGATCAAATTCTACTCAACAACCAGCTAGATATTTTTTCCCTCCAGCAATTCCATAAATATTCATGTGACTTCTTTTCCCTAAAAGTTAAGACTGTCACCCACTTCTAGAACCTGCTAAATAATTCCAAGGAAACGAAACGCAGCTTTTGGGATGTCAGTTGTTCCATTCCCAGGTTTGCCAGCAGACAGGGAGTCACAAAACCACAGAACATTCTGAGCTGGAAGAGACCCACAAAGATTATAGTGTAAAACACTCATTCCCAAGTCCTAAGCCCTAATTCTCAGCAGACAGATGTTCGTGTCAAGTCTGTGAGTTCAGAGTATTGACAGCACAAAGTTTGGTCACAGATTGATCAAATTTCAGGCACCTTATCACAGTGAAATATCCACTATAAATAATTTCCAATAGTCATGCAAATCAAACCAAAATGGGTCTTAAAGGAAGGTTCATATGCAGCAGATAAGAAAGAACTTCCTGATTATTCCAAGTCCTGTTTTAATTAACACTTACTCCTAGTCTGCCTTTATTTTTTTCCTTTTCATCTCCTGCCTGTCATTCATTTGACATCTCTACCATGATGAGCATGATACTTAATATGAATGGGAACCACAAAAAAAACCCCAAAACATTTCCAATATTCTCTCTGCTTAAAGAGATTCTGCTGATTCACATTGGCACCTTTGTCCTATAACCCATTTTCTTCTCACATCATTTCAGACCCATACCACAATTCTAACAGAAACCCTAAACTCAGGACAGAATTTCAAGAGAACTCAGCTTCTCCTCTCCCCAGCATATTTCCCTACCAAACAGCAATCCTTGGCTGCTAGGTGACTCCAAAATCAGCCTGATGCTGAGGTTTTTAAATGATGAGGAAACAGAAAACTAGGACAGAGAAGGGGAGAACATTTTTCAAATGTATTCTTGATTGCCCTGAGTCCCTATCCACTGGAGTCAGAATGGAAACGGGCATTGCTTCCAGTGCATGTGGTTGCATTTGTTTTCTTCATGACTGCAGATCACTTGCAGATTATTTTTCTTTATGCAAAGCATATTGTTAAATGCTGAATTACAGGTGATCTGACCATCTCTCACTCACTTTCCATGGGCTTTCTGTCAGTACACAATTACACTGTCAGATCTGCATGCACATAGACACGAGGTACACACAGCCTGGGTAACGCAGCTACTGCTCCACGTTTGCAAACTGTGCTCATCAGCCCTGGCACTCAGAAATTATTTGGAGGGGGTAAACCCCAGAATTTACATTGGTCCTAATGCTATTCCAGATTCCTTTCTAGTTACACCTGCACAGAATTGATCGAGCAGGAGAAATCAAAACCAGACTGAGAAGCCACATCAGTTTCCTCCTACAACAATATCATTTCTTTCATTAATTAGTTCAGTGTGTTGAGATGAAGCTCTTCCAGCTGAAGAGCGTAACAGGCCTTCCTGTAAAGAGAGTGAAAGAGCGCCAGTGACCTCTGGAATTTCTAATTGCACAGGTTTTTGTCACAGGATTGGGCTGCAGAAGACAGGTCCAAAACTCTTGAACAGGCAGCTCAAGGCAACTCGTAACTTTCAAGATGGATTTCCAGCATATGCTCTCTGTGCCACAGCAGCTTCTCCAGGGATAATACAGCATCAGAGAGGGAGTGAATCTCAGCTACTTTAACATCCTGGCTGAGGGATGTTAAAGCCCAATCTCCTCCTCAAAAATGCCAGACATTTCAGATGAAACTCCATGGACAGCTGACACTCAAATCTTTGCTCACATGAGGCTCTGGGTGCCAGCAACTGCTCTAAAACCATCAGTCTGCCCTAGTACTGCATTGATTTCTGCCACGACTGACAGCCCAAACGTGCTCCTACAACAGGAACACTCTTCCTATTTTTAAATATGCCATCAATATTTTTTTCCAATATAATTTCTGCCTTGTTTGATCCCAATTAAGCACCTAAAGTGCACTTTCCAAGTTACATCAAGGGGAAAATTCCTTTTGCTCAATATTTTGTCTCTTGTCTTCACAGGCACATTGACCCTGAAATTCAGACAAGCCTGCAGCGAGGTGCCACAGCCTGGCACAGTCACTGTACAGCTCCATCCTCTGTGGTCTTTGAGGAAGAGGAGACTGTCATGGATTAGGTCTTTCCTGGCTGTGGCAGTGACAGCAGTGACTCTGGGCTTATGAATTATTTAGATTGCTGCACTTATAAAGAGACTGCCAGATCTACATGATGACAAACAAAAAAAGCAAATTTGACCTTTGAACGTGTAGTGAGGCAAAGTAAACGTGCAGAGATGGAAGCCACAGCACACCTCGTGCTGTTAGAAGGAGCTGCAATACTGACAGCAAGTGAAGCTTAGACTCCCTGCTCACCTGCCCTTGTATTTAACTGTGCTGGAGCTCTCATTCCTCTTCAGGGAAACAGAGTCTTTTCCATTCAAATAAGAGCTAAGAGCTTATCTTGCTTTGAACAGTTCCCTTTCCCTGTGTGTATTACACACCCTTAAAGCATTTTACTCTCCAACTCAGGTGCTAATTCCTCACTGGCTTTATCGAACACTTAAGTCAAAGGCAAGACTCCTAGAATGGGAAGAGGCAGATCCTCCAGGCGACACTGGGAGAAAAAACCTTTCCTAATTGTAAGATTGGTGAATCAGAGACAGCTGTGAACCGTTTAGGTGCCTCTGACGGGTTAGACAGGTCTGTCAGGGTAGCACAAGTACCAGCCTTCCCTTGGGCTCGGTAACACCCTGAGGTCTGTTTGCACTGGATGGATCCATGATTTTTGTCAAAAAGATCTGGAATGGGGATAGAAATTTTGCAACCATTTGGCTCATTCCTGGTAGCAGATAAACTCTTTTTTAGCCTGAAGAGCAATTTCCTGGGCCCCTCCAGTATCAAGCAGAGCCTCAGCTATGAGATTACCCAAAGTCAGATGAGAATGTTCTCAAGTATTCACAAAAATTCCTCAGTCCTACATTGCCCATCCTGGCTACCTCTGGCCACTCCATCCCCAAAAAACGCCAACAGATTCCTGGGTTCCTGTGCAGACAACCCTGCACCACAGGACAGCAAAGGCCACAGGCCAGCTTCTGCTACGACTGGATTTGGGAACAGGGAGCACACAAGGGACTTGCCAAGACTGCACACTTGGACAGCAAAAATGGAGCTAAGGTTTGGTTGTGGGGCCACTGAGGCTTTATTAGATCAGGACATTCTTTACCCCTCTGCCCAGGAGTTTGGGGTGGTACTCTTGGCATTTCTAGGAGTGATCTGAGCACCAGCACAAGGCTGCTGAATTGCTGCCACTCTGCATAATCCAATGTCAAAGCTGTCAGTTTTCCAATCTAAAGATGGGAAAAGCTTGTATCTACAAGGGATCTACCCGGGATTATTGGGATGAAAGGGGAAACAGTGCTTTGAGTTTCCCCCAGGTGACCTCACGCCCAGGGGAGGAGAAGAGGAACCCAACCACGCAAGCGACAAACCCCTTCACCCCAGGCCTGAACTTTCCAAACCACTGCTAAGAAAGGGGAGACCTTGGAGGAGTTGCAAGTGAGTGGAACAGTGAGGCAACAGGCCTGAGACATTTGGAGTTTTTATCCTTTCTTGAGGCTAATCAAATCTTTTTTCTAGCATAACACCATGAAAGTCACCCCAGGGAAGAGCTCTGGACTGTTGGCTGATCAAGTTTTTTAGTAAATTTTGGTTTTGCCTTTGCAATTGCCATTAGAGACACCACAATGAAGGGAGAAGGCTAAAAAAGTGCCATGACAACAAGTCTTAACAAATGTCTTGCTTTCCCTACCCCAAGTTCTGTTAAAAACAAAGCTATGAATAAGATCTGAAAATCTGTGATCTGTATGAATGTTGGGGTTTTTTCCAGTTTTACTGCCAAGTGTTGCTGTTTGATGGCTTGACATATCTTCTCCTCACTGAACCACTGCAGCCCAGGATGAACCCCTGGCCTGGAGCTCAAAACCCATTACCTTCCTACTCCATATTCATAGGGAAAGAAGCCTTCACTCAGAAGGCCACATTCAGTAACTTCCCATGCCAGAGACACAGGACTCTTGATACAGCTACCAAAGAATCAGTCTTTTCCTAATGGCTGCTTTGTGTGGCTCCTGTACTTTTGTAATGATCTAAATAATTATAAAAATAATAATGTAAGACAAGCAGCAAAAGTATTGAAAGCACATGCATGTGTTTGGGGATGTGGGTAGCAGCAGATCACCCTCTGGATCCAGCACTGTGACTGTTTCTCATGCCAGAATCCAGGATAATACACATTTCAGAGCCCCTGTTGTGAGCAAGTATTTAAAGACTGTCATTAAAGGAAAATAAACCTTTCCAATCAATTGAGAAAGTAAAAGGAGCAATGAAGCAGCTACAGAAATGGAAGCGCAGCGAGAAGAAAATTAAAAACAGCAACCCCAGAATACCTGCCCTAATTAAACGTTAGTTGGGAATATGTGAATTAAAATAGGAATGACATTTGAATTAATAAAAGAGCAACAAAATGTTTCAGGAACTGTTTTTCCTTGACTGATGGTGTAATCTCCTGAGCTCCAAGGTATGTTGACTGTCTGACCAGCTTTACATGGACACTTTGTAGGCCTATGCAGCATTTTTGGGAACTGACTGACCTTGTCAATCCAGAGTGTCCAACCAAGATGCCTCTATGGTTTGGGTTGTCAAAAAAGGATCCATGGAATTTTTTTAGGCTGCAAATAAATGTACAAAACGAATTGCAAAACAGCCAAAAGGTGGTGAAAAGCGCACAGTGGTCAGGAGAGAAAGAACCTTGAAATGCATCCAGAACTTTCCTGTGCTAGGTAGATTTTTCAACACTTCCCTTTGTTACCAACATAGGTACAAACTGAACCCACAACACAGCAAGAGACAGTGACATTAAATACACTGTAAGAGCTACTTGAGATTCCTAGAAAAACTAAAATTAAAGATAAGGCTTTAAAATCACAGGGCCAACTTTACATCGATCAGGTATTTCCAGATTTGTAAGGCCATTTTTCTATGAGATAAACATTTGACTAGAGCAGGGTTGTAAATACTGAATTGAACTGCTTTATACTGCCACAGCACCCAAGATTTTTGGCTGCAAGGCTCAGTATTTTTTAAAAATACAGGTTTATGACAAGCCCTGCTAAGCAGGCTCCAGCACACAGAGAGCTCCATTTGGAATGCCCAGTTTCCCTGTGTTGTACCCCTGCAAGCTCCTTTCTGAATACACAGCAGGGGCTTCATGCACCAGCTTTTTCTTTCTTCCCTACTTTGCTCCATTCCCTGGTACCACAAACCCATTTTTCCAAATGGATGCCTTGGATCCTGAGTGCCTCTGGGCAAGCTCATGTCTGAGCAGCCCTGCAAGAGGAGAAATGCAGCCTGATACTCATTAAAAGTCTGTTGATGGGCTCAGACTCTCCTGCTGTTGAAGATTCATCCGTTTCTCTTTCCACAAGAATGTATTTGACTGCAGTATTTGGAAAGTAGAGCAATAGCACCAATTATATCCTAGCAAAGTGTGTGTCTGCATACAGAATTTCTGTTGTGGTGGGATGGCATTAAATTCCCTGGGAGATTGCCAGAGTTTAGAGATATTAATGCTGAATTCTGACGCGGGGACAAAGCCGCGTTGCTGCTGTGCACCGGCGCCTGGGGGAGGATGTTTGCACACTCCTGCACCAGGCACAGGGAAAGCACAGAGCTCAGGAACCTGCCCCTAAAGCACCCACACAAAACCCAAACTAGCCAGGGATTTCTCCCCAGGGCTGGCACCCACTACTGCACCCCACAAGGCGGGAGTCCCCATGCTCTGTCTGCTGAGTGCTCGGCGCTGCAGCTTCGCCTCAGCTTCTGTGCTGAAGATGTGAAACAGCGCCAAAGGTAAAACCAGGGACCACGTTCAGCTCCTCCAAACGTGGGTCATGACGCCCAGGCCTTGTCTCATTTTTAAGAATGACCAAGTACAACCAACAAAATGACATAAGTGATATAAAGAGTTGAAAGTCAGGGGACTTGCTTCCAAATGCTTTTGAACAGAGCTGGTTATTAAGTCACACAGGTACTTTTTAAAAGCTTCTTGGTCATCCTGTTCTTGTACAAAGATGCCCTTGACATTCTGCTGCCTTAACGTCAGCCACCAATATCCCATTGCCTTCCATGAGGAACAGCTTCCCCAGCACCTGCAGCTCAGGAAGAGGAGAGGAATGCTGTAAAACCCTAGGAAAACACCACTCAGAGTAATGAACTGGGAGCAGAAGATACCTGGGCTGGGTGTGCAGGACACCAGAGCACATCTACCAAAATAAGAGCAGGACATGAGGCAATAAATAAGTGCTGATCTACAGAGCAGCTCCCAACTTCCATGTGGAGATGTGTGAAATGAATGGCCTGGGGGAGCAGGTTATGGGGAAGGGAGGGAATGGCAACTCAAAGCATATAATGAGAGACAACATTCCTTTATTCACTCTGGAGCCTGCAGCCAGCAGGGATGAACTCAGAAAACACCAGTGTAATGGAGGATGTGGGGTGAAGTAAAATTACTCTGTCAGAGAACAACCAAAGAAAAATTAATTAAGGATTAATACTAATGAAGGCAAGAGAAGTTGGAAAGGGTAAATTCAGCCAAAAAGATTTGTAAGAAAGGGATATTTTGTGGCCTGGTGGAAAGCAAGGAGAGCAAGACCACGCTGCTGCTTTTTCTACATTCCTCACACACAAAAAAAAATCAAAACTAGAAGCAAGCTTGAAGTAGGATTGTGCCAGTTTGGCAAAATTTGGGAAAAAATATCCCCTGAGGGAAAAAACAGGTTGCCACCACCCCTCCCCCTACCAGGTTCAGGAAAAAAAAAAATTCTTTTTCCTCGGAGGAAAGTGAAAGAGAGAAAAACTTTTTATTTAACAGAACACACAGAAAAGGATAATAATGCTAAATAATCAAATCTCTCACTGTGGAGAGAAATCTGGAAAGATTTCAGAGTCCTTCCGTAGGTGCAGGTGTCAGTGTCTATATCCTCCTCCTCAGGGCTGTCGGGGGAAGGCCCCTACTGGGGCCTGGGAAGAAAAGTCTCCCGATGTGCTCCGATGTTGTGCAACCATCATGAAGAGAAGAAGAAGAGAGGAAAAAATTCCAAAAAAAGGAAAAGAAAATCCCAGGAAAACTCTCTCCGGAGAAAAGAGTCGAGAGCAGGCTGGAAAGCGAACATACTCTCCCTCCCCACTGCCGCCAAGTAATCCCCAGTAACCTGTCTGTCCTTGAACATGAACTTTGTTTTAAAAAACAAAAGTCTCAGTTTTTCTTCCCTCTCACAGGCTCAGTTTAAAGGCACCAGATCCAACCTCCAGAGCAGACGAAATGGGATACATATTTCATATCATACTGTCACCCCAGGACAAGGATGCACAAGAAACAAAAAAACCCCTACATTTACATGTATTTCAGTATCACATAGAATTTGTCCTAAAGAGCAACACTCCTGCACCTGTTAAAGCTCCACCAGAAGTAATAGTGGGACACAAAACCATCACTGGAGTGCCAGCAGTTCATCCTCAGCCAAAGGCCCTGTGCAGCCCACGGGTTCAGGGGATTACTGCCAGTTCAGAGCAGCACCGATGAGGGGCAGATTTGCAAGGACAGGAAGGCTGGAGGTCTCCTCTCTGACCACTGTGACCATGGGTGCTCTGCCAGGCACGATGGATGTGTGCATCCTTCACAGGCTGCATATTGAGTGTATTGATCATTGTGTGTGAATACTGGGAATTTTTGTCACAGGGGTGCCCCTTTCAGTATCAGTAATAGAAACTTCTTCATAAACTGTCCCACCTGTTCTCAGTCCCACCTGATAACCACAAGTTGGTGATCTCTCCTAGGTTATTGTTCCAGGCAACTTTAGAGAGAAGGTCGTGACTGGAGAGCCAAGTACATTACCCAGGAAAAAAAAAAAAAAAAAAAAAGAGGTGGTTCATTGTGGTGTTTCAAAGAGAAATAGTCAAAGCTCCTGCATGTAAAAAATTAATTAGCTGACCAAACATTTGAATGCTGAATAAATAACCTTTCCCTGGCAAAAATAAATCTGAGTGATCTGAAACAAAATAACGGCATCCATCCAGCAAGGAGAAGGAAAAGATAAGCTGTTTTCCTCTCTAAACTTCCCCAGCTTTCATTAGAGGTCACACAGTTCAAAGAGGATCAAGTTCACACAGGATTCCAGAGTCTGAGTCCAGCCTTGATCACCGTGCACTGTTCCTGGGAAACACAAAGGAGGAAATGATCGGCCCTATCCTGAGAAAAGGGGACACATTAAAAAGCACAGGCCTGTCCTGCACCCTGGTGCACAAGCCTGGAGTTCCTTCCCAGCCACCTCCATAATCACCTGAATGCCAGGAAAATACACACAATTCTGACCCAGCAATGGGAAATTTTACCCATTCCTTACAAAACGGGCTCTGCACCTCCCAGCAACCTCCCATTTCTTGCTCACTCTTGAGTAAGTCCCATGAGTCTCCGAGGGAAGGAGCTTTCCCCTCCTTCCATAAGGTCCCACTGATCTCTGCTTTGAATAGAGCAAACCAAGCAAACCAGTGCTCCCTGATCCAGGGATGTTTGCTATCAAGTGGTTTTTTACACAGAGAGGAAATGCACAGAGGAGATGGAAAGGCACATCCCATGCCGAGAAATTCAGGCAGCTGCCACTCCTGCCTTAGTGCTCGATAGGGCTGCAACTTTGGAGTTATTTATTCCAATTACTCTTTTAATTTGAATTACAACTGAATGCTTCAAAAAGCTCAACCTGTGCTTCTACAGCTTGAACATCCACACCAAGTCAGGCCTGTCTGTAAAAGCAGTGAATTGAATATTGTTATTAGGTTCTTGCCATGCTTTTTTTCTCCTGAGTTCAAACATTGGCAATTTTTTATGCAGCAGCTCCTTTCCTGAGCCGGGAGAAGAACCAGCCTTTTTTCAGTACATGGAACCACCAGCACGCTCATTTTCCCCACAAACTCCCTCGTTCCAAAACATCAGCCTGACTCAGAACGGCTGGGTCGGGAAACAGCTTGTAGGGGAGGGTAATGAATATACAATGTATGCACAGTAACAAACCACCCGTGAGTCATCCCAGATTTGTCCTACATTAACTTCACAGCCAGTCCCTGCTGGGGAACACACGGGTTCTGCTTTAAAGAAGCTGGAGAAAAACTCAGGGGACACACTGAACTTTCAGCTTGTTCACCAAAATGTGTCATTTGGCAATATCAACAATGCTCAGAAAACATCAGGGCAATGCATTTACTTTCTTGAGGATTTCTCTGCTACAGGCAGGAAACACACAGTTCAACCCAGCCTTGCCAATCAAACAGTGGCTCAGATATGCTTATGTAAAGCTGCCTGCAAAATTACCACAAAAATTGAATAATCCTACAGGAAATACTTTCCCAGCTTTACTGCAATGTCTGACACCAAGAGCACACCATGTTTTCTTATCCCTTCAGTTAAAGGAAACTCGGCAGCATTTTGTTTGGGGATGTTTGCAATTATTGCTGCTTTCCAATAAAGAGATCTTTTAAAGAAAGTATTTGGCCCATATTTCCAGGAAGAAAACCTTTTTCATGCCCCAAACACAGAGAACTGATAGTGGCAATTAGTTCAAAGCAGAGTTAATGGGCTTATTGTTGCTGGTTTTTTCTCATGGAAACTCACCCATTGCACCTGGGCCTGATGTTCACCTTCAGGTGCACAGGCCACGAGGGTGTTCAAACCCACAAAGCCAGCCTGGAGATGCTCCCATGCCGGAGTTCTGCAGGTGCTCTCAGAGAAGGCCTGGCAAAAACCCCACTTGTGCCTTCAGTCACGGGGTTTCACCTTGTGAGCTGGTGTCACAAAATACGATACAGACCTGTCCCTCATGGGCTTGGCTTAGTGTCTTACAGTGAAAACTGCTTTATAAAGGTTTTTCTTCTGGAATAATTAAAATTAAGATCTCTGTTGGAGAACGCAGTTATCCTACATGCATCTGAAATCAAGGAGAGCCAGTCAGAGGCAGATCTGTAACCAGGAATTATTTTCACAGCATATAATTTTCAGATCACGCACATCAGTGTTTTAATTGGGCTGTGGGAGCAGAGGGTATCTTTATTTACACACAGTTCCTTTAACTCAGCAAAGTGCTGTAATTTCCCTTCTCCTTAGTAAATATTTTTCTCTCCAAACCTGCATCACAGGGATGGCCCATGACTGGGAAAGCCCTGCTTGTTCCAGAGGTCACTGCATTTGGTAAATTAATCCTAATTGCAGGCATAGCTCCTGTGAAACTTGTTGGATGGAAACAGAGGTAGACTGAAATGGGTTTGTGATTCTTAATCAGGAAATATTCCAAACCTGAACATTCACAATTCTCCGAAATACAATGAGATCACCTACTCAAAAAAAAAAAAAAAAGAAAAAAAGGTAAAAACCCATGAGACCTGCAAAACAGCAATAGGCACCTTCTAGCATCAGGCTGTTCAAGACCCAATAAAATTTTGTTTATATTGATTTGTATCTTTTGGTAGATTGACAGAGACATCAGTGGAGTCTTTTCCCAGGCTACATTGATCAAATTTGCCAAAATAGGATTTTTGGGGTCTGGTAAAAAAACCTTATGGAGTCTTGTATGTGGGTTGAACTTGGAGTGGGTTACTTACTTCCATCTGCTTCATTTCATGAAATTTTTAAATTTATCATTTCTGAGACTTCCATTCTTCTTCCTTGCCAGCTTTGGTTGGATTTGTCCAATGAGTTTAAAAATTTCATACCCAGGGAGGAGCACATGAGGCAAAAGAGTTTTGCTTAGAAGCAGGTGACTAAGATAAATAGACACTATGATTTCTTTGTCCTCCAGTTTCAGTCATTAGGAAGCATTCAGGTCATGTTATCAATTTCTTTTCAACAGGAAGAATTGGTTTGTTTGTTTTTTCCCCCGTGAAAAAAGCACCATTTTTGAGTCAAGAGCTGTTAGAGCACATTTCAAGGAAAACACACAAAATGCTACAAACTGTTTGAGCTCATTATTAACTCCAAACTCAGTGTCACACTGTCAGCAGCTGTGCACACCCAGTGCAGTGGCCACAAGCCTGCCCAGCTAAGAGGCAAGCTTTATTTCTGATTTGGTTCCTGTCCTGTGCTGTGGAGCCAGAGCCTGGCAGTGTCAGCTGAAATCATGTGCAGTTCTGGTGTGTCAGTAGTCATTCATTGGGAACTGGTTTAAAGACAAAATGTGCTCAAGAAAGCAAAAGTAACACAAAAAAGGGCAAAAAGTAAAGATGAGCAGAATGTGATTTATTTTTTTCTTGGCACACCAGCTACACTGAGATTTCCGTGTCATTAACTTTAAATATAGAGGGGTTTATACGCTTGTCTTCATGTTTTCATTCCAGCACCTATGAAAACCACATGTGCAAAGGAAAATATAATAAATCTGAAGTTGAGGTTTCTTTCACTGAGTACCAGAACGACGCATTAGTCACAATTCCAGATGAATCCATTATGGATGGTTTCATAACTATTTTTTGTTTTGTTTGCAGCTGTTCTGATGATGTTTCATTTAAGTCTGCCCCTGACTTTTCTGCAATGTGTTCCTTGCCTACAGAGCTTTCAGCTCACAGACTTCTCTGGGCTGACCTTCCTGCTGTCCTTGCCACAGTGTGTGTCCCTCAGGGGATCCTGCTGCTCTGACAATGCCACTAAGCAGAGCTATGGGCTCTGGCACTGGGGTAACTCTGGAAACTTTGTCTAAGCAAAGCCCTCAAAATTCATCCTATGCAGAGCATCAATCCATTCAAAATGAAGCTGTTTCCTTTAGAGAAATAATGACTAATAAATCATAAAGTGAAGCAAACGAGCATATTTTGGCAGGTTGACTGATTTGTGAAGGATAAAGACACTTCAGATCATGCCACAGGACTGTGCCTATAGTACCAAGTCTGAGTTGAAAAAAAAACCAAATACCTTTTGAGTAGCCTCAAACCCTCCACCTGTGTTCTTAAATAAAGACTTGGATTTCTCTTTCAGTTACAAATATCACAGAATGCTTTGGGTGGAATGGATCTCAAAGCTCACCTCATTCCATCCCCTGCCACGGGTAGGGACACCTCCCACTATCCCAGGTTGCTCCAAGCACTGTCCAACCTGGCCTTGGACACTTCCAGGGATGGGGCAGCCACAGCTTCTCTGGGCACCCTGTGCCAGGGCCTCCCCACCCTCACAG
This sequence comes from Rhipidura dahli, assembly GCA_013399225.1. Taxonomy (NCBI): domain Eukaryota; kingdom Metazoa; phylum Chordata; class Aves; order Passeriformes; family Rhipiduridae; genus Rhipidura; species Rhipidura dahli. Next base: position 1,305,197 of record VXAC01010020.1, read on the forward strand.
GGAAGAATTTCTAATATTGAATCTAAACCCACCCCCTGTCAGTTTAAAGCCTTTCCCCCTTGGCCTATCATTACATGCTCTAATAAAAAGTAAGTCTCCAGCTTTGAGAAAATATCTTACTTCTTTTTGTTTTTAAAATAATGTTTTGCAATCAAAATGAGCTCTTGCATTTTAGTTTGAAGTTTTTTCAAAAATTTTTGCAATTATTATTCATAACTGTCAGTAAGCTGAAAAATAAGTTTCCAAACAGCTCTGAATCACTGTTACTCCTCAAGTCTGGCTCTCACACATTTCAGGATTTTCTGCTGGGAGTCTCTGATCATCAGACTGAAACGATCAATTGCTCTAATTCAGCTTTTGAACTGAATTAAGATTCTCTATGATGTCCTTGTTCAGGACTTTTCAAAACCCAGCCTCGTAGAAGAGCAGGGGAAAGGTAATAAGAGGTGGCTGCAACAATGCAGGCCAATTTCCCACCATTTAACATCACAATGTTAAAGCCACTGCTAATAACAAATTCAATTTGTAAATCCATTAACAACAAAACAACCCCGTTTGCTGTACAAAAAGTAATAGCTTTGTCCTAGAAAAGAGGTTTGTTTCAACGAGACAGGGAAGGGAGTTGTTCTTGTGACTGCTGTCCTTTCTGCCCCCTCTGCTTACGCAACCCACGAGATCTGTAAATGTTCCTGCTTCCAGCAGCTTCCCGGGGCCAGTCTCTCCCTTCAGCTGTTCTCGTGAAAACCTGCTTAAAGCCAAAACTGAACCAACATCCAAATGAGGACAGACGCTGACCCAGATGTGTTCAAGCAAAAAGACTCAGGGGCTCAGCAGGAATTCAAGCAAAAATAGGAATAAGGAGTAAAGGAAGGCTCCCACATTGCCGTGGGCTTCACTGCCCAAACCTGGAGGAGTTTTGCCCTGTGCGAGCTGCCAGTGCCACAGGCTTCATCCAGCTCTAGCAGGAAGCTCCTCTCTGGATGTTACTGATGGTGCCCACCACAGAATTCCCCCCAGGCAGGGCACATGGATGGCTCTGGAATGCTGGCAGTGGTCTAAGTGCTCAGTGTCCATAACAGCCACAGCTACTGACAGCAGAGGTTCTGGACTCAAAACATCACCACAAACATTCTGAAGGTGAGTATCAAAACCACGAATCGTTTTACACATCTTTCAGCAGAAATCTTTGAGCCCTGCAAACCCAATTACAGGAATGAATGATGAGATATATGATAGGGTAATTACTCATAATTAGATTCTGACACAGTCTTTGTGAGATGGGCATTTCAGTCATGGGGAGAGATGCTCTCATCTCCAAATTCACCAAAATGGTAGTTATTGTGTTGAAAAGTCAACTACAGCAGTGCAGCTAAAAGAGAGGAATCCACACAAGCAAGAGATGTGGAGCCCTGGAGCCACCTCAGCTCTTTCCATGCCTGCAAAGCCGCTTCTGGCTCCAAGGGGTGCATGCCCAGTGCAGCAGCAGGGCTGTCTCGCAGTCTCCTCCTCCCACCCCCTCTGCTAAATACCCTAGAGATGTTTCAGGCTCACATTCCCATTTCCTGCTATATGCCCTCCTCACCACAGTTTTTGTGGCAGTCTGTGTCTTGCCCCCCTTAAACCCAGCACTTCCCAACACGTGCAATAAACCAACCCAAGCACCCAATAACAAGGAGAGAAAGAGGGAATGAGCTCCCCAGGTGGGTGCCAGATGGGTTAGATGAGCTCCCCCAGATGGGTGCCTGTCCCACAGACTGCAAGCTGCCTGCAAGGAGGGCCATCTCCATCTTCTCAGAAACAGCAGAAACAACACCACTGGCCTATCACAAAAATAGCAGCTACTTTTATCTTAGACCTGGACTGGACAAACACAGATGGGGGGAAAATAACCCTTTGGCAGATTTTAGTCAAAGTGAGAAGTAAGAGAGAAAGGTTCAAGTTTTCTTTCATCCTTGCCTGATGGCAAAGAGGAATTTACCCCACTTTCCTTCACTAAACAGAACCGTAACTTCATGGAAACTAAAAATAGCATTGACCTGGTCGTTGCTCTTTATGACTGCATTCTCATTTCCAGTTTCCTTCCTTTGTGCCTTTTGCCTGACTAAATTGCACAGAGCAGTTGGTTTAATGTTTTCTCTTCTCCATGAGCATCCCTCCCGAGGGGGCACAGCCTCCTCATCTCTTGCTTTTTTGGCTTTGAATAGCTGAGAGCCACATTAGCATCCCCAGACTGGAGCAGGACCAGGGCCTTGCTCTGCCATTCTTTCCTTAGCCTTCAGTAATCCTTGTATTTCAGACTTCCTTTTCAAGTGGCTGAATTTCCCTTTAGCCCATTAACACTCTGAGGAATATTAGCACTAAGGAATCAGTCACATTCGCTCTCTCTTTGATCCTGTCTCCCTCCCTTATTCCTGAGTCTTGAGTACAGATCATTGCTCTTTAACTTCTGAGTATCACAATGGTGTCCATCAGCCCCCTTCCACTTCCTGCACTAAGGAGCTGACAGGTACATCATAAAACAGGCATCGGTTTTATTCCACTGAAAGTACTTTGAGCAGGCCAGAAGCATCAAATTATAAGCCACACTCAAGGCAGTTCTAATTGAAAGGCTCCTTCAAGTTGGAGAAGACCTGCAGGCAAAGCTCACATCCAAAGCTGGTATTCCCCCAGATCCAGAAGCAATACAGGATGTACATTTGGGAGCCACTGAAGTCAGTAATGTGCAGTTACTCCGTCATTCTTCATTTAATGAGAATCTCTCCGTGTGTCTGAGTATTTGTTACCTAATAACTCCAGTGAAAAGGCACCAAACACAGAGAAATGGGAACGAGAAAAGCAGGTCCCTTTGCTCTGGCACTTGGCATGTGACAGAGCAATGAAAACTGAGATATTTGGAAACCGTCACCAAGGCAGCCCCCAAGGCCTCCTCTGGCTCCACACTAGACATGGCCCTTTTCCTGAACCATCCTCAGGCCTCTATCACGCAGCAGGTCCAAATACTCTGCTTGCAGGAAGCATCTGGAAAATAAAGTATGACCTATGCATGCACACTTAAACCCTGAAATAAACGAGCCAGTAATCTTGCCATGTCCTGCACTGAAATAGGACACATTTTATCTCCTGTGATTAAATTAGGGCTTGGCCTGCAAGAAAGCTGTACTGTATGATTTCCCTGGATTACTTCTGTGAAAAGCACTTTCCCTGTTTTCTCTGATTCCTTGTTTGCAGCCAGACTCCCATTTTGGGAGAGGACCATTTACTTCAGCACATTTTTCTTCACAGAATATGCCACCTCCAAGAGCTTTTCATTCCTTGCAGCCCTTACCTGTACTTCTGTTTTCTAATGCATTTTGCTGCTCCTGCCCCAACATGTGAGAAGCCAAATATCTAAGGTAAGTAGGAGAGAGATTCAGGGATGTGCATTTACTCAGATTCCTTCATTTCACAGTAGGTCCAGGAGAAATACACATACATTTTTCAAGAGATCAATCAATAATCCTATTTTGTTTGCTTGCATCCTCAGTGCAGCATTTCCATCTTATTCCCACAGCATACAAAAGGCTCAATTCTTATTTACCTGCCACGGAGCAACAGGTGAATGTTTATGCACAGGCTTCGAGGAGGTTTAAAATAAGACAAAACAAACCCTTCTCTGACAGCAAACATGGAAATTATAAATTGCCTTAACACAGAGCAGTGGTCATGCCCAGTGAAAAATAATGAGCACCCTGTCTGGTTTTGAGGGATTCCCGAGGGATGCTGTGTAACCAGCAAACATTTTCTTGAGTAACCAAGAAAAATCAAACTGCAGCCCTGTCAGCCTTTCTTGTAAAAGCCCATTCCCTGGACTGCTTTGGATGCACGAACTACCCATAGCTGCTCCTGAATGGAGCACAAGGGATGATAATCTCAACAGAGTCAGCCTAAACTGCTGCAAACGCACCCTGTCCAGCCTAGGAGTTGGCCTTCCATGATCTTTGTGGGTCACTTCTGAGTCTGTGTCCCCCACTCAAACATGAAGCTGACAATCTGGCCCTTGGCAATAATGGAATTGCACAGAAGTCTCCTTGCTATGTCCCAGAGTTAGGCAGGAAAAACACAGAGTTAAGTGGAGAACTAGAAAACTTAGTGTCATTATTGTATGGTCTTGAAAATACTGAAATTTTCCACCTTCGTCACCATGAAATAAGTGCACCTGATTCAGAGTTAATAAATTAGTAGAGGACTTCCAAAGCATCTGGGATAAGTGGCTGCAACTCCTCATTTCTGTGTCCCAAAACTTAGTGCAATGTCTTCGTGACTGCTGGCAAAGCCTGGCCTGGCACAGGATGCCAGCAGCTGCTTTTTGCTGCAGAATTGGCAGTTCAACGGTGTAAAGCTCTATTTCTGCACTAACCTGATTTGGGGCTGGCATGGATTATGTAAGGTTTGCAGAGAGGTATTCATCAGCACAGGCTGACAACATTTGATCTTGCACAACTCCACAGCAGAAACTAATGAGACATTTAAGAAAGAAGATGAAAAGGAAGAAAGAGGGGAAGATAAAACAAATGCATTGTTTCTTAAAAAAAAAAACAAAAAAACACAAAACAGCAACAAACAATAAGCAGAACAACTAGAAAGTAAAGGAAAGAACATTTCTCTGAAACCTTTGTCTTTTCTGTTCCTGAGATGAGTTGGTGTTTGTCTCCCCTGAGTGTTCCTACCCTTCTCACTAACTGTGCGTGATCAATTCTCATAACTGCAGAGAGAAAAAACCTCAAGTACCTTAAATCTGATTTCTCCTTTTAGTCCATTTTCCCAGCATATTTTTGCAGGCTGTATTATTTACCATTAAACAATTTTACATTCAACACTTCAGGAGACATTTTCTTCAGTACCAGTTTTGTTTGTCACCCTGAGATGCAGCTGCTGACTTTAGAGCAGAGAGGATTTTAACAGCAGCCAGCAGAAATGTCACTGGGTGTAAGTAACTCTTCCATAATAAATGCAGAAAAGTCTCTATAATTGGCACAGCTCTGCCAGAACTGGAGAGGTGGCAGCTAAGGGCTGTCCTCTCCATGTAATACAGGGAACAGGGGGACACGTGGCTGCCTGTGGGAAGGGAGGGGAGGCTCTAAAGAAAATGTTGTGTTGTAAATCTGTTACTCCATTGCACCTGTGACAGAGATGGGGAGTAAGGGGTTGAAGTTATTTTTGTTATGTGTTCTTATGCCATTTTTTACCAGGGAAGAGGATGATGCCATTGAGTTTTTCAGGTACGTTTCTTACGAGTAAAAGCACAAGTTAATGATGTCATAAAATACTTCAACACCACCTGCAAACTCATGTCCCATACTCTTGGCGTGAACTTGTTTTCCATTCAGTAACCTTCTCTCAGGCTGACTTTGAGATGCAAAACACTGCACAGTTTTGGGTTCCCAAGGATTGAAACAGGAACAGTATCACAGAACAGAGAGTGGGAAAAGATCCTCCCAGGTCAGTTACTCCTTTCCCTTCCTCAGGGCAGAATCAGCTCTGCTAAATCACACCTGACTTTGTCTAAAGTGGTCTGAAGAACCCAACAACAGTCCTTTGACACGCAATGCCAGAGCCTGCTCTGCACTACCCCTCCCAAAAGCTGTCCCACACTCCCTGTACAACCCAGGAGCAGCTGAGCCACACAGCAGGGAACCCTCACTGCAGGAATTTTCAGGTGTTTGACTCTTCCACGCAGGACAACCACAAGATTCCTCTAAATGCATGTTAGAAATGAGGCTAGACATTTAGGACTTACAATTTTGTATTCTGTAGTTTTCTTCCCAAATACTCAGAATGATTTTATCATAAAAAAGAAATGCTTAATGCTTGTGTTAATCTTCTTTTGATATCCCAGGATTCACATTTATTTGGGTCCCACAGACAACAGTGAATGAAAGCCCCACAGAACAAACTTAATGAAAGCGTAATGAATTTAAAGCAGCCTCCATCCTACAAACGCAACATAAGCCACAGGACTCACTGCAAGCACCACCAGGCACATTCATACAACAAATCTGCTTGGTGCAACACTTCCATGTGACAGCACAACATGTTCGAAGAGCTAAACAGGGCTGACATGCTGCAGCTGGAAAGGGAGAAAAGCCCTCTTTCCCCTTGTGGTTTTCTTGTCACAGTTACTAACTGGAACTGGGGGGAACTGAAAAACTCATCTGTCCACCACACCAGGGCAACCTGTGCCAGCACACACTGGCTCCTCCCAGGGGCTGCACACAGGAAAGGTTTCCAGAGCTCCTTAAACCCCAAGACACACAGTGATAGCAAAAACAAACAGAGAGAAGGGTTCAAGGAGAGTCATATTATTCCACTGCTGTGTTACAGCAGTAAAAACTGTATGTCTGCAAGGCTGCTACAGTAACAGCAGTGCTTTGTCTTGAAAAAGAGTAGTGTTGAAATTCCATTTAAAATCACCCAGAACACAATCAGAGGTGGTAAGAAGGTTAAAAAATTAAAGCAGTAAGGAAAAAAACTGAGGAGAAATGGAAAAAACAGCTAGCTGTTGATAAAACAAGTCAGTCATGGTATACCCACAGGCGGGGAAATCCTGGGTACTTCTGAGAGAAATTAATGTTTGGACATTTGTGGACCATCCCAGTGCTTTCCACTGCCCCCTGCTTTCAAAGTGACTTTGAAGTGGTGCCTGCCACAGGACAGGGTCAAACACATTCCTGTTCTCCACAGGAGGCAAGAGCCAGCACCAAACAGATTTGTTCTCCCAAGTGCTTACGCACTGAACTCTTCAGTCACTTGGACACCCATGAATACGTTATCCCACTCTGCTGCAACAAGATCTGCTAAATTATCCTGCCTGTCCCTGGACAGGGAGAGCTTGGAGAGAGGCCAGCCACCAGCTGAGAGCTCTCCTTGCCAAGTCTGTCAAGCAAATTGATTTTTCTCCAAGACCTTTGGGCCTCTCTGAGCAAAAAGAAACCATATTTCATCTCCTTTTTGCTCAACGGGCTTGAAGCAAAAATCTCCAGTCTGGACTAGAGGACACAAAGTGCCACCCCTGGTCACCTACAAAACTTTGGGATGTAGCCCAAGACAGCAATGCTATACCAGTGGCAGCTGATGAAAGATCAGCTGTGAAGGGTCTCTCTCACTTCTCAGATATAAATACATTGGTCTGCCTGCTTGTTCACTGCAGATATTTTGAAGGTTCTGTGCTTGGGGGGTTTTATATCCCTTCCCATCATACAGCTGTTCCTCAGTTCATAAACAGTTCTAGAAATACAGGAAAATTAGTAGGCTTGTAAAAAAGTCAATTGAGGATATTTGTTGCACCAGGGTAAGCTATAACACATCACTCTGGTGCATCATTGCCTCAAGTGAAAATAACTAGGGAAGATTTATTGTGTGCCCTCAACAACAGTGGAGGAAATAAAATCTGAAGTCAAAGGTTTTCCATTCAAAATATCCCTATTTCTGCCTTTGTCTGGGCAGCTCTTGCAACTTCTCCTGAGTTCTGCAGGAAAGGGTGTGTAACAAAGACAGCACTTTTCCCAACACTAGAGATGGCACATTTCTGGTTTAGGGACATATTCCACACCAGCACTCCCATACAGACTGTGGGAGCTAGTTATGTAATTCCTTTCATGCCAGGGCCATCAACCATTCCTTGGGCTGGCCAGGGAGCAACTCCATTCCCAGCTGCAGCAAAGTCCTCAGCCCAGAACAACCTTTGCTCAGCAGCACCAAATGGGTAAAGAAGGATGATGAATGAGCCTTGTAGCAATCCCCAACTTCTCCCATTTCCAGAGAGGTTGTGTGTCTCGTGCTGGCACTGCTCAAACACTGGAATAACAATTTTGTCCTCATATGTCACACACAGCTCTTCTTAGTGATTCACTGCTATGACAAAAACCTTCCCACAGTCTTAAATGTGTTTTCAATGGAAGTCAATGCTAAACACATAATGGTCTGGCAGAAATGCATCTGCAGTGTCAGAAAGGAAGAAAACCAACAGTGCCAAGCTTTGGTCAAACCCTAAATGATTGTGTTTCAAACCTAAATAGTTTTGGTTTGATTGCAATTACTGTTGCCAATTTCATTAGGACAATCCCTCTGTCTTCCCTGTCTTTTATCTAGATTTCCAGAAATTTAATAAATAAGTATACATTCCAGTGAATAGCAGCATTACCATGGAGCTTTCTTCACTGCCCACTGATCTCGGCCTGAGAATTTCACTCTACCTCTGCCAGAAAGGAAAATAAACTGTGATATAATTTACTTTGAACACTGGCAAGCTTTGCATGCAAGATTTTGGTTTAGTCTACACCAAGAAAACCAGCCATGAAATCTAGGTTTGCATCTGGGCTTAAATGTAGATCATCTATAGGGAGAAAGGAGGGGAAGGCCATTTCATCTCAGCATTTTATCTTTGATTTCCTCAACCTCAGCTGGAACAGCAATGTGCTAGGTGGGATCAAAACCTTGTTTGGAAGCACTCAGATAAGAACAACCCATCATTGTTTATGCTACAGTCTTAAAATATGATAAAGTATATTCTACCTTAACTCTCTACTGCTTGATATAAACGCTAATATTTCCCTTACTGACTGCAAATCCAATCCCTCAGAACTTGCCGTGCCAGGGACAGTTCAGAGCACTCCAGGTCAGAGTAATGAACCCCAGTGACGTGGTTGCTCCTGAACTCCAGCAAGTCCCTCAAAAGTGGCATTAGACACAGCCAGGGAGGATTAGGGACCCTTGCACGAGTGCTGGCCATGTTTTGTTCATGTGAAATTTAGTGCATCAGCTCCCCGGGATGCTCCCACTAAATCTAGTCTCATACAGACACAAGATTTTCAGCTTTTCTATATGTAACGCCAGCTGATTCCTTATCCCATCAAATTTACATGTTTGCCCATGGCAGGTACTGAGGAGAGGAGTAATTAGGAACAGTGAGGAATGAAGATCTTTCTCTCAGTCACAGAAGGGAAAGATTTAACTGTTCAGTTATTACAAGGTGGTTCCCAACGGTAGCAGAGTTGGATACTATTGATACAGCACATTTCCAATATTTCTCCTTGGAAAAAAGGCTGCTATAAAAGCAGCAAACTGCCATGGATTTTGCCTATCAAAGCAGGAGGCACTGCAAACGTAGAGCATTCAAGAGAGAAGAGAAGCTAAAAAACCAAGCACCACTTCCCCAAATTCACCACACTGCCTGGGTTACAATCCAGGTACAAAATGTGCCTGGATTTTATGTAGCACCCCAAAGCACTGAGCAGCTCAGATGCTCTCCCAGATTGTGTGTGGAGGGACTTGACTCTGCCCACTCACAAACTGGAAAATTACCCAAATCACCTCTAATCTTACTTTTCTATTGCATTAGTTGCATCTGCCTGAGCACACACATTCATTTAAGTGTAAGGCTCATGGCATTGGTTTACTTTAAAAAAAAAAAAAAAAAAAGCCTGTAACAAATCTTAAAAAAACAACCAACTGAACTGTGAAAAAAAGTTGGCAGGGATATGGAAGGCTTGGCAGAGCCCATTTGCACTCCTCACAGCTGGAGAAAGGAGTGCTGCTAACCCCAGCTCCACTGGGAGCGCAGGTCAGAGCTCTGCAGAGATTTCTTTGAGATGTCCTCTTTTCACTTGCAAAGGGAGAACATTTCTGCTGAGAAACAGGAGTGATATAATCCAGCAGGTCAGGGAAAAGCAGCATCCCTTTCCCACTGCCCTTCACAGACACTGACCCCAGCAGAAAGATGGGGTTTGTTTTAAAAGATCACTTCCTTGGCAAAAAATTATGCAAGCAGAGAACAACACCCATGTACAGAGACCTCCCCTTACATACACTGCCCTGGCACCTGCTGTTGGCAGTGCCCAAGTCCTGAAAGCTTGCTGATAACAGCAAGAGTCATGGCAGAGCAAATGCTGAGACAACAGGAGCAGAGGATGATCCAAAGCCATAGAAATTTGTGGGAAAATCCCTGATTCTCTCAGTGCATATTGGGTACTCCAAAGTGGGGTGTGGAGGGATCCCCCTTGGGGTAATCCAAGCACAGCACCTTCACTATAACACATGCAGCTGCTGATAGCCCAAAGTGTGTCTGACAGCTAACAATCCATAATAACAGGAAGGACAGAGGCAAACAGGCTTGTCTGATGCCCACATCCCAGTAAACAAGCACAACTGGTGCTCATGCAAATGTTATTTAGCCATTTGCTGCAATAACACATTTCCTTTGCTTTCCATCTTAAGCAGCACCCTATAGCACACCAAGAAGCAGGTAAAACCGTAAGTCACCGCTAATTTAACACTATTCAACAGGGAATCCATGTTTGATCTGATGCAGTTTGTGGTTCATGATTAAATGCAAATATAAATAAATGCTCTTCATGTTCTGTTAGATAACAGAACAGAACTCTGCAGATAATATTCCTAGTTCAGGGTGCAGTTTACCACACCTGACACCTCACTAGGGAATTCTGTGGCTGTCCCAGCTGATGACTCTGTGCTTGCTGGCAGGAGCCAACCAAACCCAAACCACTCCCAGCAGCCAATGCTACATCCCCAAGAAAAGCTCATTACTCAACACCTTATTCAAAGGACAACACAGAGAGGGGCTGTGCCAGAAGGGCAGGGGACAGGTACAGTTCAGGCTGGGGGAAATCAAGGCAATTCCTGTGCCTCAGAAGTCATGAAAAAATTTATATTAAATTCTCTTGCAAAAATAGGAAGGGAAAGAAAATTGCTGACAGAAGTATGGAGCCCAGGCACTGCAGATTTGAGGTTTGTGGGGGAAGGAATAAAAAGGAATCACTGTACTGTGTTGTTCTTTTTTCACCCCTCAAGTGTCATGACCTTTTTTTTTCCCAAAGTATTCTCCAACAGTCTTTTGTTTCCAAAAAAAGACAAAGAGGTTTCCACAGACAATTCTGTAGGAAGCTCATCACTGTCTCACAGGCAGAACTGATTGCATATATAATTAGTAATTTTTCCTTTCTTTAGTGACTGCAAGCTGACTTTCTTAAAAAGCTCTTGCCCTGCTAAAATCTGTCCTGCAGGAAAGGCTTTGCCAAAGCCCAATCAATTATGAGGTACAAATCCATGAGCAATCAGGCTCCGTTACTTCCTGGCTCAGGTCATTCAGCTGCCTTTGCAAAGCTGATCCCAGTGCTGTCAGGACAAAGGGAAAAGTCTCTTGATGTGGTGGGGTGACCCTGCTTGGAGGCCAGGCTCCCACGGGCTGCGCTATCGCTCCCCCCATCAGGACAGGGTAGGGAAAAAATCAGATGGGGAAAAATCTCATGGATAAAGGCAGTTTATAGAAGCAAAGGAAAACAAAATATTTATTCTCTACTTTTCATTAGCAGGCAATGTGCAGCCACTTCCTGGGCTGTAGGACCTCAGGATGCATAGGGATTGCTCCAGAGGACAAACAATGCAGTAATGAATGCCTCCCATCCTCCTCCCTCATAACTTTTGCTGCTGATGTCACACAGAATGGGATACCCCTTTGGTCAGCTTGGGTCAGCTGTCCTGGCTGTGTGCCAAGTTCTCGCCCACCTCCAGGCTGCTGGTGAGGGGGAATGCTGGGGACACAGCCCTGATGCTCTGCCAGCACAGCTCAGACACTGGGGTCTTACCAACAACTTTTAGCTACCAAGATAAAGCTCAGCACTGTGGGGAAAATTAACTCCATCTCACACAGACCCAAAACAGCCATAAATGCAGTAAGTTTTTACAAGGTATACATTTGACTCAAAATTATTTGTTTTCTTAATGCATTTAATTTTACATATCCACGTGTGTCTAGTGCATGCAACCTTTCACTTTGAACAGTAAAGAAAATAAAGTATAATATCTCAAGCTTTGTGAATGGGCTTCAAAAAAAAGTCAACTGTCAAAACTGTGCTCTTAAAGAAAAGTTTGTTTTCACAGTCTGTCACCATAATCAGATCAGTATCTTCATCTCACTGCACTACGTTTCTCCCTGACAGCAACAGCAGTCACGACAGCAACCAGTGAGAGACATCAAAGACAACTCTTGGTGCAGCACAGAGCCCATCCCCAGCACTGGGCTCTGCCAACTGCTCCAGCTTCCAACAAACATCCCACCAGGTACTCCCTGTGGAGCCAGACAGGGCTACTGAGGCACAGACACACATTTTAGAAACCTGAGCTTCACCCCAAAGTCCAAAATCCCTGGCTCTTGTGGGTTTAGATCACTGATGTTACCTTAATGAACTTAAAGGTGTGAGAATCCTGCTCAGCCCTCAGGTGGCATGAGCCCCATCATTGACCATCCCTTTGGAATCTCCTGGCTTCCAATGGTTGACAACATGCCAGTTGCTGCCAGGCCTGAAGCACCACAATGCAAGGAAATCAGCACAAACAAAGCCGACATTCTGCTCAGTGCTCCCATACATGGCACCTCAGTGAGGACTGCAGGGAAGGCAATGCCAGGGAAAGGGCACTGACACCAGCTCAGGCATGAGTGTGTATTGAAACAGGCCCCAAAGTGATGGCTTCAGGCACATTTCAGAGGGTTTCCACAACCTCAGAGCTCTCAGAGAATGACAAAATCCAGACTGAGGTGAAAAAAAAAAATTTTTTTTGCTTGCCCTAAAATGGTTGAGTGTGGATGCTGACAAAGCTTCAGCAGTGGATTTCTTCAGCTCTCTAGCATTTTGTGAGAGCTCTGTCTTTCCCATGCAAGCTATCTCAAACAAAGTTACCATTTTTGTAAACATTCGCACCTACAAACTGTTTTGCCAGATTGTTATGGCTTCAACCAGAAAAACATTCGGGAATGGATGTCTTAGAATTTGGCCAATCCCCTCAAAGGGTGGATGGCCAGCGGACCAGTTACCTTACACCATTTAACTCACTTTTTGCAAACGAACATATAAAAGCCTTAGGAAAAAACCATTAAACGGGCCTTGCCACCACTGATACCTGACCCTGGGCTCTGTGTGGTTTTTCTACACTTCCACAGTGCAACAGCAACAGCTGAGCTCCAACAAAGAAACCCAAAATGAACATATCAAGACCAGCCCTTTACAAGTTGGGAGCTGCAGCTCCTCTTTCCTGCCAAAAGCTTTATCAAAGCAATTGGCTTTCCAGGAGGAACACAAAATCCTTCTGCTGAAAAGGGCCACACCAAAGCATTTTTTTTAAATCTCTCCCCAGGTCAGCTTTAGGAGACAGGCTCAAGTATGGCAGTCAAGACATGGGCAGAGCTCCACCAGACTCCCTGTAGGGGCAGATCTGCCAGTAAAGCCTTAAGTCAAAGATTTGAGTCTTCATCAGCTGTACCAGTGCAAAACAGGCAAGATCACGGTCAGATCCCATTCAATAAACAGCAAATATCCTTGGAAAGGGGGAAGAGAAGAGGCCACCTCTTTGTTCAAAATTTAGTTTTACTTATGGGCACTCTTGAAAGAGCCATTTCTGTGCCCTTCTCTCAGGGTTATCTGCTGCTGCCTTCCAGGACAGCCAGGGCACCCAGCATCAGCTTATACACCATGAAGCAGCTGCAGCACAAGTCCAGAGCTCCTGAACATTTATTTTCTTGTTCCTATGAGGACCTTCCAAGAGCACAAAACCCCAACTATCCTCTTGGTTTTCTTTTAAACCCTCCCATCACTGCAGTAGCCACTGGCATGCAGCCATTCCCACAGCATTCTTTCTGGAGGTGAAATCCCTGTGGACAAGCCTGGAGCCAAGGGTGGAGTCCAGCCCAGAGAGACTCCTGTCCAGGGCTGCCCTTCCTGCCGACTGTAGGAACCTGTGTATTGCAGCAAGGTCTGCCCTTATTTTTCTAAGTGCAGTAGAAGAATCAGGACTATTGTTCACACTTTATCACCTCTCTTTAGCTCTCTGTAAGATGCTTTCTAGAGGAAGGAGCATCTTCTTTTAACAAAGGCCGTTCTTTACCAGAGCATTCCTCTGATTCATCATTTTCATTCCATGTGTTTACAAAAGTCATGCCACCCTTTAAACAATCCTTTTGCCACCAGGTCCTGAGAGTCTCAATTAATATTCCTCTCAGCCCCTTACACAACTCTTTTTTAAAAGTGTAGACCTCCAGGAAAGATTTGAGCTTTTCTCCAGTCAGAACCAGCTGATTTCCAGTGGCAGCTGGAAATTTCAGATCAGCTATCCTTGCTCTGAAATGAAGCTCACAGAGGTGCAACTCTCACTTAATTCAGCCTCCTTTTCATCACAGGTATTAAGGATGCATCTTCAAGCACTTATGCCCTTCTATGTAATCTTCTCTTATCTCCCAAGTGGCCATCAAAGCAGCCTCATGGAGTTCAGAAGGCTCAGTACCAATAAGCTCGGGAACAGCTCCAGAGCACTCTGGCTTGGAAAGGCCATGGAAGACGCTCCTCAGGCTCTCCCAAAGCACCTACTGGAATCACTTCCCTTCGCAGTGCAATACCCACAGATCCCCTGCTCCACACCCAGCTCACTGGATGAAGGCAGAGGACAAAAACTATCAAAGGGTGCAAGTCAGGGAATGCCGGTGTCATGCTGGCTGCTGCCCTGTGCGGGAGCCAGGGCTCACAGAGTGAAGGAGCTCAGTGCTCACCCAAACTCTGCTGCCTGCAATGAAACAGGTGTTGGAGACATTGACCGATGCTTTTACCCTCCTCTTGTGGGGGGAGCTGGGCTGGCTGGGGGTTTTAGCTTCCTGTCTTTGCTGGGCTGCAAGGCTGCAATGTTCCTCTGCACTCACATGGGGCTCAGGAGGAGATTTCCTGCACACAAATCCTAGTCAAACCAGGAAATCTCTTGTGCTGGTTTTGTGATTCTGTTATTACAAGCTGCCTGTCTGGCAGCTTGAGCAGGAGATCCTTCTGGTATTATTAAAGCAATAAAGAGCTGGAAAGGAAAGACAAGAAAGGACAATGTGGAACTTTGCAAAGGGAGAAAGCAGGAAGGCTCAGGAGAGTGTCAGAAGAGCCAGAGAAGGACATTTTGGCTATATCCTCACTGTGCAGTTATCCCAGGCTGTAAGCCAGGTTTTATCCCAGTCCTCCCATCCATCTGGACTCTCTTTCCTGTGATTCTGGAAGAGTCAGGGCTGAAACTCTCCTTTTGCTCAGGGAGGGAGAACTTGTTGCAAATTAATGCAGCTGAGTCAGGGAGGGTCATGGATCCCTCCCCAGGGAGACAACATCCGTCCCTCCATCAATGTAACTGACTAAAACCAATTGTAGATCACAAACAAGCACAGTATTTACCCAAAAAACTACCCCAAAAGACCCCAGAAGTAGTCAGGACATGTTAATTTAAGCAGGGTGTCAATCTACATCTACACTCTGACACCGGCTGCCTTCAGCCGTTTGATCAGAGTGCAGCACAAAAAACTGGAACAGAGCCCTTCCCACAAGCAGTGAAATATATTTGTTCTTGGCTCATGCTTCCACAAAACCTAGCACAAGAGCTGGGTTTCATGGTGACAGCCGTTCTGCACTTATTGCAGAAGAAACACCTTAAAATAGATTTAAAACTCTCTACCTACAAATCAAAGGTGGGACAAATGTGTGCAGAGCTGAGATCCCCAAGCAACACAGGCTTGTGCTCTTAGAAGGCCCAGTTACTCCTCTGAATATAAATGATAAAAACATCATATAACATGGAAAGGAATGAAAAAATCCCTTCACAACACATAAATTCCCTTCCAGTGACTTACTGGCTGGCTCAAGATAAAAGAAACAGAAGATAAGGGAAAGCAAGAACTCCAAGAGCATTTAAAATATCATACCTAGTCTAAAAGAAGGAAGTCTATCACTCTTCCCATGAGAGGAAATCAGGCTCTCAATTGTCTCCACGCATGGAAACAAAAACCAGTATCTCAAGACGGAGTTGTACTTCTAGGGAGAGAGATGGGAGAGATGTTTTGTCATTTTTTTGTTGAACTTTCCTCAGCAAAATCAGTATTTTACCAATAAATCACATTTTTTGTAGCATTTGTGCCCTGACCTGACACAGAAAAAGTATTTGTATGGAAGATGTGAGAACAGAGAGTTTTTCAGAAGTGATCCTGCATCATTTGACCGGGTGTTACATATCCACAAAGATTGCAGGATTAACAAAAATGAAAACACCCAAGGCTTTCTTCAGAGCCTTCCAAATGTGCTCCTATACTAATTCACACTACAGAAATTCCCCATTTGAGACCAGGTATTTTAGTTGAGTTGGAGGTAGTTGAGTGGGTGTCTGAATGCACTGCTAACCTGAGCCACCCAGAGCAGTCTGACAGGGAAAGGACAGATGTAACCACCCTGCTCCTGATTCCTAGACAAGAGCAAAAAATAGGTCCTGTGGCAGAAATCCACAGGCTAGGTGGGAGCAGCCTGTGAACATGCAAACAAAATTCAATTTAACCCAACTAAACCTCCAGAACTATATTGTACTCCATGTCATGTTTGGTTAAGCAACAATGGAAATAAACAGTTTTTGTACAGCTTTATTGAGGCTTCTCAGCCAAATTTCAGGGAAAGGGACCCTGAATCAAATGCCAGAGAAAGCAATGGAAAAATCCCCTTTACAGTGAAAGGTCTTTAGATGTGGGCCATCTACCTTAATGTCTTGGCAGAGCTATTCATATTTACACCAGTAAAAATACTGACAATGTGGGAAACCTCTTTTTTTGCCTGTTAGTTACCTTATCCCAGATACACTCTAGGAATATCCCGTACTGATGAAAATGTTTATATGTTCAATTTGATGTATGGAAGTAGCCCCGTATAAATCAGCCTAACGTCCAGTTAAGTCCATATATGCAGGATCACTTTATTTAGGAACAATGTGGTTGTCCAATTTCCAACCCAACATCAGATCTTCCCAGAAGATGATGTCCTTAATGTTCACCACTAGAATGCATAAAACACCATTTTTTCCCCCTTTTCCCTAACAAGATTAAATGCATTTACTGCTGGAACCTATCCTACTTCTCTACCAAACTGTTACAGGAGACAACGTTTTCACTAGGCTTAATTAAAACTCATGTTACTAAGCTGAAGTGTAGTAAACTAAATATATAGTTTATTGTAGGAAAAAAATGTTATGTATTTATTATATTGGCTATATAATGTATTCACTATATGTTTAAAGTATTTAACATAAACAAGAATGTATGGTTAATAAACAAAAGTGCTAAATATACATATAATATGGATATGCTTAAATGTGAATTGAACATCAATATTTCTATATTACACTGCTTTCCCTTATGGTAGGTAAGAAATTACTGATTTATCAATGTGTAAAAGCTCTGAGCTTGCAATAACTTATTTCTGAGGTCCCTGTGCTACCACTGATCTCCCAGTGCAGCCTGTGCTGAGCTCTGACTTTCTTGCAGCACTTTGAAGGTAATTAAGTCAGATTTATTTGATTCCACTGAAAGGAAAGGCCATACATGTACCACAGATTATTAAAAATGCTGGTTACTAGGAAAGCACAGCAAGATATACCTCGTTTGACCAGGGCATGCACAGGATTCCCCTTCTCATAATCCGGCCCACTTTTCACCATGTGTACAAGAAACATATGGGCAGCTGCCAAACCCTGCCTGGGCTGCGAACATCCTGACTCTGAAATCTGTACCTCATGTGGATCCCATCTGCTCTGCAGCACACAACAAACAGGTCTGGGGTACCCAGCCAAGCTCCTGCCCAGTGCCCATCAGCTGTGGCTTGAATCACTCATAGGAGAAACATTGTCCCTGGCTTGAAACCCCAGGCCTTGGAGTCAGCGGTGTCAGAAGGAGCAGTCACTCCTCAGTCTGGTTTCTCAGCTCAGCCTCCTCCTCCCTCCCAGGCAGAGAACCAGCTCATGACTCTTCTGTATTTGCATTTGCTTGCATTTGCCTTCATGGTGATTCTAAGGTTCACTCTCTACAACATCCAGATGCAGTTTCCCCCACAGTGAAGGACAAAAAGTACAAAAACTGCATTTGCAGCAGAGATCTGCATTCCTGGTCAAGCACATCCCACAGGAAACCAGGCGTGCATTAAAGCCCAGTCCATGCAGGAAAACATGGATTACAGGATCTTTGGACCATTTTGCTGGTTTGGCATCACTATCTACCAGGTTTTTAAAGCTCATTCCAACTTGCACTCATCACAGGGACCTGTAAAACAGGCTAAAGCAAACACAGCCCTGTGGTCCCCTGGCTGGAGAGAATGAATACATTTCAGGTATATATCACATGATCTGACAGAGGTGTATGGTCAAGAACATCTATAGTGTTTTATAGGACATAAAGGAGAAAATGTGCTGTAATAAATTGTAAAAGTTATGCCTTTTAGCATCTGGATGACCACTTTAGAAATTTAAGACCTCACCTTTAAAAAGTGAAACAACTGAGCTATAATTCATTTTTATTTCACTATTTCACTTCCCCATCAAAGCTCTTCACTCCATATAAACCACCTTTTTTTCCAAAAACTGTCAAGAATATGAGAAATTTTGCCTGGAAGGAAAACACAACCATTTCTTTCCATCCTACAACATTGTACACTTCAATCCAGACAGAGCTGCAGTAGTTCCATTGATGCAAATTGTATTTCATGAGAATCCATCAAAGCAGGGAATGATTGTTTTACATGAGAAAGCCTAATGCTCCAGAAAGGATTCCGGAAGGTAAATATTCCAGGAAGGACTCAGAGAGCCATCCTACACTATAGGCTCACATCCTCCACATGGCTGAAGCTGCTACAGGGCTAAGCTTATCCCCTTCAGCCTTTCAAAAATGCTATTTCATGGTCACAGAGTGTCTTGTTCAACCAATTTCTGAGCATGTGGCAATTCATTTCAATGGTGGGGTTATTTTGCCATTTCTGCCCTTACACTTTTAGCTCTCCAGGCAGAGGAACACCTGAACCATGGACAACTTGAAGAAGCAAAGTGCCATCTCTCTTGGACCATCCCCAGTGGTCTCCATTTCTTCAACAGCACATTTTTACTGCTGCTTGGGTGAAAGGTGTTCTTGCAACAACTTTTAAGTGCCCCCATTTCTATACATAGCTTATACACAGACTTTTACTAATCCAAAGTAAACCCAAAGAACGGATCCTTCACTCTTCCTTTTTCTGGAGAAGTGGAACAATTTTGCAACTCCTTCACCCCAGTGGTGCAATGAAGGTTTCCCCTGCTTCACCCGGCTTAACCCCTGCAGAGTTTATTGTGGTGTGTATCACAGGTTCCTCCTATGAGCCTGCAAGCCCCTAGGAGCCACTGAGTGGGACCTATTTCTCCCAACTTTGGATTAACCCAAGGTCACACACCCATCTTTATAGGGGAATTAATGCTTTTTAGGACCCCACCCCTTCAGGTCCTGTTTTGCCTTGAGTTATGGAAGCCCCCCAAGAGAATGTGGGTTCAGGCAGTATTTTATGCTTCCTTTGCCAATCAGTACACCATAAAACACATGCTGAGGTCCCTCTCACAGCTCCAAGGAACCTCCCAGCACCGAAGCAGAGCTGCCAGCAGTGTCCGATCTTCCTTCGCGCCTTTGCCTGCAGAGCGGCCTCCTGCGGTGCCCTCAGCTGGAGGACAAAGCTGTGTCATTGCAGAGGGCTGCAAACGAGCCGCTGATTACAGAGCACAATTAAGAGACATCGTGCAGGTCCCTGCAGGCTGGTGCATCACAACCTTCGGTGCTCCAAAGGTCAGACAAAGTGAGCACAGTGGGAAGTTGAATCCCTGTCACCAGGAAACTCATTGCAAGCAGGTTCTTGTCTTTTGGGGAAGGCACACAGATACATTTAAATTTAATTGCAAGTGGCAAACCAGAATGCCAACGAGACGACAAGCAAGCTGGTCCTCTGCAAGCATATGAGCTTCAGTCACCAGCTCAAGCCAGGAAAAGAAAAAAAAAAAATCACCATTATGAGCTTGGGAAGGTTATAAACTTCTCTACAAGGATATAAGGATGTTCCTTAGCTGCAAGTGTGACTCGCATATATTCGTGGTCTTTGAGACATCTGCCTCAAACACCATGGTGGCTTTACACCACCATGAGTCTGATGTGGCTTTCACTTACACCACATTTATAGCACTTTTCTGCTGAGTTTGGAGAAGCAAAGCTTCACATGAGTTTTCAGATCTCTACAATTTAGGCATGTCCTTCCATACTTCAGATTCCTATCTGAAATAGAGGCTTATGAGATTACAGCTCCCTGTGAACAAACCCAAAGGGAATAGCAGCAAACCCCGTGTGAACACGCAGCTCTCCCCAACACGGCCCGAGTCCTTTCCCATTCCACCTGCACACCCCTGCTGCTCCCAGCTGCTACCACAGGGATAAAGGCAGGCTGATACTACAGACCTCATGGGCTACGTTTTGTCTCTGTAAATAAAACCAGTGCTATTTTTTCTTTGAACAACTTTTAGCAGCTTGATCCTGCCTCTGGGAATGATATTTCCTTTACAGAAACACATTTGAAGGATAATTCACACAGAACCACTACAAGCTGAGGAAAACCTCCAGAGAGAGCAGACCCCAAGCCTGCCCCGGGACTTGAGTGCCACTCACTTTGATCTGCAAACTCTCACATTTTTGCTCCATTTCTGCAAACTTCAAAAATTTGAAGTTTCTGCAGACATCTTATACCAGAATGCGACCTTGCTAAATTTATTGTACATGGACTATTCAATGAGTAGACTGTTAAATAAATTTCTGTTTTTCCATAGGTCTTCAAGGGGGTTGATGGAGTCCCTGCTGATATTTAGGCCAACTGTTGCCAGAGTCTTACAACTGCAAAGTACCCCCCAAAACCAAACTAGGGGTGGTGGATTTGCACAGTCTGATCATAGAGAGAGACAGACTGAGACTTTTAAAAATATTTCTGCTCAGACTTCCCCTTCTGTCTCAGAGGAATAAAACATTTTCCAATGAGGCTGAATTTCCTTTTTTGTGATGCCTTCAACTAGAGAGGCACCATTCTCTCAGGCTCCAGAGACAAAAGATTAAAAAAAGTAAATCTTTCATGTCTACTTTCAGTTTAACTTCTGTTATGACTCCCAGTCTCTGGCGCTATACCAGGATTTCCTTTGCCTTCTGAAGCAAGAGTAAACTCAAGTATTAAACAAAAACTTCTATTTAAAAAGGAAACAATTGAACTTTTCATATGTAGATGTACACATTTGTTCTAGAAATTTAAACTTGATCTACAGTCTCTAACACCTCTATCAAAAAAACCATGCTCAATAACACTGAGGGCTTTCCCCCTTACGCTGACAATACAATAAATTCAAAACAAGAGACAACTGTGCACACCCAGCACAAGAGTCACAGCGGACGAAGAGTTAATGCAGAAAAGCTGATTTTCTGTTCATTTTTTGTGCCTGAGTTCTCCTCTCATGTTTCAGTATCTATACTGTGCTATGACTTCACAGAGATCAGAAAGCCCTTGCAGACACTGGTCCCTGTGTCACAGGTAGGAGGGTCCTGCACAAGCAGCACCTGCTGAGACACCCCCTGCCCCAACAGCTTGGAGAGTGTTACAAAGCCACCCCTCAAAGCTAACAGCGAGAAGAGAGGACACAAAACAAAAAGTGAGACAATTCAGACAGAAAAGATAAGCTGAGGACACAGCACAGCCCCGATCTATAGGTGATCTCATGCCCTCAACACTGCTGGAAGCTCTGGCTGGAGCACAGCAGACTTACATAGATCAGTCCCAGTTTCACTTACTTTGCAATGAAAGGCACTGCTGGCAGAGGCTTCACACACAGCCAAGAGCTCAGGAGCAAGTTAAAGCCAGCTGAGGTACCCCAGGTGCCAGACAAGACCCCTTATATACGCTCCGATGTGGGGGCTGAGCTCCTTCCAGCTGTGCCAAGAGCTCTCCATGTCTTGGCAGGGATTTGGGCACAAAAGCAGCAGATCACAGAGGGACGGATCTTCTGAAGTGGCCAGCGAGATCTGCAGCCACCATCAGTCACTGTAGCTGCAGTGCTGCTAAGTCTGTTAAAGGAGGTATGAAATCATACTCAATTAGTTCATTCTGAAAGTTGCAAATATCACTGTTTGTGTGAGAATCATGATAATAAGCTGCTGATATAAATCTTATTTAAATAATCTTTTATGTACCTAGGATCACAAGTATGCAGAAAGAAGTTTAAAACGCAGGAGCAGATGACTGGAGAAACTTGTCCTCTTTGCTCTTGCCAGAACGATGCTCCAAATTCCCCAGGAAATACATTGCCTTATGAAGCACAAGTGCTATTTTCAAGTGAGCTTAAAATCCCACCAGGGCTCCCCAGACACACATATGCTCCCAGACACCAACATCAGGAGAAATTCCTGAAAGACTTGCAGCACAATTTTTCCTCACAGTGTTGTACGCAAAGCCCGTTTCTGACAGCATCTGTGCAGGTGTGGAGCCCCAGTCTCACACCCTCATCCACAATGTGCCAACTCTGGCTTTAACAAAGTGCTTAAATTCCTGCAGAATCCACGGGACAACAGCCCAACATGTTCTCCAGGGGACAAGTCTGGTGTTGTTCCACAAACTACCTTTTTGGTTTAGGTAGCAGCAATCCAGAGCCAAGGCCCCAGCACTGCACAGCCCCAAGAGCAAGGGCATTCCAGGGCTGAATATGGGCATATGGCCTTAAAAAAAGGAGTGACTTCTGGCTGCATAATTATAAACTGCATCATTATGCATGGGCACGACCAAAGGAGAGGACAAACTGAGGTCACTCAGGAAACTTTGAGGCTGGCATTTCTTCACCTCCAAGTGCCTGACTTTGCAGCTTTAATAATATTCTCTTCATGAAGGGGTTTTGTTTAATTTATGTACAGATTATGGGTTGCTGTCTATTGGCAAACACCCACAGTACTGGCTGGATGCAGTTTAAAATAGCAAACCTCCCCTCTGTTAGAAACACCTGTTTTAGCCAGAAGACCATTTCATTGCAGGTATTACACTCTGAATGAAATAGGAGCCTATTTTGATTCAGTGATCTGTCCAGGGACAACAGCATCATTTAATGTATCCATCAAAAATTACTAACTTGATCATTATGGAATGGGGAATGGTGCATCTGACCTTTCTTTTAAAATACCATTGCAGACTTTTAATGGGTTTCTCAAAAGTTATTGTTATTAACATGAATATTACAGGAATAAAATCAGCCCCTTACAGTCACAGTTATCATAGTACTTAAACAAAACTGGTATCTGCAAACAGCCTGCTGAGGTATCAAGAACTCTCTTGTTCCTAAAGGAAGACTTAGATGGAGACAAATCTATTGACTGCTAGAGATAATGGTAAAGATATCACTGGAGTTAATTGATTGTTTAAAATGGGACAGAACTTTACAGCGTGTCCTGTGGTTGAAAGGGCACAAGTTGATCTTTTGCATCTGCCATGTCTGGTTTGTGTGTGATGGATGTTGGCTCTGAGGTGCAGGGCACCAGCCTGCCCCACATGCTGTGAACCTGCAGCTATTATCCTCTGAGGTCCTGCAGCCACATATCAGAATTAATGTCACATTTACTGCCAAGGTTAGCAAGCAACACAAGGAAACAAAGTTCTAAGCCACTGTGAACTGAATGTTTTGAAGACACCCTGTTTTAATTCTAATTTCTACATTAGGAGTGAATACACTCTTTGGTCATTCAGCAGGAAGGACAAAACCTCAGTCACATCCACCTCTGTTAGTTCCTGTTAACCTTTGGTGCTCCCCCCCCACCCCCCACCAAGGATCAGTGCTCCAGTGGGTCTCACATCTGCTGTGTTTATTTTATTTTTTAGTCACTGGAGGAAAAACTACAGTAGTGGGTCTGGAAAAGGTCTGGTCAATTCTGGAAGAGGTGCAATACACACAGCAGGGATCAGAGGTTCCCTAAGGATGTCTCCTTGCAGCACATCCCAGTCCCTGTTGAAAGGACCAGCCCCAGATTCCAAACAAGTGTTTGTGCTTTGGCCTTTCCTGGGAAAAAAGGGGGGAGTTTTGATGGTGTGCAGAATTTTGTTATAATAGCCTCCCACTTCCCAAAGTCCCAGTGAGGAGTTACCAGAGCCCTGAGTGCCCTCAGAGGGGCTGCTGCTCCTCTTTACTCCGTTCAATGTGCTAAATGCCACCTTGTGAGCTACGGCACCATTTACAGAAATTGATGTAGAATTAAGTTACTAAGTATGTGTAATTGGCTACAAATAGCAAAGGCATTCTTCCAGGGAGGATTCACATTTTTTTCTAACATGCCATAGTTTCCAGCTATTATTGTTGTTTCTTAAGCATAATTATATATAGTTGGTGCTAAACTGAGTTTACAACCTGTTGTAATTCCATGTTCTCATCTATTTTTCTGCCCCAGCAAGCCTAACTGCCAATAACAGGAAAAGTCCACCCCACTTACAAAGAGAAAATCATTATACTTGATTCTACCCATATAGCAATTTAAATACCATAAATTTCAATACTGGGCATTGCAAAAGGCACTTAGCTATGCACTGTGTGGCCTCCACTGACTCGGGATATGCAATAACTGTGCAGTACAAGTCACTAAAGACTCCAAAAGCTACTGGAAATGGAGCATGTCTCGACCTGTGGACCACCATGCCAATACTCTGTGTTATCCAGCTTTTTACCTGGCAGTTGGCCAAACCCAATAAAACTGATTACCACGAGATGGTTTTTCACAAATGGAAACAATGCAATCAGAGACAATCTGAATGCTGAGCTCTGTGCAACAGGCAAACACCACTGCCAGTTTTTTGCTTGTGGAGAACAAGGTGATTTGCTCCTGCTCACTCCAACAGAGAAAGGCACAGCTCTGCTCTTTGGATCTGCTGCTCCTGGGAGACAGCAGCAGAGAGGATCTGACTATCACCACTATGATAAATATGATTCTCTTGGTGCACTGTACTAAAACACTTACTTGCAGATCCCCTGTCATTACATGCAGTTTTTAGTTGCTTTTTGCAGATCATATCATTATCACACATCTTCAGTCTGCCACTTCTGCAGAGTTTCATCCAGTCAGGTCCAACATGCAGACACAAAATTTCTTGCCACAGAAAATCACACAGACTCCTTCAGCCCAGCACCAATGTAAAAGCTTTCTGAAAATCAGCCTGCCAGAGCTGTTGGATTTCCCATCAGAGATGGCCACATAACTCACAGTCTCACTGCCACTTGCTCTTGGCACGTGGCAGGGGGTCACTAGTGTGACACAGAGCTCCTGGCATGGGGAGTGGAGGTACAAGAAGAGCTGCTAGAGCAGCTTCAGTGCCTCTAGGCCTGGATTGCTTGTCACCACAGCACATTCTGGTCTCACATCCAGGATTCTGTTGGCACCAAAAATCACTGTTGATATTTACTCTGATCCTCTGAAAAATTATTGGGAGATGAAAAACCAACAAAGAACAAGAGTCTTTGCTCAGGATGATAAAATCAGGAAGATTATTTGATCAGGAGAATAAATCTGTCTCCTTCATAGGCAGTGATATTTGGGATGGCAATGAGCAGCCATTTCCACAATTCCAGAAATTCTCTTTCTGATCTGTGACTACAGACAACACCATCACTGTGAGATGCTCTCACCCCATCTCCCAGATCATACCTAACTCACCTTTACACTACCAAACTGTGCAAATGACAACAAAGTGGCTCCCTCAATTCCACTGGGCTGCCTCAGCCAGTGCCTGAATTCAGCCACGTGCTCCAGAACCTCCTGGCTTTGGGCTGGGGCTGCCCGCTGCTCCCACCACGTATCCATAGCCTATGGCTTTTGGGGCAGAACACAACATTTGCTGCTGGAAAGGCAGCTGGAAGGCTTGGAACACTGAATCTATCGTGCCATTCTTTAAATTATTTGAGAATATGTAACTGGGAGGTGCCAGCACAAGGCAGTTTTACACTCCTTTTCCTTAGCTGTCGCCCCCATCCTAACGGACCATGCCCTGAGCCCTCCTGGGAATCCAGCAAACACCCATCCTCTCCTGCCAAGACTAGTCTGGGAAACAGCAGCTGATAAAAGGCGAGAGGCATCACACCAAGCAAATGGCTCATTAATGGCAATGCTTAGCATGTGACAGACGCCACCAAAGGTCCTTCCCAAATGAGGGGATCTGTGTCTGACAATGTGTATCTGACTGTAGGGAGAGCAAAAAACAAAACAGCATAAGGAAGGACACACAGCAAGGCTCCCAGGGATGCTTCTGCCCAAGAAGGAAACTTTCTCTGGGAGGCCATTCATTGTCTCTCCTGCTGCCCCATTTACTCTGCTCCGTACAGGTCACGAGAAGTCAGATCAGAATGTTCAGGTACAATTGAACACCACTTTCAATCCCCAGCCTCCAAAGGAGGGCAGGCACCACACTGCCACGGACACCTTCAGAGCAGGGGACCCAGACCAGGATCTGCCACTTCTGGAAAGTTTCAAGGGCATTCCCTTCCTCCCAAAGAAGGTTACCTGAGCAGATGACTGCACCATTTTGGAGCACTTCTCCCACTGCTGCGGGCACCTCTGCAGGCTGGGAGCACTTAGTCCAGAGCTTCCACCAAAGTCATATGCATTTTGAAACACAGTGACTCTGCAGCCTTGGCCAAGGATTTCAGCTGCATTCCCCGAGCGTTATGCTCACTGTGCTAAAAAGCACCTGCAAAGCAGTTCTTTCTGATATTTACTTTGTGAAATTAAAGTACAGGGAGGGGGGAAAAAAAATTGAAATCAGTGTCTTTCTGCTACCCCTTAGTTTGCGTAAGCAGTCAATGGTAAATGTCAAATGCCAGCAGTGCATTAGAAAAGGATCACACTGACAAATTCTGTCTTCTAGGCCAGAGCCCAAACCCCTCACCAGCCCCAAAACTGCTCTAGTTTCACACATAACATTCTACATTAGGACCATGTACAACAATGCCTAATTTAGCCATCACAGCCCCTGGAGTGTGGGAGTCAGAGAGACTCCAACAGCACATATGCAGAGGGTTCTCTCTACGCTGAATTTTAGGAAGTGCTCCCCTGCTTCAGACAGCTCTGTCCAGGTTCAAAGTAAGGAACATGGAATATTGTGAGATCCAAGCTCATTAGAGGAGCAGGTGGGGATGTCTGCAGCTGAATAAGCAGGTTGCTTTGGGAATAACATGAAACAGATGTCCTGTCTTTGCACTCCCTGAACATTTTCTGCAAATAAATTGCAAGTTCAGGGTTTAAGGCTGAGTCTGTCATTTATCCATTTAGCAACTCCTCTTCTGTTTTCTTCTGCCTGTTTTCTTTCAGGGTAGAAAATCTCTTCCATAATAAGATGACTTTAGAAGCCAGAGAGCAAAATCTGCTTTTTGATTGAGAATGGGAAATGAAGGACTCCGTGCTAAATGAGTTTACTGGTGCTTCAGGTAGAGAATACCGAGAGGTGCTCTGCACAAGGTCCAGGTATTTAAAAAACACTCCACAGATAATGTACAAGGGACTAAAACATGCAACAAAATTCTAAGACTTACTAGCACAAAAAATGGGACTTACAGGTCTACTGCCTTAACCCACAGTGATGTGCCTCTTCTGCCTGTGCTGCTGGGATAACCTTTCTTGTGTGCAACTCCCTTAATAATGGGCCTAACTCAAAACTGTGCAAAAGAAACCTCCAAAAATCTGCGCTGAGGATTAGCTCAAGTCTCAAGACAAAGAGGCAATAATTCACCCACTCCATCAGCACCAGAAGCTAATGCAAAATAAATTCCATGGGAGTTTCCAAAAATGTCAGATGACAATAATACCTTAGTGAGGCAGAGCATATTTTATGCATCCTGTTCATTAGCTGAAAAGCCTGTCTGCATGACTGTTTTTTCTCATTTGAATTAATCACGCTGTATATTAAGAAGAGACCCGCTGAGCGCTTTAATACATAAAGTATTTAAAAGATGTTATTAAAAAAGTTATTTTGGAAAATTGCAATTACACATCTATGTGTACACTTGCATTTATTGCTTCTCTTCCTGTCAGCCTGTGTCAAGCAAGAGACACAGGAGTGTTTCCACAGCCAGAGGTTTGAGCCAGGATAGGGATGTTTACAGGGAAGTAACAGTATTACAGTATTATCCTAGTGGAAAGGCTACATATCTTCCAACGCAAGTTAGGTTTGGCACAAGTAGATTTGTCAAAATATTTCATATTAAGTTTATAGAGTATCTCCACTTCAATCTACACCCCAGTTCCAAACCAAGGAACCCAGAAAACCCAGGCTCAGCCTAGTCCATAAGTGGTGTCAAAAACCTCAAACTGATGCTGTGCACAGAAGCTCCTCTATGTGCAGCATCTCAGTTTGTCTGGAGCCTTAAATATTTTAAGAAGCCCTTTGCAAGGCAACAAACCCAACTGTCTACCAATGTACATCCCCTTATGTGAATTAAGTGCCATACTCAAAAGGAACTTTGACTTTTTGGTTTGGCCTTTAAAGGCAGACACTTTTTCTAGCTTGAGATTCTCTTCCAGCTGCTACAATAAATGCAGCCACTGCCAGTTTATCCCCATTTACTCTTGCATCAGACAGCTCTTCTCCTTTCCTGATGTTCACCCTTAAACTATTTATAGGCAACAGCCCAAAATGTCCAGCCAGCCCCTAAAGTGAGACTTGGGCAGTGACTTTTGTGTACAAGACAAGTATAATTTCTACATAAGGGCTATCAACCTGCTACCATGATTAAGAGCAGGAGAATAGCAAAGTATGAATTCCACAGCCCTAACAAGTCTCATGAAATTTGTGACTCACAACAGCAAACAGGTCTCACTCAGACCCCCACGGACAGCATTGGTAAAGGTTGACAAAAGGGCAGCAGTTCCAAGTGCTAAATGGATAAAGCGGCATCCCCAGCAGAATTTTTCTTCATTCATTATCAGTGCATTTTTAGAGTCACCACATAACCCTGCCCACCCTTCCCACAGGGGTATTGGTATCGAGTCTTTCGTCAGCAGAATATTGTCACTTTTTACAATATCACCCTTAAGTACAAGAGCTTTTAACAGGACAGCGCTGGAGGTTATTGATTTTGAACCACTGACACAGCAGACAGCATCCCCTCAGCAGGAGAGATGCCCAAGGTCAAATGCCTTCTTAAAATACACATTTGGCTACAGGAGTTTCGTTAAGTTCAATAAACCATCAGGTATCGACTGGCAGCACTATTTATAAATAACCAGCCTGTGCAGTGCTGACCCCTTTTTTAATGTAATGAAATTTGCTTCCTGTTGTCAGTGTCAGGTATTTTGAGTTGGCAAAATGCTGTGACCTCTCCTACACTAAAAATGAAAGTGCGTACGAAGACAGCCATAAAAGCCCAACACCAGCTCCCCGAAATAGCATGTATCTATTTAGGTAATATAAACAAGATGTCAAGTCTTCAGGAGCGTGAGCTGTTGAAGCAAGCACCAACCACTCCCCAGACATTTGCATGCCACAGAGAAGGAGTAAGGGAGCTCTTTCATTCAGCCTTCATTAAATAAATAATATATTATGCACGAGCAAAATTTGTGTTATTGCAGCAGTGAGAACAATTCATTCTGAATTAAGACATTCAGGAATTGAAGCACTCGCTCTTTCTGCATTTCCTAAAGGGAAAGAATTTCCTAAAGGCAGGATTTCTTGCACAGGAGGTATGATGTCCCTGAGCACTGTGGGCCCAGCCAGGTCAGGGCTCGTCGTCAGCAAAACTTCCCTTCCCCAAGCTCCAGTGCAGGACCAACACCCCACTGTGCTCGAGCCCCCACACTCCCTTAGTTCAGCATTGCTTCCTCCTCCTTATCCCAGAACCAGCAGAAGCTTTGTCCACCGCAGGCTGGCAAAAACTCATTTTGAGTTAATGGTCCTTTATTTCCCTCTAGAATTTCCTTACTCATTTATGCCACAGTGGTAGAGGTAGGGATCCCTTTTCCTCTTTCTGACCTAGTTTGCACACCTGATCTTTAAATTCTCCTGCACCGTCCATAAGACAGGTAGGGGTGGGAAATCACAACAAAAAAATCCAGGAAACTGGAAAATGAAGCTCATCCCTTCAGGCCTTCTATATTTAGCAGCTCCCTGGTGTGCTGCTATGTTTCTAATTGCTGTTGTCAGAATATACGCGGGAGAGGGAGCTGCTGTTTTGCAGAAGAACAGCCTTTCCTACCCAGGTGTGAGAAGTGTGGGATGTCAGCCGACCCAGAGCAGAAGCTTCCAGAGTCAAAGGCAGCACCCAGACTCTTCTTTCCCTAAGGCCCTGCTTTGCCGTACCTACCCTGGAAGTTGCCTGGGTTTGTTTCCGTGCACACCCCCCCACTCTCACAGCAAGGGGTGCACTCCTGGTGGGTGTGTACACATTTACAGTCACCACACTGCATGGGCACATTTTGATTTGCAAGCGAGCAGCGCTCAGTGACACCACACTGTAACGTATATGGGGGACGGAGAGATAAGGAGTTATTACAAGGCAAGATTAAAACTCTTCAGTTGATCCGTATTGATTTTATTTTTGCCGTACTGCCTGCCTGATCATACATCTTCCCCCAGTCCCACCCCGCTGCCGGGGAGGAGGGGGGGCACGGCTCAGCTGAGTCTGCAGAGTGGCGCTTATATCCGTGGAGCAGAGGAAAAGCCGCCGGCATCCCTGAGTGGTTACAAATTACAGACCTCTCACCAGGGGACCGGGCTGCAGCCAGGATCCAGCTTTTAGCGTGCCAAAGCCAAGTACAGCTAAATTACACCCACAGCTGCTCTGCCAAGCAGCCGCTGTGGCAGCCACGGTCTCCAGCAGGTCCTTGCCCAGGGCCACCGGGCACGTCCACCCACAGTGCCCCGGGCACGGAGGGGCCAAACTGCTCCCTGTCTGTCACACTTGGCCCGGGTTTAGCCCTGTCCACGCGTAACAGCCAAAATCCCTCGGGGAACAGCAGGCAAGAGCTGCACGGTGCAAGTACCGAGGCAGAGCTCCCACACACTCGGCAGCCACAGGGGCTGCCTTCGCCACTACACCAGTACAGAAGTCCCTTTCTTTCCAGCCCAGATTAAGCCAGGAGCAACTCCTGTGTGACCAAACAGCTCCCACCCCTCCCTGCTGACTGGAAAGCAGCAGATTATTGGAAAGCAGGAATTATTTTCACCCTTGTTAGCATTTGCCAAGCATCATTTCAGCCCTAACATTATAGGTGTTTAATAGGGCCATGCTGAAAGTCTTTGAACCTTGCAATCAATACAGCTCAGCCTCTGCACAAAATTTACCATTGATCTGTGTTTCGCTTCATTAAATGTTAGTTTTACAAGCTTTGGAAATAGGCCTGTTTAAAATTGTTTAACAACCTGTGGCTGCATCACCAGCTCTAAATGGCCGTGAAGCACTGACTGCAGGCTAACCCGCTAGTTAGTGATTCCTTGACCTACAACAGTA
The DNA here is from genome assembly GCA_013399225.1 of Rhipidura dahli. NCBI lineage: Eukaryota > Metazoa > Chordata > Aves > Passeriformes > Rhipiduridae > Rhipidura > Rhipidura dahli. The sequence continues at coordinate 1,336,574 of VXAC01010020.1, forward strand.
TCAAACTCACTTTTTAAAACCTGTAACATGTTCGGCAATATTCCCTTTGAGCTCAAAGCACACTGATGCAACCACTGGGAGAAAGAGAGCATAGACAATAAAACTGAAAACCCGGGCCTGCCTTCTTTGAACACCGCAGCTCAGCTGTGGCCGAGCTGCCCACCCTACAGTCCCCCTCAAGGAAGGACTCTTGAAAATTCTTCAAATTTCAAAAAGTGATTTTTTTAAACACACCGGCTCCCCTGGAGCAAGCAGGCACATGATGTTAGTCACTTGGAGACCGACCACACAACCCTCAGGTGGACGAAGCCATACAGACTTGCAGCAATAATAACGTGCACACCCAGCAAACCAATCATCAATTCTGCTTTCTGGCTTCTCTTCCCTGATCCACTGAGTCAAGAGTGAAACACAAAACCTTGATTCCTGCTACACCAGGATGGCTGAGAGGATCTGTCAAGCCCTTAGTCCACAGGCAGCAAGCGCTCTGCATGGGATAAATTATGAGAGCTAATAGCAAGCCATCACTCTGCTACACACAGCATTACTTATCTTCTGGACAAGCACAATACTTCAGTGCAAATGGGTTTATGTATTAGTATTTCCTCATTTCTGTGGCCTTGCATTGCCAGCCTCTGTATTTTCACTTCCACAGCCAACAGCTAGTCATGGAGAAAAATACTGTACATTCATTACAGACGAAAACAAAACAAAAATTCCACATCCATAATGCCTTTATGCTCTATTTAAAGGTTGCACTTTCCTCTTCATTTTTGTCTCCTGCAATCTATTAAGCCTTTTGCCAGGATAAAATTCATGGCAATTCTTGGAGTAGGTAAAAATTTTTTTACATGAACAACTGATAAAATTGCACAAACCACTAGATAAGAATCAGCATTCTTGAAAATTTAAACATATATGCATTTTTAAAGCATATCAGTAGCTGAGGAACTATGCCACTTACCATGTGCAGACAGGTTGAGGCTTCCTCTCTTCTTCTGCCATCCGGGAGCTGCTTTTGGAAATGGAAACCTGCTCAAGAGCTTTGGAAATTGCTGCTCACTGTTGCTTGTGCTGAGGGCTGCTGTGACAGTCCTGCACCACACCTGGGTGCGCTGCTGCCCTCAGTGAGAGCGTTCCTGTTTGGGAACGGGGGGCTCAGAGAATCAGGCCACATTTACAGCCTGAAAAAGCAGCTCCCCCATTCACCGGGCAAATAATTAAACACAGCAAAAGTATAGGAAATATTTTTGTGTTGGTACTCCACATGACAGAGCTGTGAGCTGGCCTAAGACCAAAACCTCCCAGATGCCACCTCTGAGGTGTTACCCTTCAGCAATTACTCATTCCCTGCCAACCAACAGGCCTTGTTAAGTTTTGAGAGAAACCTCTTTTGGTTGCCATGAGCTCCGTGGCCAGGAGGGAGACACGCAAATGCCAATGTTGAGATTGGGAGGTCTGCACTGCACAGAGTGATCAAAACCACCCGTGCAACACATGCCAGGGAAGTTCACAGCACCCACTACAGCAAAGGCATACAGAGAATTCTCCACTGGGCATTATTTCTCTCCCTCGTCCACGGCTTTGCTTTGAGCCATGCCGGCAGCAGAGGCTGGGAAGTCAAATGCTGGACTTGAAGCTAAAGCGCCACACAACGCAATGTTTATTGTCGCTGTCTGCAGGAGAAATGCTGTTTCTCTGACAGACTGACATTCCTACACAAAACACACTCCTACAGGATAAAAGGAGCGGGGAGTTGCTCCAGCCACAGCCCAGCATGACTTCACAAGGCCCAGCAGCATCTGCCTGGGACAGCCACAAAACCAACTCTAGCATCAAGGCAGGAAAGGAGAGGGACTGAAATCAGCTCTCAGCTGCAAAGTTTTATTCCTCTGAGCATGGACAAAAAACAGATGGTCTTTTCTCTGAGTGAAGACCATTTTGCACCTGGAAAATTCCAATCAGGAAGAGAAACCAGAAGGCAAAGGGGAGAAATCTGTTCATGCAAGCACTTTGCTTTGCAAACAGAGCTGTACCCTTCTAATCAGCAGCAAATGTTCCTGGGCACAGCAGGAATACGTGCAAACCAAACCTGTCTCTCAAAGAGATGAAGGCATTCCTTCATGTCAATAAATACTTCACATTGATTGTAAACAAAAAAAACCAAACAGACACCTGCTGGAATGCTTAAAATTGAGGGAAAATGTGTTAACAAAAATGGCGTTAATGAAACTGCTTGGGATCTACCCTTCCTTTCAAAAATTATTTGCAGGTCTAGGGCTGAAGTCAGCAGCAGATTGGAGGGACCTTCCCTCAGGAGCAGAGTTCAAACAGCAGGAGTTTTCCAAGCAGTGTTCCCAAGCTAAGGCCATCAAGCATTCCCAGATGCCTTCCAGGAATACCACAGCAAACAACACCACATACTAACATAAACACTAAACTAAGACCAAATAAACTAAGCCTGCATTTTAGCCCCAGGCTCCACTAATTCAGAGCAAACCCCATAGAGTTACCCCCCTCTACCAACTTGCAAGGTAAAATTGATTTTTAAGCCCTTTTAATCACTACATGTGACAATTTCAATGTAATTTACCCACTCCTCAGGAAATCACAACAGACACGCCAAAACAAGAATAGAAAATGCATCGTTTTGAGGTAATTTTCCAGTCATTTATACCCATGAAATCCAAGTTAACAGGACTGTGTCTGTAAAGCAGCAAGAGAAACATGAAGGGATTTGGGCCTTTTTTTTAAAGTGAATATCTGGTAAACCAGCATTAATTTTCTGGTGGGTTGGAATATTGTACGGATCGCTCAAATAACTGAAAACAGAATAAAAATTTGGGTTTGTGTGCAGTTGTAGCTCAACACCACAGTCATTTTTCCTGCCCTTTGGCCATCTTTATGCACCTGAAAATAATAAAAACTCACAGGACACATCTGAGCAGAGACTTACTTTGGTTATACAGCTCTCTTCTAATACTATTCCTTAATTTATATAATTTCAGCTCCTTTTGTTCAGGCCACTGGAATTCTGAGGCTACTGATATGTGAAATAGGAATTACAAATGTGGTTAATAGGCAGTTTAGCCAGAAACCTTTTGGGGAGAATATTTAATTACTCCTAGGGAAGAAAATGAAAAAAAGTCTGCCTAATATATCCTCCCCATCCAAACGAATAGCACGGGATAATTAGACTAAACATCCTTCCCTCTTGCAATTGCTCTGATTTATGAACTGTGTATCTCATCATTTTCTATGATGAGAGAAAACTAAAATGCAGCAAATATGACTTAGAACCCATTTCTTATAACACGCATTCAGAAAGTTTTCTTCAGTCTTTGACACCAACAGCTGCTGAGTTACCCACAGGCACAGGTGGAGGCAATCCACCTGTGGTTCCACCCAGCCCAAGAAAAGTTCTCTCCCTCTATGACACAAAGGACTGGAAACCTCCAAATTCAACCTGGTTTTTTTGGTTGGTTGGGGTTTTTTGGGGGTTTTTTTTGCCCCTACAGACTCTCCCAGATCAGTATTTTCGGTGTTCATGGCGAGTACCTGTGCTGGGGGTGAAGGCCCGGTTCTGGCGGTGCTGAGAGGAGAACGGGGCCGTGAGGGGAAAATGGAGCTGCGAGGAGAGAGAGGGGAGTTAAAAAGGGAGAATGAGGCCGTGAGGGGAGAGAGAGGGGAGTTGTAAGGGGAAAGAGGGGAGAACGGGGCCGTGAGGGGAAAATGGGGCCGTGAGGGAAGAGGGGGAAGTTATGAGGGGAGAACGGAGCCGAGAGGGGAGTTGTGAGGGGAACTGAGGGGCGAACGGGGCCGTGAGGGGAGACNGGAGCTGTGAGGGGACAGGGAGGAGAGGAGCTGTGAGGGGACAGGGAGGAGAGGAGCTGTGAGGGGACAGGGAGGAGAGCCACGGGGCAGGACAGGAGCTGCGGTGCGGCTGTGAGGGGAGATGGGGCTCCGCGGGCGCTCTGTGGGGCGGTGCCGCTCCCGCCGTCCCGGCTGCGTCATGTGGAGAACCCCCGCTGCACAAAGCAGCGCCGGGGAGCTCAGGGGACAGAAACACCCCCGGCCCCATCCCGGGAAGCGAAGCCCGGCACAGAGACACGAGCAGCACCCAGCCCTCGGTCCCTTCCTCAACCAGGCCAGGACGTTTCTGACTGAGACCTGAGCATCAATTAATTCATCGAGGTCAGAGATAAAACCTTATCAGTGCCAGTCTGGGCACCGATCACTGTCTGCCTCTTCTCTCCATTGTTCATTTCTCCTGCTAAGGTATTAGCTGGGAAAAAGTCAAGCCCACTGTCACACAGAACTATCCTCCAAGGAAAGGCAGCTTCAAAAGAGCCGAGGGAAGCAGCTGGGAAAGCCTCAAGTTGTCTATTTTTCATTTATTTGTATTTTTTTTAACCAACTGCTCATTTTTACACCTGACAATGTCTCTGAAGTGCCTTTAGAGCAGCACATTTATTGGCCTCTGCTGGCACACAGCTGCTCACAGAAACATTTTCCTGGACACAGTAAAGTTATTACTTAACATAAGCACATATGGATTATGGATGTTCTGTATGGATATTCCTGCAGTTTCCATTCTGTCAGGGTATCAACACAACTTCCTCCCTGCCTCTTTGGCTTTGTTTGCCCACGGCGACAAACGTGGATAAACTGCTCCAAGACACCCCACACATGCAGGAAAAGCACAGGAGGAAACTAAAACCTCCTGAACATGAGAGTACCCAACCAACACATCCAACCCCCAAAATACTCTGTGCCAAACTCTGAAATCTCTAGTGAGAAGCCAAAGGGATACTGCAAAACAGACACAACAGGCTGAAAAATAAAACCCAAAAGGAAACACGAAAATCACACCAGAAAGAAAAAAAAAACCACACTCTTTTAACATCAGAGCATACAAGAATGCTCGTAAGGAAGACTTTAAAATAAGTTTCGTAATTGGTTGAGATTGAAGAAAAGGCCTTATTCACCACATCACTCATCTTGCACCTAATTGTATGCACATGTTGAGGTTCCAGCCTGAAGCAATGGGTTAATTCTCCAATTATTTCACAGGATTAGTACTTTTTTTTTTCCCCGGGAAATTTAGTGTTATTGTGAAGCCCATCAAGACATGCTATTTCATAATTAATACTAAATAAAAAGTGAATTCTCTCCTTTGTCTAAATAGTTTGCTTTGGCTCAGCTAAGAGCAGCAATTAGTAGGACAGCTTCCCTGAACACATTTGATCTGCTACAGGGTTTCCTGCTGTGGATCAGAGGAACAAACCTGATTTCACACAATCCACGGGGTTTATGTTGGCTGGATGTGCTGCAATTAAAATGATCTTTTCTTTTCTCCCTCCCCCAAGGGCTTTGTTTATCTGCTTGTGCTTTCTTACAGAGAGGCACACACGTACCTAATTTAGCAGTTCTGTTGATTTACACTTCTGCTCTTTACCAGCTCCCTTTGTAGCATTCAGTGTTTGTAGTTTGGTGCAGAAACTGGGACCTGTTGTCACTGATGTTATTGGTCTGTTTTATTAGCAGAAGCAGAGGAACAGTTCCCATGGAAACACTTCCATGTTTCATGGTGTGCTTTTCCTGGGATTCTCAAGGTTGGGTAGGGTGGGCTCCAGGCCTTCCTAAATGGGAGCACGCAGCAGTCTGTGGAGACTTCCCTTCCAGCAGGGGGAAGAAAAGACTGTATTTTTTTAGACTGTGCATTTCCTCTCTTATGAAGTCTAATGCCTGTGAAAACACAGCAGCTCGGCAGCCCCACGCCACTGATTGATGCCCGGGCCAACCCCCGCCCCGCTGACAACAAACCGGATCCTGTTTGGAAAGGCCACCTCCAAACCCAAGAGAACGTTTTCCTTTCACTGTGACCTTTATGTTTAAGCTGTGAGTGAAGCTGTGGTTCACCAGGGCTCAGCACACTGGCCTGAGCCAGCATGGTCCTGGGGCACACCAGGGACTTCCAAAGCTCCTTGAGAAAACACCCAACCACACCATCAAACCCATCCTATTCCACAGTGGAGGTGTTCAGGCCTGGGAACAACACTGCTCACAGGCCAGTCCGAGCCCCTGGCATTTACCAAGAGTGACAATAAAAAGAAAAAAAAGTCACCTGTGAAAGGGTTGAAGCACCTTCTCTCTCCCCCACCCTGCCTTTCTCTCAGTGTTTGCCACACGCAGCTGAGTTAATTGCAAACAGATTGTCCCACCTAAACGCAGCACAAGATTCACCTGCAGCCACCTGGATCCTGGCAGGGCAGGTCCCCATCCCCCTTCCCTTGGTCCTCTTTCTTTCCAGAAGTTGGGGATGGGCTCCCAGTGTTATTTTTTTTTTATTTGCAGACTTAAAAATATTTTTAAAATCTACTTCAACCTATACACAGTAGTGGGGGTGGAGGGGGAGGGGAAATCCAAAGAATCTTCAAACTTCAGGCCATAGCCAGTGCTTTGAAGAGATCATTATAACAAGTGCTTCTTATTCAAGAGGAGAGTAATTATCATGTTCTAACAAACACATTAAATAATTCAGTATTATTATTTTGGCACTTCTCTGTGAACCAGGTGTTTAGGAAGCTGTTTCAGACAGAAGCAGGGGATGCAGTCCCTGGGGTCCTTCCCCGCCAGCCAGCATGAGGAGAGCCACTAATGCCTGGACCAGGCTGGAGCTTCCCAGAGCCTGACTCCAGCAAAGCCCCCTATCAATATCACAGGATACTATGGTTTTACTTATTTCTCCATTTTCTGACTACTCACATGGAAGTGTCTGAGCTTTCACAGTTAAAACAGATTCAAGCAAGGTTTATGTCACTGGTCCATGTACTCTTAAGTTTTTAAAACATATTCATATTTATGTAAGAGTATTCAAAAGTTAATTTTCCTTCATGCTGCCATCTTAGTTTTGCTTGACCCCCACCAATCCCACATAGTCTTGCTAAGGCTTCCCCTCATTGAAAATCTCAACCATGCCATGCTATTTTTCTGGGTTTAAAAAAACCAGGAGCAGTCTGGAACCATCAAGGAAGAAGGGAAGGAGCTTCTTCTTTAAGAAAAGAGTAATTCCTAGCAAGATGATTTGCTCATTCCTCCTTTGGCAGCTCCCCTTCCCCCTCACTCCCAGCACTGCACACATCAGACATGAGTTGCCAGCTCTGGCAAACACCAGCTCCCAATTCACTCCTGGGACTGCCTGCATGTGCTAGGAAGCACCATAACCCCAAAGCAGCCCAGCAAATTCCTGTTTGCTGGTTGATTAATTAATGCAGAGCCTCTATTTGTTCACTCCAGGCAGAGCTGCTCTCAAGTCAGCTGTCCTTACCTTTGGGCTCCTGATTGACCAGAGTTGCAGTTCAGTGCTAGTCTGGGGACATTCATGGCTGGGCTCCCCATGCATGTGGTTCACCTGAGCCTGGAAAACACAAGTGTGAAGACAGAGATTTTGGCATTCCATACCCAGCAGCTGCATTTGATGGCCCATTCTGCTCAAAATAAAGGACAGCCTCATCAAGACTTTTTTTCCACTTAAAAGTGGGGGTGGGAAAAAAAGGCCAAGCTATTTTCTTCTGTATCACAGGGGTGACATCAGTATAAAGAATTCACACCACCCTGGGACTTACTTCAAAAACATTTGGGGAATTAAACAAACCAGTGCCCTGGCAGGGCTGGTATTTTTTTGGGAGGCAACACAGAGAGCTTGGGGGGCATTTGGTGTTTCAGAGATTTGGGTAGCACAAAGGAGTGCAGGGCCAGGCGCTGTCCCCAGGCCACAGACGCTGTTTGGGCTGGCTCTGCTCAAAACATTAAAAAGGGCACTCTGGCTTCATGCCACGTTCATAAACATGTCCATCAAGTGCAGCCTTTGGGGAACAGGCTCTACTGAAACCAGTCACTTGCTGAAAACAAAGTGCCATTCTTTACCTTCTAACCCTTCAGCAAAGCAGCTTTCCTGCAGCACAGAAGGTAAAACCCACTCCATACATCCACTACACAAGTGCTATTTAAAATTCACTCACACGGTGTCATTCAGCTCAGCTCAGATCCTGGGAAAGGCCCCGTAACAACATGTGCAGATCTTCAACCAAAGCAGAATTCTGCTAAAAACAACTGCACAAAGAGTCCACAAGGCTTGGCACAGCTACATTTCACTGAAAAAGGCTTAACCACAGGGGCAGGGAGCAAGACAGAGGAGCTGAAGGTCCCCAAGTACTTCAGCAACATTTATATTCATTAGCACAGAGGCATCTCAGCAGGCTACAGACCCCCCACCCTCCCCCCAAGAGCACTGACTCCCTTCTCCATACACTGCCCACTTTCTCCTCCTAGGAAGGTCCATTTTAAGGAGTCCTCACAAGATTTATTAGCTTCAAGACATTGATTGCACCAAGTGTCTCCAGATAATTTAGTGGAAGTTCTCTGCTCTGCAGTAGGAGCCAGCCCTTTCCCTTGGCCCACACAAGTCAGTACTGGGGCAGGGGCATGGTGGCACATGAGGCCACCAACACACTGCAGGACACTGCCAACCTCCCCCAGCCCCACCAACACCCCTTACCTGAACATAAAGACTCCAGGAGCTCCATGTTCCCCGGTGCTCACCTCAAGATTGTCCTGTGAGGAGGGGAGGAAGAAGGAACCAGCACAAGCACCCTGGGGCTGCAAATGCAGCACAGCTGAGGGCTGAACGAGTTGCACCTGGTCACAGCCCCTGCATGATCACACACAGCTATTCCTCGTTTAGCAGAAAACAGAGAAGCAACTTCACATTGCTGGGATTTTGTGAAGACACTTGGCAAGAAAATGAACAAAAATGCACAGCGTGCAACTAATTTCTCTGCCAAGCAGGATTTCCAGCAGCTCCTGCCTGTAAGCCCAAGCAGCTCAGAGCTTCAGTCAGTAAAGGAGAGCAAACAAGGCTGGGATTCTATAATTTATTACCGTTGCTAAGATGAACACAATACTTGATACCCCATCGTATGCAGAACTGTAAAAAAATAGTTTTAATACAGTATCAAAATTTACACAAGTGTAGTGTCAAAAGACCAGTGTCCCTCGCTTGGCCCCTGCACATCCAGAGTGCAGGCACAAGTACAGGTGTTACAGCCGTTCATACATACAGAGAGATAGGAATACAACAATTGAAATCAAACTCTGCAAACAATGTAGGGGAGAAAACAACAACATGGAGAGAGGACAGACAGCTGTCCGGGCTGGGGGTTATATCAGAAACCACGCAGGAGGGCAATGGTTCAAAACAGAAGGCTGGATTCTGCATTTCCAACTCAAGGAGAAGCAGTGAATGGGAGTTTTGCCCCAGAAAGCAACGCTGGGTCAGGAACCTTACATTGAATGGTACCAAGTGAAAATAACAACAGAAACCAACAGAATTACTGCTGCAAATTAACACACTTTTTCTGAAGACAGATAGCAGATTTACATCATACTCCTACATAACAAAAGGTTGTACAGCAACCGAGCTACATTCCACTGCAAATAGCCCACGGATACAGTCCAAGCTCAGAAAAACAGAGGTTCTGACTTTGGCTCAAATCTTAGTAACCAAGAACAAACCAGAAACCCAGGAATTGTTGCATTCCTATATATTTTTTTTTATTAATTTTTATTAGTCTTTTTGATACTCAGCTATGGTAAAAAGTTAAGCAACAGCATTCAGTCACAAGCCTGTTGCACATTCATACATGAAACTATCATTGCTTTAAGATATACACAAAATATCTATCGTTGTAATTCAATACACACAACTAGGATCATACACAGAGATAAAAATAAACTAAGCACATCTAGGGCGCCGTCTGGTCAAATCTCAGGCAATCTGAACAAGAGCTTTCTGCCTCATAATAATGAAAGACATGCTCTGAGGATAATAAAACCTTTTTCTTTGAAAGAACGCTACAGTGGCAAGGAAAGCTTTTTTAATAATGCAGTGCAATCTTTTAGATCCTTGTTGGCTCTTGTTAAATAAACCAGCATGTCTCTAAATTAAACAGTAGAAATTAGCATCCTGACAATTGGAAAATACTTTCCAAAACAAACTGATGGAAATCCTGACTTGAGACCTGTAATAGTGATGCCTAAGTATTCTGTTAATTGAAGGGCCGTTCATTAAACACTTTACACCTCTTCAGAAGATGTGCATCAAAGTGAATCAAAAAGAAAGCTATCTTGACTTTCATTTAGAAAGAAATTGTGGATCACTACAAGTACTGTAGTTATGCTACACTACCGGCTGGTTAGGACTTTATGGTCTTTTAGCACCTCCAAAGGCAGGTATTCTACCAAAGCAAAAAAATCACCTGGAAATTGCCTAAGCACCATTAACGGATCCTTTACAGACTGAAGTGTGAGTTACTAAGAAGCGACTTTCTCAAACCTGCAGAGACCAAAGGCACAGTTTATCAGTGTCTCTCCAGTCTGCTGGAAAACCTCTCTTAAATCCAATGGAAAACTCGTTCAGACCTATCAGAGATTCACTGTGACTAACCAAAATAAAACTTATTTCGCGTAACGCCTGCAGAATCCCAAATATCTTTTGGTTAGGATGGCAATACCTCAGTGCTTCTAAGGGTGGAGTGTTGCAGTGAGGGTGCAGCGCTTCATTAGCCGGGCTATTGGAACAGCAGGATTGGGGGACGCTGCCACACGGCTCCCCGCCAGACCCCTGGCACAATGTCCCCCCTTTCCAGCAGTCTCTTGCAGTGCAGATCCCCCGTTGTCAGCTGGGAATGGCAGCGGACACGGGCAGTTCTTCCCCTCTCCTGGGCAGTTCAGGTTCGTGCTCTTCAGAGAGAGGATGTACTCAGGGCCTCTTACATAGGTCCTTTGTACTGATTTCCTGACAAGTGTTGTCTAATTCCAGGGCACGACCCTGCAGCATCTCCAAGTTTCCTCCACACAACCTAGAGGGAGGGATGGAAAGAGAGCTCATTATCCCCAGTTAAGGAGCACCAGCGTTCCTATGGACATGCATCTGGAATGCCACAGCATGGAACATACACCATGCATCACAGGTAGGACACAGGGGAGGGACACACAGCAGGAGCAGAGACTGTCTCCTACGGGACACAGCATTCCTTCTGAACACAGAAAGCACGTGCTGCCAGCTAAAAATGATTAGAAACACAGACACATGAACTGGCACGTGTGCCATGGGGATATTTTATGTTTCAGACACAGGACTGAGGGTGTTTGCAGGTCTCAACAGAAACTCTGTCCAACAATTTCCCCAACCACATCTCTTGCAGAATGTGATTCAGAAGCACAAAGACCCATCCAGAGGTGTCTAAACATCTCCAGTTTAAAAGCCACAGAGCAGTTCTTTCTCTGCTTCAAAGCATTTACTTGTTCTCTTAAAACCAAGGAAGGCATTAGGAGTGTTTATTCCACTAGTTCTTTCTTGAGGTGAGAGGAACTGTGCCTGCAGTCACTGTGCCTCACTGTGCTTAACACCCGTGTTACAATGTCAGAATTAAAAAGGCAGAGAAGTGATACCCCCCACGTTTCAGGAGCTATTTTACAATTATTTACAGAGAGGTTGATGGAATATAAGCACAAGAACAGTAGCTTATGTCACATCCCCAGGCCTCTCAGGGACTCCTAGAGACAAGAATGGTGATTCCTATCAATTGTATTGCAATTTCAGACTGGTTTTTTGTAACTGCTACTAAATCACCCATTAATCTCCAGGCCAACAGCAATATGACTGTCGGGAAAGGTAAAAGCTGTTTTCCATTGTCATCATTCATTATTTGTATTTTACCAGTGCCTAAAGTCCAGCATTGAAGAGGAACTGCATTAGCTGGCACTGAATAAAGACAAAGGAACTGGATCCCGGGAAGCTGATATCCTGAAAAGGTAGTTCCTAGAGCTGATGAGCAAAGGCAGAACAAACCCAAGGTTCTACTATAATTCAGTGCAAGAAATGGGAAAATAACCCTGTTTCTCTGAGCCCTTCCTGAAGAAAACCTGAGTGTCAGCATGAAAACCAGAAATACTTCACACTGGAAGCAACATGACTACAGTGTTAAAGCACAGGGCCAAAGTCAAGTCTTTATAGGGAGCTGTCTTTAATTCCAGTGGGTGAGCATGACCCAAAGACTGCAAACTTGCCATATGACCAGAACCTTGCAGCCAGAAATCCCAAGTCACCAGCACAAGAAACGTGTGCTTTAGGTACATTTGCTGTGCAGTGAAACACTGCCTCCTGATTTTCCTAACTTGATACTATCCAAGAGGAAGGTCTCTTGGACAGCTTTTTTGAGAAGGCACATTGCACCTACTCGTGACTTTCAACAATTGTTCTTGTCAATAAATATTAAGACAAGATTTACCAAGCAGCAAATGCTGACACAGTAATAAACTAGGAGGTGACACTTCCCAAAGTCCTTTATTTCCAGCTGAATGAGTGACCCTGGATTGCTAGGAAGGGACAAACACATACAGGAGAGCCCATGCCCTAAGCAGAAGTGACAAGTTGGGGTCAAAATGTCACTCAAAATCACTCCAAATTTCAGCAGAAACCTCGGCTAAAGGACAGCTGTGAGGCTGACGATGCAGCCATGGAGATTCCTTTTTCGCTTATTTCCAACACACCAGAGTGCCAGGATGCAGGAATGTCCCTGGAATCCAGGCAGGAACCTGCACCCTGCAGGTGAGAGCCATTACATCTCCAGCTGCAGCAGCATTCCAGCCCTGTGGGACTCTGTGAGCAGCAGGAAATACCCATGGAAATCTCAGCTCCCTGAGCCCTCCTAAAAATCCAGCTAAAATCCCAGCTGGTGTATCCCACCTTCCCTTGGGCTCCCTTTCCAAGTGAACTGCAAACAAAACTTCCCAGTAACCTGAGGAAAAAATGAGTAGCACCCCTCCAGACCCAATCCAGATGTTCCTGTGCTTTGGAATTACCCCCATGCTCACTGGCACACGATGAACTGCCTCTAAACCAGCTGCCACATGGGGCTACATTCTCCTAAGACACTACAAGCTTATAAATACAGAGCAAAACCACTCCCAAATACATTGTTGATGAGGAGGCACCAATTCCATATGCACATCCTGAGGAGAGAATTCCCACCTCTGTCACCTTAGTAACATACCAGCGTGACCATATAACCCCACAAAATTCCTACAGCATGAATTACACATCCACAGATGCATTTTGCAATAGTTTGGTACCAGATTGCATTTTGGTACCAACCAACACCGTGCATCAAAATTATGGAGCTCAAAGTGAAACTTGTCACGGTTCCACTGTTTTCACGGGCAAAACAATGCCACGGCCAATGTTTCCTGTGAAACACCCACAGTGCATCAGGCTGCAGCCAAACACTGAGTTACAGCCTGGCAGGAACTGCCAGGAGAATGCAAAAGAAAAGAAACATTATAATTAGTTCATCCCAAATCCACTGCGCTTTGAACATGGACTGGGTGGGTGTAAGAGAAGATAAAACCAAAAAGGAAATAACCAACTATTTAAAAAGTATGATAATATATCAATAGTCAAATCAGGCACAGATTATAAACATCAGAGGAACAGGGAGCATTTCAATGCCAGCAGCAGAGCTTTGAACAACTGGGGAACAAAGGGACAAGGTGGGATACAAGTATATATTTGAGATTTACACAAATGAAGTGATAATGTCAAATTGAGCATTTTAGAAGTGGCATTACTTACATCACAAGAATTTTTATGGATTACTTTTAAATATGTATGAGTTAGAAACTGGGTTTTATCCATAAATTACAAAGAATATCATAGGCAGAAAGATACATAGGGGCCATTGTTCAGGTAGGGAAACCGAGGCTGCCAGGCTTCATCACACTTGCCAAGTTTTATTCTTATGAAGGATAAATTCAGGTCAGCTGAGTCATACAGTACTTTATCCCAGATATATTATACACATAGATTTTTCTGATCAATACTAACCCACATGTTAACACTACAGTGCTCCTAATGAAACAGTAATTGCATTACAGAAACAGTAATTGACTTAATTTCCATACAAAATCTTCAAGGGCATATTGTCAGCATTTAAACAAAGATTACTTTGCATCTTCAGGTGTTTCCAGGCTCAATATGGAATATAAAATTAAACACCTTAAACTTACTCTGCACATTTTTCCAGCTGTCTCAGTGCAAAGACAATCCGTGTGGAGCACCACAAGCAGTGTGGTCAGATACAACTGGAACGAGGACACACACACGGCAACTTCTTCTTCCAACCATCCTGCCTGAGGGAGCTGTCATGGAGGAGCCTTATCCGACTGGCTGCATGGCAAAGCTCTGCTCTTGTTCCCCACTTCCTCCACCAACAGGAGATGCCAGGCAATTTTTTAAAAAATTTTTCCTTTTTTTTCAAAGTCAAGAAAACAACAGCACTATTTTAACAACCACCTCCTCTGTTTTCTAATGGAAATGTCCCTTTAAAACATACTCCTTCAGATTTCTTGCTGTTCACAAGTGGGCTGCACTAAGCATGAGGTTTTATAACAGAGACTATTTCTTTGTTGCAGGAATTCCAAGCTGCCAAATTTGTACTGAAAAGCAGGCTCCTGGTGCTGGCTGGTTCTTCGTGCACCTGATTTTGCAGAGTGATGCAAGGGGCAGCTGTGCGTTCCCCAGAAAGGTGGGATCAAACCCATATGCCTCACCCTGGGAAACAGCAGGGTCTGCTCCCTGGCTGGGGATGGGGAAGTCAGGCAGTCTGTGAGCTGACAGCTCACTTTCTATTTGGATACAACACTTCATTTATATCAATTGCTGCAGTACCTGCTGGCAAACTTAAAGCTCAGCTTTCACATCATATTAAACTAAACTCTGGGTATTTCTTATCAATCCATTTCAGCAAGCAAAGCATCAGCCATTGTTCCAATATTTCACTTACACGGACCAGCTGTTACTACAGGTTGTCAAAAGCACCTTGTTAAATGCTCCACTCAGGGAAGAGCCTTTGCCAAGGGGTATTTTAAGAGAACTACAAAAGGCTTTTTTCCATAATGACACATGATCTCTTGACAAAATTACCCAGCATAGCTTTATTTTCTAGGCAGCAGCAGGTAAAATACATGGAAGATGCAGAGAGGACCTGGAGCACTCTGAACCAGGCACTCCTTGGGAGCTGGGAATGTTGTACGAGGGTGAGATCAGTGCACTCCTGGGCTGAGTGCTGCTGGCAGGGATGTCCCCGGGGTGGCAATCATGGAGGGGACCTGCCACTGAGGGCATGAGGAGAGGGCCTGGGGCACTTCCTGCTGCCTCTCCCCTCTGGATGCCAGGAAAACAGGAGAGGTGGCTGCGAGGAAACGCTGCTGTGCCCCGGGGTTGTGTTACAGGAAGGGATCTGATCGCTGCTGTAATTTGTGCTCAGCTCTCTTGCACAAACCCACTTCCTCGGCTCCATGGAGGAGAAGCCAATGGCACCCAGCCCGAGGGAGACAATCACCCTGTGCAGGAACTCGGATGTCCAGGCAAGCCAACAGCACTGCTGAGCTCAAAACCAGAGCAAATGTCTACAAAAATCCCTTCCAGAAGGAGTGCAAACCTCCCCCTCCAAGTATGGCCCTGCAACACCTGTAAGGGTGGGGAATAACACCCACTTAACCTAAAGCAAGTTAGGACTGAGTGAAGCACAGAAAAGAAGAGGTGCACAAAGCCCCAGACAACCCCATGGGAGCCAGCACTGGGAGAGAGGAATACACAGTCCTTGCTCTCTCCTCAGCTCTCCCTCAGTTTTATTCCCCTCCAGAGGAACATGGATGCCACTGGCACCTGTGCTGCAGTGGGACAGAGAACTCAGCCAGTTGTTGTCTCATGTCCCCCCATAAACCTCGGAATCTTGTAGCACTTTCTAAGTTTCTTTAATTGCAACAGTTTTACTACTGACAGAAGTGGGAACTTGAAACTTTACCCCTCTGATTACCCGTGTCAATTGCTGGGTATCAATGCCACACAGGCCTTTGCACTGCAGCTCAGACTTCAGGGTAAAGCACATCTGCTCCCAAGGGAGTTTCAACACCGACCTTGGGATTGTGCTCTTTGCTATTTTTAACACCAATGTACTGTGTGCCTTGGCTTTATCTCTGCATTAAAGACTTTCTCTCTGCACAGGTTACAGGAATCCCTTGTATTCCACTGGAGCACAAACATGCATCTTCAGTGAAAGACTTCCTTATTCAGCAAAACACCCCTTCCAGCTCCAAAGGAAAACTACAGGTGTAAGTAATGTGGAGAGCAGCTACAGCTGGAACCAACACGGCTGTGAGGGTGGGACCCTGCCCAGGAAACACACAGTCCACAGATGCAATGAGTGACAGACAGAAACACCCCACTCATGACAGCAACATCGCGGTGGTACCCGTGGGGATGTTGCCAGGACAATACACACATGTTGAGGGACAGACAGGACGTTTTGCATGGACTGTACCACAGGAGCAGCGTTACCTTCAGAGCATTTACCACTGAGTCAGACTGCTGAGAGGCTGAGCCATATCCACTGACGTTGGCTGGCTCGTTTGCAGAGCAGTGACTCCCCTCCGCCCCTCCTGGCATCCTAACGGCATCCTTCGCAAAAAATTAAACACTATTTAATACACGAAAGGCTTGATCACTAATTGAAACAGATGTCAGTTACTTATTGCTCTTTGGCAGAAGGCTGAGAAGTACTGAAGGCATGTGTTACTCCCAAGCCCCCTCTTTCTGTGCCACAGTAGCCAAGGTCCACGTGAGGCAGAGTGGGTGGCACTGCAGAGTGTCACCCAAACCTTCTGGCCCTCAAGGGCGTCTCCCTGGAAAATCAGGACATCACAAAATTTCTTATGTGTGTACATCACCTCACAAAAGTGCTACAAAGTTTAGAGGGATCATTTCAACCTCACAGGAAGGTTTTGAGAAGGTCTAATTTTATCTCAGTAATTCTGGAGGTTGTTCCTTCAACAGAACTCACATTTTTGAAAGCTGCTGAGAGGTTTGCAATATGAGCTGTGCCACAGCCGACCAGAGAAGGAGCCAGGAGCTCTGAGCTGCTAGCTCACTGCTTCCCTGCCTCCAGCCTCTCCAGGGCAAGGGCATGGCCCCCTTGGCCTGAGAGACATCAACTTGTCCCCAGCAGTGACAACCTCGGGGGCTTTGTCCTCCCAGTGGACACCTGGAAGGGCTCTTCAGGACACTGCCAAAAAAATGCACACTACCTAAATTCTTCCAGCTCAGTCACCTCAAACTTTACAGGATGTAAAGCATCTCCTGGAGTGAGGTAACCTGAGCAAGCAGGCAGCTCTGGAGGAGTGCTAAAAATACCCCAGCTGCATCCGTGGGCAGCAATGTGAGTGCTGCTGCAGCCGCAGGGACTGCCCCAGTCCTGCTCCCAAGCTGCTCCCAACCTGCCCTGTGCTCTTCCCTTCCATTCCTTAGGCAGGATTTTGTGTAAAAAAAATGAGAAATACAAAGAAGCAAAATGTTTCAAAGACAGAGAAACAGAAAGTTCCTTCCATAAAGAGTAATGAATACCGTAGGAAACATTAAGAAATAATGCAGCATCAATTCCTGCTGGAACGTGTGGGAAATGCATTTCTGCAGGAAAAATAATGACAGTGGAAAGAGCCTCTGATGAGGAACAGTGCCCCTGTGGGTTCTCATTTGCCCTGCTGAGCAAGCACATAGCACAGGGCAGGGTTTTTGGGGGTGTCTCTAATCTAAACAAAGGCAAGATGAAGTTGGGGGTGGGAGAAAAGGGGCACAGAGGGAAGACATGAGGCTGAACTTCACAGATCCAGTCTGCCTGAAAATTCACTGGAAAGTAACCCAGTCCAAAGCAAGTTCCTGATGCTCTTGGGATACACTAAAGCCACTGTAACCAATAGTGCAGGCTCAGAGCAATGCCAAGGGGCAGAGAGAACCCTCCCAGCCACCCAAAACATCAACTCAACTGCCCCAGTCTTCTGTAGGACCGGACCTCACATATTCCAAAAAAACTCTAAAAAAATTAAATATATTGAAAAACCCCCAAGATGCTGCATATGCTAAACCCATGGAAAAAGTACTTCAAGCCTGAATCTGAAAGCTCATTTCATACATAGACTTGTCCTCCTGCCAAGCACTGGATCCATGGAATCCACATGAGTGGGGAACTAATGGGTCCTGTAACCAGGCTGGCAACAGCAGCACACACTCGGGGCTGGGCAGGGCCCAGCAGTCCTCCACAGCAATGGCCATTGTGGATTTGCTGTGATGGATGGAGGGGCTGTAGGACTTACTTTGCTTTGGGAAGGATTTATAGATCTGTTAGTGACTGGCCAGACTTAATGCTGTACTTTGGGAAAGGAAATGAAAGAGGAAGGAAAAGGGGTAATAAAGCAGATTGGAGCAATTCTGGCTCAGGATAAACTCAGTCTGTCAGCTTTGGGGTTTTATCAGTAAAAGTATTCTGTTTCTTTACTAACTCCAGAGGCAGCAAAGATTTTGGTCAGTTTTGAATAGAAAATAGAAATTTTGCCATTGAAATGCTGAGAAAATGAGTACGGACTACACATGTAGCCTTCTGAACACAATAAAATCCAAACTTCCTGCAAGTGGCGCTGCTCTCAGAGCTCAAGCCCTCCTCCAGGCAGCTGTGTTCCACAGCCTCTTCCCTGCCATAAGTAGCACATTTTTGTCTCCTTTCATGAGAACAAGAAACTTGTGAACACACTGCTTCAAGCAGCCAGCATGTGTTGGTAGGAGACTGAAAATTAGTATTTCCCCTGTGGACATCCTTCTCCTTCCTCCCTCTGTCCTTGATAAGAGACATAAGCTTTTCTTTAAAAAGTAAGGCAGATTTTGCAGCCCTGAAGGCCCCTCCTCAGCTCAGGGACTTGTCAGGTGAGGCCACTCCACTGATGCAGTAAAGCTTCTGCCTCCCTTGGAGGGAGCTGATTCCAGGGGATGATGGGGATGCCCAGCTGAGCATGGGCCCTGGGAGCTGGAGGCACAGCAGCACTACTGCTAGGAGTTCCTGAGGCAGTGAAGCAAAGCAGGAGTAAAAGGCACTTTGCCAAAGCAGTGGTGTCTGAACATACAGGGCCTTGGGGAATGAGGAGCTGAGGTCTGCAGAGCCTCTGGCACAGCTGCTGCTTCCCAGGGGGAGCATGGACACACTTCACCTTCCACCAAAACCTGGCCTTAATCTTCCTTGCATTGAGCCCCCTGTCACTTCCCAGCCCAGAGGACAACTGGATCCTGAGCAGGAGCTCGAGGATGGGAACAGAAATTGGCTCCCTTCCTCCTCTTCCCTAGCTCCACTCAGGGCCTGCATCCAGCCCCTGGAAGCAGCATCCTGTGTGACAGATCTTTTCACTTCTTATCCAGTAACAAACTGGAACTGGATCCAAATCGGACAAGGGGGATGAAGACACAGCTCTGTAGTGCTGAAATCTCTATAAGCTTTAAACATCTTGAGTAATTGTGAACAAACAGCGCTGTTTAACATCAGCACCTGAGAAATAATTCACTTTTTTTGCTCATCCCACACAACCAGCCTTCCCTCCTGGCCCTGGCCAGCCCGTGTGCCCAAGTACAGCAGTGTGTATGTGGCCTCTTCTGAGTCTAAAGGGATCTTTGTGCAGGTCATTCCACTGTAGAGAGCAGATAAAACCCACACCACATCCCGTGTACTTCCCACAAGGATAAGAATCCCTGAATGCGCAGATCCATTGCAGTTAGAAGTAAATCTATGAAATATCTAATGCCAAAACGTGACTCTAGTGAATAGAAAGAACAGGAAATCTGACTCAGCCCTGTAATATCACCTAACAAAAAGCCCAGATGAATGGGAATTTAGCATTTCACTCACACTAACTACAAAATGTTACTACTCAGGCCATTTTCCCACAGCGCCAGAGGCAAACCCTGCACTGTGCCCTGGCCAGGGTCAGAATAAAGACCCCTGTGTAGAACAGGGTATTCTGTGATGGAGAGAATTAATCATGAGCTGTTCTACTTAACTCAGTAGAAAGCTTCATTTTTCCAATCTGTATTGTTGATAAGGACAGTTATGAATGAAAACCACTGTAGTGCCCAGCCCAGTGCCCAGCTCGGTCTGTGGGAGTCCATGTGCCAGCCCCTCCGGAGGTGCCCAGCACGCAGGGAGAGCCAGGAAGGGAAAAGCAGTCCATGGCTGCCCCAAGGACACTCACAGTCACCTCACCAAAGCTTCCAAGAGAGCAGGATTTTCCTGTCCTCTGGGCACTGCTCTGTTCACTCACCATCTAAGCCCTACCTCATCCTGCAGCAGCCTCTTGTCCCAGGGGCAAGTGGTTTACTGGGAAGTAGATCCTTCCTGCTGGGTAGCTGCCACGCCAGTTCAATCACTACCTGATTTTCAAAGCTTTTTTCCCTGATTTCCCTAGCCCTCAATTTCCCTGTACAGCTCAGAGCAAACACAGACTGTGTTTGTCAGCTTGTTTCAAACGGGCAGGAGAAAGGAAAACCAGAAAGAAGTGACTGCAGCACGTTGCTCTGCTGGATTAATAACACACTAAAGAAAACAGAGACTTTTTTTTAGGGAACATTCCTGTCAATTAAAATACACAATCTTCAAATGCTGCAGTTTTTCACCTGTCTTCTAAGATCTCAGCAGAAACCTCTCCAGGATATTGCTGCCAAAATCCACACACACCCACAGTGGGTTGGAGGCACGCTCGGATTTCTGAGTGGCCAAAACCATTGCTGGCTACAGCCCCTCAGAAACAGCCATTTCCAGCAGGCCTGTCAGAAACTCTTTTGATAATAAACAGGCAAGAGAAAAAGGTTCTGGGCTGTGGCAGCTGCGAACCTTGGAGGCCACACATGTAAAATCCAGAAGATTCCATAGAGTCTACTAGAAAATCCTGAGGACAAAGTAACTCCTGACTTGTAGAGTTATAACTGGAAAACAAAGACTATCTCTCCTCTCAGAACTGCAACTCTCTGTGCACCAAGTTTTTCTTGAATTTGTGTCTTGGTAACATGAAGCTCACGAGCTCTTGTCTTCCAGCCTTCCCCTGTCAAGCACAATGGACACCCTGAGACAAAGACTCTGCTCAGAACCTCAGCTGCTGGAAACTGGAGCCCTTCATTAATGGCCTATTAATTTACACAGGGGATGAGTGTGCATGAAAGAACTGGGTGGGTGGATGCTCCTGATTCACTTTCTTTCAGCAAATATTTGATGGCATGATTGGAAAACATGAATTTGTTCAATGGCTTTTAATTACATCTTGGTTAAAGGATTCCCCATTCTACATGCTAAGGAAGGGAGGATACAAACACTATGGAACTGTGAGTGACACAGATTTTAGAAAAAGAAACACTACCAAACAACTCTCATCTTCTAATTAGATTTACAGTTAAAACCGTGTCATGAAGAGGGAAAATAAAAACCACAGATCTCAGCGAAAGGTTTTTGAAAGATTAGGAAATGGTTTGAAATAAAATGTGATAATCTAATGGAAGGGGGAAGAAAGAAGGAAGTGGAAAGCGTTAAAAGAGCTTAAGAATAAACTAATGTGTGCCTAAGAGTCACACGTACCATTTCCCAGTTAAGCATACCAGGACTGGAATGGGCTAACAAGGATGCAAACACCCAGAAAAGGGCCTGAAGCAACAGAGCAAGTGAAAGATATACAGCAAAAAGAGATGGAAAAGGACCAAAAGCCCTGGAAAGGAAAGGAAAGAATGAGGAAAGAGAGGCAGCAGAGCCCAGGTGAGAGGGAGCAGAAGGCTCTGCTCCAGCCTGGCACCAGAGCTGCCTCCTGCTCCCGTGTGCAGGAGCTGGGTGCTCACTCCCCATGTACCACCCCCAGCCCCACTGGGCACCTTGTCTGCAGCATCCTGGCAATGCTTCCCTTCCCCTTCACTGACAGGAAAAGCTGAATTACAAGGACAAAGAGCTGGAAGGGGGAAAGTCTCCTCCTCCCATGAAACAAATAAGAACTGAAGCAATTTAAATTGGGTGACTTGCCAAGTTTGTCTTTTGCAAATGCACTCGCTGTCATTGTATGACAGATGTTCGCATTCCCAGAGCGTTTCAGCTGAGCTTATCAGCCCTGAAATGCCACCCCAACAAAAACTCAGGGATATCTTCAGCTAATTGACGTGTGGATGCCAGATCCTGGTCTGGCTTCCCCCGGCATAAGGCAGAAGAGCAGTCATGCACCACGGCAAGTCTGGGAAGAGACTCCTCTTTCCAGGCCTCTGAAGTTACTCACTGACATAACAGGTCTGTCACAGCCCAGGGAGCTGCAACTGGATGCGAATTCAATCTTTGACCCCTACATATTTTAGTAATTGCTGCTGAGTATCTTCATTACAGCAGCATAGGTGTTATGTCCTGGTGTACTGGACTGGTGTGACAAGATTTGAGTGGCAGGGGAAGATTCAGGGTTTCAGTAACAGGGAGGCTTTAGGGGTGGCTTCCTGATTCTCAGCCCTCCAGCTCAGGGCAGATGAGAAGAAGAAGGAAGAAAAGCCCTGTCCACCCTGTGCTGCTGGTGGGAAGGAGACAGAGAAAATCAGAAGCAAAGTTGAGCTGGGGAAGAAGGGAGGGGTGAGGGGAAGGTGTTTTAAGATTTAGTTTCTATTTCTCATTATCCTACTCTGATTAGAGTGGTAATGAATTCAACTAATTTCTCCAGGCCCAGTCTGTTCAGCCCATGACAGTAACTGGTGAGTGATCTGTCCCTGTCCTTATCTCAACCCATGAGCCTTGTGCTGTATTTTCTCCCCCTGCCAGGCTGAGGAAGGGTGTGATGGAACAGCTTTGGTGGGCACCTGGCCTCCAGCCAGGGTGAACACACTGTGTGTGGTTAGAGCATTGTGGATGCTGCATTCTCCTGTTTCCATGTCAGCTGCACAGCCCAATCTCCAGTGGGGCTGCAGTTCCATGTGCACTTGGAGGCAGCAGAAGGCACTGCCAGAACCCATGTGCTGCTCCTGCCTCAGCCCCATGGGGAACTCATCCAGCAAACCAGAAACATTCTTGCTCTACCCCTGCAGCCCCCAGGCCCTGCTGTCACACAGCCTTGCCCACAGGAGTGTTTGAGGAGCACCAGTGCAAGCTGCTCACCCCTCGGCCCGGCCGCAGCCAGCACAGTCTGGCATTCCCAACAGAAGACCCAGCTGTGTGCCATAAATCTTGGAAAGTATCTGGTTTCTTGCTCAGAAGTCCTGTTTGTGGCCAGAAACTGAAAGGGTCTGGATCATATCTTCTTGTTGGAGGGAAGGAAAACAGAGAACAACAACAACAACAAAAGAACATCTCTCACAGCAAACCTGCAACATTGTAACTCTGAAACCCCCTCCTATGCTCTGAACCACCTCCACAACCACTGTGCAGCAAAGGCATTAACAGGCTTAAGTGAATATTCCCATTTTTCTACCTTTTCTATTACCTGCTCAAACTAAAATATTGACTCAGTGGTGGTACTGCAATTCCCCTGACAAAGCAGCCCTTTGGTACAGCAGAGGGAGCTGGAACTCAGGTTCCACTTGAACAGTGATGGCAGCACTTAAAACCATTTTCTTTGGAAATGTTCTTGCCACTAAATATTAATAAAACCTTTACATTAGAGGCCTGTGGGGTTTTGAAAAGAAAACTAATACATATGGAGGGAGATAAGCAAAGCAAAAGAAATTGGAAAGGAACCACATCTAAGTGACAGAGGAACGGAATGATTTGTCTGGAGAGATGTCGACAATTGTGTCAGTGCATTTCCATGAGTGACACATAAGCAGAAAAGGGGGGAAAGAAAGGATATTGAAAGCAGAGGGGAAAAAGAAGAAAAGCATGGCAGGAGGAGAGAAAAAAGCCTGAGACAAGGCCAGGGCTCTTCAGCAGAGACAGCAGAGGTGTCACACTCACAAGTGTGAGTCGTCACCTCTCTCCTGAATGCAATCCTGCAATTCCCAAACCCTGCCAGTGCTCCAGCACCCCATCAGGGAGGGGCTATCCAAAAATCAAAAGGCATCTCTCACTGAGGCACTGCTGAAATTTTAAGGCAGGACACTGTAAGGGCTGTGCCAAAAACCTTCATCAGTTGTGGAGCTCGTTGTAGATTTTCAGTTTATTTGTCAAAAGCACTTGGCTTGGCTTCATGCCCAACAAACTCCCACTCCTCCCATTAAATGGAATCAAACCAGTGCCAGGAGTTTATGCATTTCCATCCTGCATCCTTGTCTTTGTGACAGGGCCTGATCACCACTGAGGTGGTGAGCACGTTCAAGGTGGGACCCACAGGAATAACAAGCCCCCAAAACAAACTCAGGCAAACGTAACACCGAGGTGATGAATGCTAAGTTAGAATAAGCTCAGTGTCTCCACTTCCTTCCTCTCCCCAAAGCCATGACTTCAACCAGGAGGAAGAGTAAAATATGCCAGGAAATGCGAACTCTTGCCACTCATTAAGTCTCTGAATAAAGTATCCAGAGACATGAGGAGATTTTTCAGAACTCCACCACAGATGCTTGTGCCAACAAAGGCACACGTAAGACAAACTCTGACCTGGCTATCTGAAAACAAAAAGCAGTTTCCAGGCTTGCTCACCTCACTCTTCCCCTTCAAAACCCCACCCTCAGCACATTTTGTTTCAATGATTTTTCCACAGCTCCAGGCTTAGGTGCTGGGCTGTTTCCACAGGCACTATTCTCTGGTTTGGCACACCAGCCAAGGTATTTTCACTGAACTCAGTGCCCACAGTGTGGGTGTTCCAGGCTTTGGTGAGATTTGGGAATGCTTTTTGTGGGCTCTGCCTCAGCGCCTCAAACCCAGACAAATCAAACATAAAACACACAGACACTTCTAAAGACTTGGCCCATGAAGAATGTTTTGCACAACTTATCTCCAAGTGTTGTTCCAGACCCAAGGCAAGCCACACAGCATTTCTGGGTGGGTTTGTTAACATTTGCCATGAAAAGAAAATAATATTCTTTATCACTGAGGATCAACCTTTGTCTTTCCTACTGAAAACTGCTCACATGTTAATGAACAGACATTTCTTGTTGTCCTTCTTTTCCAGATCCAAAAATCAGAGTACAGAGATGAAGAGTGCCCAAGGTCACCAAGCAAAGAGCTGCAGAGGCCCTTCCAACTGTCACATTAAAGGTGAGGCAAAAATCCACCACATTTTACTTAGAATCTTCCAAACAAAAGGGCAATGAATCTGAGCCAGTGGATTTTACTTCTTACTACATCACTGTTACCTTGGATTTTACAGTCAAATAATGGCACTAAGTCCAAAAAAAACCCACTTTCCTTCTTCAGACCAGTGGCCAGTGTTCGATCTAAACAAAATCGATTTCTTTTATTTTCCATTGGGCAATTGCATTTGAAAGCCTGACAAATTTTTCGAAGGATTAATTAATGAAATATAATAGAAATATGTTCTAGTAAGTATGTGCATATATGAAAAGTCACAAGTGTCTTTGATTCATTTGTATTGAGCTTTTAAATTTTGCGTTCTTAGAAACATGTTAGGAAAACCTTTAACATCATATCATTTATTCAACTGAATTTCAGTCTTGCAATAATGTATCTAATATATTCCTTAGAGTATTAAAAATAATATAACTCAATTATTACTTATAATGTTTGCATTTTTAGAGCAAAATATTTTGGTTAACTATAAAAAGTAGTTGATATTTTAACAAGAAGCTCTTGGAACAAAACCAGAATGCAAAGGGTCAGTTCACTGTGATTCTCAACCCATAAATTAATTAATTTATTAGAAGTACCAGCTTCCAGGAAATTTTTCTTAGCAAGGTATCTGTGCCTGCAAAGGAAAAAATTAATGAAAGCATTGTCACAGCCTTAAATCAATCCCCTACTCAAACACAGCAAGATGAGCAAACAGATGTGAGAGCCTTTGGTTATGTGAGTGTTCAGACGCGGGAAGGACAGGGGCTGCTGGTCCCTCTGCAGCCCGGGCGCTCCCGCGGGGCTGTCACCCACCTGGGGCAGCATGCGGTTTTCCTCCTCCAGCTGTCTTACTCTGGCCTCCAGCTGCCTAACATAGGACAAGGTTGATTCTAAAAAATCAAACAGAAAAAAACTCGTATTATCCACAGAGATCTGCTTGTGTTTACCAGTGCCAGAGCCTGTGCCACATTCTCACTTGTACTCACAGCAGATTGCCTCTCTCAAATATCCATGGGACATCCCACTCTGCTCCTCCCAGGGCAGAGCAAACACTGACCCTGGAACTGATCAATTCCTTCTTGCTTGTGATTCTGAACTGCTGCACCTTAAGGAGGTCCCTTCTCAGACCCAAGGAATCTCACAGAAAGACAACACAGGCTTGAGTCCTTCCAACCCATCCCCATTTGGAAACGCTCCACAAGGATAACGCGTTATCCCACCAGGTCAGCACTGTGGAGCCCAGGGAGAGCAGATGGTGCTGTGCAGGCAGCCAGGGTCAGAGGGACCCCTCGCACAGTCCCAGGGCTCTGGGGCACACACAGCCTCCCCAGGCAGCACAGCAGCACGAGGGCTCCAGCCCCAGCTGGGGCTGGGCTGGCAAGCAGCTGTGTGTCCCCAGGGCCCGGGAGGCTCCGAGCTGGTTGGCAGCAGCACTGCCGGGGCACAGAGCAGATCACAGCACGTCCTCCTCTCCCCCACATGCCAGGGACACGCTCCCACTGCCCTGCTCTGCTCTCCCAACTGCTCTCCCAACTGCAAACCCTGCTTGTTCTGCTCACCAGTCCCTCTCTGACCTCCACAAGGGCAACCTTTGGCACATTTTGAAGAACATGAGTCACTCCCAGTCTGCCCTCAAGAACCTGACGTAAGAAGAGATCCCTGATCCAGCACTAAAAGCACCAAGAGCTTTACCATCACACATTTCTTGGGTCACATAGAAATGCTGCTCCTAAAGTCCTGGATCTAAGAGAGAGACGTGTCTAGGAATGTAGCACTCAAGTGTAAGAAAAAAGATGCAAAAAACTGCTGTGACTCTTGCACCTCCTTGTATGTGGGTGGAATTCCACATGTGTTCATTCCTGACTCCATGATCCATCCACTCAGCTTCCTCTGAGATGTCAATTCCCATCACATATTTGTACTCATATTGCCATGTAATTAGCAAAATTGATGATTGATGGTATGGAATCCATGGGTATCGGGGCAGTGCTGATGGCTGAAACAGCCATGCAAAGCAGCACTGACAACACAGCTGTTCACCAGTTCCAATTGACAGATGAATTCGGGCACGAATTTCCTCTGATACCTGATCACTACTGCAGCCTGCCCATAAAATAAGGGAAATAAGGTGTCACCTAGTGCTCTTATGAGACTGCAATGGGCTAAAATATGCATGGGAATTTACACAACATGAAGACAACGCAGAGTAATTTGTCAAAGATGATTAATGCCCAGCCAGGCACTGAATTAAAAATAGCCTTGTGCAATAAAAGAGGAAGAGGTGATGTGAGGTTCTGCGCGCTCTGCTGCGTGAGGATTTTCATAGTTAGTGATGGGTGCATCTCTGGAGAGCCGCTGAGCCTGGCTCAGATGAGCACTTAGGAGATGAACAGCTCATTCAATTAACTCCGAACGACAGGGGCCCTCCCACCAAATCAGCTCCTTCCCAGCACAGGCACTCCTGGGAGGAGCTGCGGGAGCTCCCTCACCGTCACGGCCCTTAGCACAAGCAGCAGCTCCCGGCACATCCCAGCCCTTCCCTCTGCTGTTTTCTACATGAGGTGGTTCCTAAGCACCCGTCTCATCAGAGGGGCTGAACCAGGTGCTCCCTCTGGCCCTGGCCAGCTCTAAATTCCTTGGTTACAAGTTCACTGCTGTGGCAACGTGGGTTTGGGCTCCATGGTCAAGTCCAATTTCCCAGCTGTGCCCACCAGTTCCCACCATGAGAGCTCTCCTCTGGATTCTCTTCAGCTCCAGGACTTCTGCAATTTCCTGGCTGAGCATTCCTTATCTCCTCAGACAACACACACCTCTTGGCAATGTTTGCCTTAGTTTCACTCCTTTGCTCCTCTGTTGGGAGTCCAGAGCAGAGATCTCTGCTGCTTCAAGTCACACAACTCTGCCTCAGTTCTCAAATTCCCAATGCCAGCTCCTATCAGCTGAGGATTTGGTCTGGAATCTCTGTGCCTCTTAACCCTTCTAAAATGTGAAACAGTTATTTAAAGCTCCTCTTGTAATCTGACTAAAAGGGAAAATTAGGTCATCTACCAAAGGATTGAGCAAGCAAATCCTAATGTATGTGAGTCTTCTCAACACATAGACTAGACACATATATATTTCAAGATCTTTTAATATATTTATGCTGGGATGTTATGAGCTTAGAGGAAAAATGAGCAGAAAAGTCAGTCAAGGACATAGGAGATGGAGGAATTGAAAACACATGAAGTTGAAACACTGTCACCAAACTTTGAAAAAACCCAACCAAACAAAAGTTGTATCTAGAAGTGTTTATGAGGAGACCAATATGATCCATCACTTCTGCTCTGGAACAACCTGTGCAAACAGGACAGTCCCTGGCTCCTGACAATACTGCCAGTTTAGACCCCTGTGGGCCTCTTGGTTATATGATTTCTACTCCTTCCCATCTTCCTTTGTGAGGCATTGCCAAGGACGTAACAATTTTGAACAATATCCATTCTCAGGGATGGGTTACCAGCAAATGAGCTTCCCTACTTAAGCTTCCTGTGCTCTTAACATCATTGAGAACATGATCAACGTGTGATGCTTCATTCCAGAGCTGAAATAAAACTATCTTCTGAGCTGTTAGAGACACGGAAATATCTTGCTCTTGGGGAAATTCAGTGACAATTCACCCTCTCTCCACATCTGCCACTCTAACATGTTGTAAGAGGACATCAATATTTTCGTGGATTATCTCTTTTTCTTTTGACATCCACACTCTTGAAGCGAGTAGATATTTTGGGGTTATGTCAAACTTTATCAGACCCTTATGTTGCTGCCAAAGGCATATTTGTGCATTGGCTTTATCCATTTTTATATGACTGTGCCTGGTCTCAGTCTAGCAAGGAATTCATAACATTCTTTAAGCCAGATTATCCTCTGCTGTTTTAGAATGGGTGAGGATGTCATGTTAAATTCTGATATTTTCCTTTTTCTTTCTGTTTGTTTTTTCTTTTTTTTTTTTTTTTTTTGGAGGCTTACCACTCACAGGCAGCTATGTTATGAGAACATCTTAAAGTCTGAGGTCCTCTACACACTTATTAGATCTCTGGAAAAGGGATGAGAACCCCACAGAAAGCAAAAAACCAGAGGTTCAACCTATTTTCCTACTTGTTTGTATGAGCTGGAGTAACAAGCCCAATAGGGCAGGTGGAAGGGATTTTATCCAACAGAGGAGTATTTGAGGGAAGGACATAGTGGGAGACCCAAGAGCTGGACAGAGGGCTGCTCTGAGGCAGTCCTTACATCCTCATGGCCAGAAAAAGGAAAACCACAATTTGGTAACAATGCAGAATTCACCTGGATTCTGTTAACAGCAACACTTCCTGCTTTGGTGTTCATGCTCCTAAAGGAGGCCACCAGAACCTGGAACTGTCACATCCCAAGGCACACACTTTAAACACTGAGGGTATAAAGGAGGGAAACTGCCCACAATTTACCTGGCCAAAGAAATCATCACGTTGGGTGTAGGGATACTTTGATGTATGGCAATGAGGGTTTGGTTCAGGTACACCCAACTTCAACAAACTCCAGAATCACAGAATTAACGAGGTTGGAAAAGACCTTTGAGCTTTCTGCACTGTGATGGCAGGAATTTAATAATTGCATATCAAATCAGATTTTGATCATTCAAGCCCACACCCAGCACCCTGCAGTGACAACTAAATAATCTTTAAATAAATGGGAGACGAAAACCAAGGTTGTAAAAGGGGTACTTTAAACCCTCCTGTAATTCCTGGCAGCTCCACACATTTAGGAAAGGGTTCCTCTGTTACCTGGGGAGCAGATTCAATGACATGCAAACCTTCTCCCTGTCCTAGTCATCTGATTAAATTACCTCAATATTAATATTCATGACTAAGGCATCACTGCAATCCATCCCCTTTCAGCTACCTTGTTTGGATATAAAAAATGGAATGGCCCTGCTGGATTTACACTCAGCAATTTACACCCCTCACACTCAGTGCTGGCGCTGGCAGCGTCCACCTCCCCGGGGCAGCATCAGAGGACCTCCCAAGGTCATTTTTAGCCCTGTCTCCTATGATTTTCCATTAGGGCTGCACATCTTACATAACATCCCTTACAGAAGAAGTGCAGGAGAACTTCGTATCAGAGTGCAGACGAGTTCCCTGCAACACAGCGACACTGGGATTAGTGCTATCATGTAGAAAGACAGACATCTGCCTAAGGCAGGATTTTATTAAGCTCACCAGAAAGCTTAGGAGCTATTTATGACAAAGGCACATATTCTTGGGAAGTTTTGGGACAGTGAGCACCGTGGCACTAAGACAGGGTTTGCGTTTCTCAGTCTTGCTGTTGTCTGAAATTCTCCCGCCCCAAGCTCAGATTGCCCGTGATTATGGATCCAGCAATTCTTGACTTCTCCCAGTAATTAAAAATGTAATTAACTAAGATGAGCTAGTTCACCAAGTGTGTCAAAACTGAATCCTAGCAAAGGGAAAAGATGGCACATGCTGGTTCAAACCTCCAGGATGCAGTGGCAGCCCTGACACTTCTCAGGCACCATGTGCCATGTTTCCCCTTTTCAGCACACATTACACAGAGACAGGTGCTAATTACCTTATCTCTGTAATCAGAGAATTTTATTCAGATTTCACACAAAACCAGTGTTTTCTCAGGTGCAGCAGCTTTTAACCGCAGATTAAGTATTTATTAGAAGAAAGCATACTCTCCTTATCTCAAGGCAGCCCTCACCATGCCTTTAACCAATTCAGTGATGGGGTCTGATCAGATTCCAAGGTGTTTGCATTTGCCTGGATTTAGGTGCCACTGTGGATCAGGCAGTTTAGTGAGCAGGTCCGGGCTGACTGTGCACACATATCCCTGTGGTGATGCTCTGCCAAGGCTTTCCCTTTTCCCGAGGTCACCAAGGAACACCCCAGGTCACCCAAATGCTGCCTTGTGACACAACTTAGTAGAAATGTATTGTTGGCTTCCACTTAGAAACATTACTGATTTAGGCTGGTGGTTTTGTTGCACATTTAGTTTTAGGTACAACAAAATTTCCAGTCAAATTCATCCAGAAAAAAAAAAAGCTCAAAAAAAAAAAGCTTACAAAAATGGTTTACAAACCTTGTATGGAGAAAAAAGGAGACAGCTATAGGAGTACCTAAAAATGGTCGCAGATGTCAGCTGAGGTAACGCTCTTGCTAACAGCTGGATAACACTGTCACACTAATGGGCTGCTGAAACACTAACCTTGCTTTGTTTGGGGTATTTTGGTGCTAGAGGTGACAACAGCAAGGCTTTCCTCCCTGGCCTGTTTGAT
This sequence comes from Rhipidura dahli, assembly GCA_013399225.1. Classification (NCBI taxonomy): domain Eukaryota; kingdom Metazoa; phylum Chordata; class Aves; order Passeriformes; family Rhipiduridae; genus Rhipidura; species Rhipidura dahli. The sequence goes on from VXAC01010020.1 coordinate 1,368,047, forward strand.
ATCCCCGTTAGCTCCCCTTCAGCCGGTGCTAAATGCATTTGGCACATTATTGATGGAAAGAGAGAAAATCAAACCCATTATGCTGTTGCTGAAGCCTTTCCCACTGGCTGTCAGCTTGTTCTGGTATTGATTGGCTGTGGTTTATGATCAGTAAAATCGTTCTTGGTTCCATTTGCTCAGCCACTGGGGTTTGTCCCTGTGCCACCGCACTGTCCCGCGCTCGTCAGGAGTGTCCCCAGGTACAGGCACAGCCCCCGGCCTGGAAACACAGCAGAAGGGAAGGGGGGTGGATGTTCAGCAGGCTCCTGCACGGAATCAAACGGAGGGCTGGAAGAGGTACCAGCTGAGAACAGCTTGGCTTAGGGAAGGAAGGGAGATGAGGGCACTTATTCATCTCTCCAACCCAGTGCCCGCATCTCCTTCCTTCCCTAAGCCAAGCTATTCTCAGGCTTGCCTTTTCCAGTCTTCCATCTGACTTCACACAGAAATCTCAGCTTTACCCTGGTGCCTCCTGGTCACATGGAATTGTATCTTTTAAGTGTCCCTTGCTGAAAAGGCCCCAGGTCCCCTGCAAACCCATGGCCTGAGAAACCTCTAGCTTCTCCCAGTTCTGCTTTACCTCTGTTAAATGAACATTTACAGGACAAAATGAAAAAATACTATAAATGAAAATGCAAAGCTACCCAGCAACAGCAATATTTGTGCAAAAACCAGAGGGCCAAACTGACTGAGATGCCCAATGCATGCACTAAAGGCCCTCACCGTCCCCACAGACAGTCACAGACACTTTTCTTAGTGCATAAAATTGTATTTCACAGGCTCCAATCATCAGATGTTGAAGAGACATAGTTTAGAAAAGTTAGTTTAGGTGAGAATTGTAGTATTGGTACAGCAATCTCTAGTTAATAATACACTGGCTTCCACGTGGGAAACTGCAGCATAGGCCAAACCTGAAAACTACATCTCCAGGAATTCTGAATCAGATCAAACCTCTCAATCATTTTTATGCTCATCTAGTGCCTCGTTAGGAAGCAGTTATCCAACCTGTAAACTCCTCTTTTATGGGTTACTGTTCGTGTGACTCAGCCCCAAATTCAAACGATGTTCCTCAGAGTACAGAAATAGAAGCTCTCACACTACCGAAGCCATTGAACCATTGAACATTTTCTTGCTCCAACTACAGAAGAGATGCCAAAACTCACAACAAAGATCGATAGCCACATGAACATGTGGAGGAACAGCCAACCCACAACTCTTCCTCCTCCCTGTGTGAGTGAAACCAACAGTCCCTGCTCTGGGTTTATGTGGGATAAACTGGGATGGAGAGGCAGGGGCTCCAAGAGACATTTGGGCAGCAGGCAGTGCCAGGAAAGCAAGAGGGGCAGCAGGGCCACCCTCTCAGGCTGTTTCCAGCTCCTTGTCACACTTCTCATCCTGCTGATGCTTCACTCCCTGCAAAAGGAGCATCCTGCATGAACTGCAACATGCACACAGCATCCAAAGCCTCCTGTAAACACAGCAGGAGAAATTACAAATCCAGTAAGCACCCAAGGGAAAAAGCAGTGAGATATGCACAATTATCCATCTCTGTGAGGAGCAATGAGGAGCATTCCCATGAGCAGGCAAGGGCAGAAGCTGGGGAACTGCCAGAGGAAGACAAGCCAACCTGGGCAAACACAGTGTACCTTTAAAATTATCAGAACAAAAGGGGACTTTGGATTAATTTCTCTACACAGAGTGATTAAGATGTAGGACAGGCTATTAAATGCAGTAAAAGATGTTACAAGATTAAATATGTCCTGGGGACTGAAACCACCCTCTTGCTTCCAGAGCCCATTAAAGAGCTATGGTACAGTAACACCTGCCTGTCCCTCCTGAGCTGGGCACATTTAGAGCAGGAAAGATGAGTATTTTGTAAAATTACTGCACCAGCAATCTCAGCACAGAACCTAATTCCAAGGAAAAATTAGCTCTATCCATTTCAGCTGGCAGCTACACAATAGCAGAGGAAAGGGCTGTCGGTACAGTCTCCATCTCCTCTGTAAGACACTTTTGGAATGACTGGGGAAGGGATAATGACAAGAAATATTCAAATGACAAGGTATTTAAGCCAAGAATCTGTCAGTGCAAGCATGTCGCTCTCCAGGGACTCATGGACTGCTCCCTCTGCAGCTGGAGCATCCAGGTCTCCAGACAAAATCCCTGTGAGGGGAAAGCCCCAAGAGGGACCTCAGAGGTCAGGAATCAGCCTGAGTGTCCAGCTCGAGCTGAAATGAGCACTCAGCTACTTCAGCGCTTTGGAAGACTCTGCTGATGGCTCCTGCATGTTCCTGATAGCCCAAACATCCTGACCTTAGGGGCAGAAGGATTCCTGTGCCAGAGCAGACCAGACATCGCCTAACAGAGGATCCTGCCCCAGCTTCAGCTCATTACTTCCCTCATTTCTGAAGATTTGCATGTCTGCCCAGTGTCTCTGTGGTCCTGATATGACACTGGGGTTATGGGATTATTCCAGTGAGAATCCCAGCAGCCAGGGCAAAGGGACTCAGGTGCTGCAAGCCAAACCCTGCCACACTGCACATTTAGACTTCCGAGTTCTCCCAGGGATGGGGTTTAGGTGCCTCTTAGGTGTTTCCCTATCCACATGGTGGGATTCTTTGTCCTAAACCCACATTTTCCCCTGCCTTGTTGCCTTTCCTGCCTTCCTGAGATTTCTGTTGCTACATCCTACACTGTTGCAGCTGGGCCTGAGAATACTCAATGACTGCTTTATTTTGTGAAAGTGCACAGACACAAACCCACCTCATGGACCAATGCAGAGCAACACTTGTGAGAAACATAAACCATGGGAGCCTGTGTTTTGTCAGGGCTTCAGAGGAAGCCAAATGCTCCACATAAACAACTTTCTGATTTCTCAGTGCCTTTTCAGGGTTATTTCACTTCAATCAATGTACACTGCTGTTATATTAACATGATGCTGATTAAAATACTCACAAATTATGAGTAATCTCAACATTGGTTGCAAAGCACAGCACGTATTACTGAGAGCTGTACTAGGCACATTTACCTGCTATAAAAGCTGTTGAATTAATGATTTAATTAATGACTGTCTGATCTATCCCCAGACATGGCAAATGGAGCCCCTTGTCCTCTTCTTTTCTGTTGGTTGTGGATCTGCAATGTCTTTGTAGCAAAACCAGCTGAGATTTCCCATGGCAGCACATTCAGTAGCCAGCTGCCCATTCCCTGGCTGCAGCTGAGATGCCAGGACAGCACATGTGGCAGCTCCCATGGGATAGAGCCTGGCAGCTCTTCCACTGAGGGGGCTTCTCCCCAGTGTTAGTGCAGCTGATCCTTAGGTGGAGATGTTGTGAGCATCTTCCTAATCAAAGGTTAATGAAGAACTTATACTTCACCAGACTTCCAAGACTCAACTATCTCTCCATGCAGCCCAAAGTAGAGGACTTCAGTTGCCTTCCATGGAATGGTCTGTCCATTCTTGTGGATGTGTGTCCATCCAAATCAGCTACCCAGCACAGCTATTTCCAGATCCATGTCCCCCTTTGAGCTGTCCCTCAAGCTCAGGAATGGATGCCACTGCTGTTGGCTGCCCCTGCACCCTTCTCCTTTTATGTTCCGAGCACCATTTCATCCAGCAGAGATTACATCAGCCAAATGCAGGAAGCGCTCTAGAACCTGAAAATGGCAAATTAGCAGTTGCAATAATTCCTCAAGTTTCTAAATCATCTGCATCCATTTGCAGAGCTTTAGTGCTGTGTTCAGCACAAGGGCCTTCAACATCCAGACAAAGCTGGGATGACTCAGGGAAAGCAGTCCAACTTGAGAGCTCTCCCAGCTGCTTATCTTCATCATCGGAACAAAACAAACATTTTAAACGAGGTCTCCTCTGTTTATTTCCTGGTTAGTTCACTAATGGGAAAGCAATTTACGCATTTCCTCTCCCCAAACATACAAATAATTGCACAGGGCTTTTGGTTACAAAGGCTGTTGGAAACTGTTGTGTCCTTCTCACTGAGGTTTACATGGAGCAATCCATGACTAATCCCCTTTCCCCAGCATGAGGAGCTCCCCAGGGCCCTTTCTTGCCCCTCCTGGGCCACACAACACAGGCTGAGAGATGAGTCAGACCCAAAAATCAAGTGCATGTGTTTGTGTGGACACGTGCACATGAGGCGAGGGTCTTCCCATGAACTACCTACCCTCAAATTACCAGGATTTCATTCTGGTCACTCTGAAAGCTTCTTTTATGGAATTATAAGGAGGAAGAATTTGCCCCATCAGCAGGCAAAAAGACAGAAGAGACATGTGAGCATTTCCCAAGCAGAGGGTAGAGTACAGTCCCACTTATCATGTCTGGTTAATACTACCAATGAAACTAAAATATAGTAATGTTGTGAAATAGAATAAATTCCAGAAACTAAAAAATACTGACATTTTTCTCTACCAGCAGCTGCAAAGTAGGACTGAATCTCCTGAGATTTTTTAGAATGAAGACAAAAAGAATTATTCCCAGGGTTCTGGGCATAAAATCCAGACGTGACTGTAACTACAAACTGCAGGAAAACTCCAAGTAAAACAGTTGAGGGGGGGGATTACAAATCACATTGCATTACATATGTATGACCACAGCAAGTCATGGTAGAGACACGACCAAACCAGCCTACCTACTGTTTTATTACAGAGGGATCAGCTCAGATACTGTGGTGCTGTGGGCAAGGAAGGCAAAATCAGTGTATAAATGAGCTGTCAGGGCAGCTGCTGTAACCAAGTGCAGACAGCATCCCGAAATTTCTGGAGAAAATTGAGACATATAGACAGCCTCGGAGGTTAAGGCTAGAAGAATGCTATTAAAACAAAGCAGTCTGGCTTCCTGCCCTGCGGAGACAAAGGAATTTTGATAATAATTCCAGGAATGCCTGGTTTCCTTTTCGCTGCTGGAAGTGGATAGAGTTGAAAGAAGTTTGTGGGCTTTTTCCTGTAAAGAAAATCTTGGCAGAAACAATTGGACCAAAATTAAATTTATGAACGAGGGTTTTTGTGTGACTTAGGACAAGAACATAAGATCTGTAGCAATAAATTATTGCAGGAGGCTTATATATTTCATGGGGTTTGTGAGGCTGACAACCAGTTCCAATCCATGCCCACTATTTCCTGCCATTCCTCAGGACAGCCCTACTTTCATGTTCACCTATGGAAACAGCAGGAGAAAACCTGTATCAATTACCCTCTGCCACCTTGCTTAGAGCATGCTGAGCACAAGGAGGAAACCCATCCGCCCCAGCTGGAAAACCACAGAACATCCCACAGTGTCTCCTGCATCCACCTGCTCTACATGGGTATGGAATTGCCTCCATGGCACCAAGATCTGTCACACTTCTAGTTGTTAACAGCATCTCTAAATCTTACACAAATGACCCCCAGCAGCTCCCTGCTATTTCCCAGATGGCAACAAGCAATCCTGGCCTCAGCCAAGGGTACAGAGAGCTGCCCTCAGCTCCAAATCCCACAGGAACTTCCAGTCCTAAGGAGGACTAACAGAAAAATCTCAGAGTACAGGATTGGAGACTAAAAGGAATCTCCTTTCCTCCCATTCTTCCTGGAGCAGCAATTACAACACACCAACCCCAGAAAGAGTTGACACACAAAACAATGCCTTCCTGGAAAGGTGCCAGGAGCTCAGGAAAATTATAAGCTCACTTTTCCCGTAGCATAAACACATTTCAAGGAGGTTCCTTGAAAAACAACAGCAGCAGCAGCAGCCCCTCCAGTGGAGCAGCCACTGAGAGCTCCACACTTGCCTACATGGCCAGGCCCCTCTTCCCAAGGGAAAGGGCATTTTCTGGGACAGCTGAAATACTGAAATAACCCTTTCTTGGGCACTCAGATCCCCATTCTGGTGGGAAGTGAACTCTTCCAGCAGTGGCAAGTCCCACCATTCCTGATCAGCCAAACTGTGAGCAAAACACTTGGGCAGCAAGTGGAGTGAGAAGTAACAGGAAGTGCTCCATTTGCTCTGCTTGCCAGGCTTTGGGTTGGTTTGGGCTTTGGTTTGGTTGTACCTTTTATGTGTCCCCCTGTTACAAATAGGCAGAAGGCAAAAAAGGCATTTAACACATCCCTAGTCCATAACCCAGGAAGCAGCAGTGAGTTTTCCCATCTCAGTCTCCTCCTGCTCCCACACCTGTTTGTTCCAAGACAATATTCCCAGGTTTCCTTTCCACTCTTTGGTAAGGGAATGCTTGCAGAGGCAGCTGACACAGCTGGCTGGATTTTGCTGAGAGCATTTGTTCTACGATGAGCAGGGCCTGGCTCCACAGTCAGCACACAGAGACAATTTACACTGGGCAGGACAGCGAGAAAAGTGCTCCCATTGCAGAACACACGTGGGCTTGTTAGAAGGCCATGGGCTTCTCCTGGTTTTAGTCAAGTCCTTCCTTTAGTCAGTGGTCCAAGGATGCTATGGAGGGCTATACCCACACTCCCAGGCACACTGACTCCAGGGGATGCTTCCCATCATCAGAGAAACAGGAGAAGCAACAACAGCATCAAACCAGGCTCACCCAGGTGCATGACTCTGGCAGCCCTTCTTGGCAGAGTCCCTACATAAAAAGGACCGAGAGCTGCCTGGCCAACATTTTAATGACACATTTATCATTTCCACCTAAATGTCAAAAGTGTCACTTAAAAGCCATCGAGGCTTGTGTCAACTTCCAGGTTTGCTTGCTGATGATTGCCCTTACTGAGGGCAAAAAAATATGATGATAAAAATCCTTCTACTTGAGCTAAGCATGAACACACAAGTTACTGCTCTGGCTTAGAATATGAGATTGATTAAAGGGTCAGCTCTCTAAAGGAACTTTAGTAAGAGAAGGATTATGGGATAGACTCACACCTGTGTTTGAAGTTTTCGGAAGGGAAAGACAGGGTGGCAGAGTCAGAGAAAGGAAACTTGACCTCAGTTTGAACTAACAAGGGGGACAAATCTCATCTTGTGGAAGTCAGAGGAATGCAGACCTGTTTGGGAAAATAAAATCACAGGAAGTGAGTAACAATCAGCAATCTTGTTTTCAGAAAAGCACCTTATCTTTACTGCCTCATTCTTAACATAAACACAGTGTTTCTTATGTGGCAGTAAAGAATTCCCTGTGAAGAAGTTGTGGTTTTTTCCTACCATCCATTACATCCAAAGTCTACAATCCCTTGAGCATCAAGCATTTGCCACGGTAAATGTTGGCAATGGCCAATTTTGTTTCAGGGTAATTGTGTCAGTTCCTGCTTTGCTCTCCTTGTTCTTGCCAAAGCCCAGATAACATCCCCTGCTGGGGCCACCAAACCAGTTTCTTTCAGAGCACCACAGAACAGCCTGAATTGCAGCAACAGAGCACATTTCAGAACCGCAAAATAAACACATTAGAATAAATTGAAAATGTTTTCTGTTGAAAGCTCCTCCCTTGCAACAATAGCTGCCTCAGTTCATAATCCCCAGGTGCTCAGACACTCCCTGTGTCTCACAGGGATTTCCTAGGAACAGGACATCCCATCATAGACACAAATCACTTCAAGATCCAAATCAGTTTTTCTAGTCTTCAATCAGAGACACTTCACTCTTCAATGTTTAACACACTGACCTAGGACTAATGCAGGACACTTGTGATTTGAGTATCAATTTTTAAAGTGCTTCTGAAGTCTCAAGATGCTTTTCCCACTAAAATTCAGCCCATGCTTAACCTATTTACATAGTCTTTCATCTCCCCGTTGTAAGAACATCCAATCAAACCTGCTGAGTCAGATAAACCTCTTCACAGGAAAAAGGATATTTATCCTTTGGATTCAGGCTTGAAAAATATAATGGAAACCACAAGTTTTCACAAATTCTGTAGTAAGTGCTGATATTCTGGGGAAACGTCTTTGTGAGTTATTATTTGCTGCCTGGGGAGCATATCTGAGGAAATTCTGCATCACAGAAGAGCTTTCCCATGCTGTAAAAAGATAATTTCCCATACTGTTCATAGCAACTTCTCCAATTAAATTCCTTTTCCTGTTGAAATACCGACTCAAAGCCATCCAGCCTACAGTTCATTTAGGGCACTGAGCAGATCGCATGTCAAGCCAAAGTCATTTTGACCCTAGGAAAAAAGTAGACCCTTGAATCAGCAGTGCCATCCACGAGATTAAATGTGCCTCTAATCCAATCAGACACAGCACTTAGTTTGCCCTACATGCTAAGCACCCCCTCCCATCTGTTAAGGACGGAGTATTTCATTAAATGGTGCCGGTTCGCAATTCCCAGTTCCCGTCTCAGCACAAATGAAAGGGCAGTTTCAATTCCACTTCCCCTTGCTGATGCGGATCTCTGTGAGCGGCTGCCCCGCCACCCCTGGCAGGGTGCAGTGCCACGGAGCACTTCCCTTGGCACAGGGCAGTGAAATGGCTCATAAAGCCCTGGAGATGACGGATGTGGGAGCACCGGGAGCCGGGCACCGCGCGTGAGCTCTGCCGGCAAGAGGAGGGAGCCAGGTGAACACAGCACAGGGTGAGCGACCTGTTCTGTGACTCCTGGGCAGAGGGAGGTGGATAAACAGGATATTCACACAGGGTAATATTTGTATTTTGTATGTGTGTCGACCCGTTCACTTCGGGGGGCAGCTGGGCACAGGTTCAGCTGCACCCCCTGCTCGCTATGCCAGTGCTGCTGTACCTTGGTGCTCACCAAGCCCCAAGGAAGGCCAGGTTCCCTCCTGCCAGAGTCCATAGCAGCCAGTTTAAACCTCCAAAGCAGGGAGCAAAACGAGGGACAAATGTGGCCTCTGCCTCGTGCCCACCCAGCTGTAAACCCTGTGAGGTTCCCAGAGGGAGCTGCAGCCCCAGAGCAGGGCTGGGGCAGCTCTCCCAGGACCAGCTCCTCCCTGCTCCAGCAGCCCGGAATCGATATTATGGACTGGTGTACTATGGACTGGACTGGTCTATCTGTTCATCCTGCAAGTCAGTTCCCAAACAGCAGCCTTTAGCTACTAACTGTGGAGTTCCCATTTTTCACCAGGAATTGTCCCTCACCCGCTGCTCCAGACTTCAAGAGAGCTTAAACCCTTCTTACCCAGAGCTCAGACTCCCAAAGCACAGGGAGTGAGTCACTTCACACTGTATTTAATTTCTCCCGGCCCTGGGAACCACAATACAAAAGTTAATCAAGCGAAAGAGAAATTAAGGATGTTGTTACTCAAAGCACCCAAGTTTACAAGTTGTATTTCTTGACTGTGAGATTACTTCACATCTGTCATTCATTTGTTAAAGCTGCTCTGTGAAAGGACTGCAGAAAAATTATGTTTATTTGAAATGTCACCTCTAAGGAGCCTCATACCAAGTTTAAGCTCAGTTAGCTCATACCACACTAAATTGAAAATCTGCTGAAGGAAAGATGAGTACGACTGAATTGCAGTTTTCATAATGCAATAGCACATAATCAAAGGTAGGATTGCTGTCCCCAGCAGAATTCTCTCTAGAAAAAAATCTGTTTCATTGTAACAGGACAGGTTAATTACTTTTTGCCCCCCAATAAAATTACTTTTATATAGTTTCTGCTTATTACATTAGAACAAATGATGCATGGACAATTTTAAACATGATTTCTCTCTTCATGAAGACAATCAATTAGCAAACTCTCAAGTCCTTTGCAGTTTTTACTCTGGGCTGACTTGAAATTCTCTCTTCAGATTTACCCCATTCTCATTACTCTCATTGCCTGATAATTTCTGAGACGGGGAATGAATAAATAAGTAATTAAGTAACTTCCTTACATCTTTGTATAACCCATTAACATAAACTATTACCTTGAACACTTAGAAATGTGCCGGCAAAAACACCTGAAAGCCCACAGAAAGCAGTGAGGGCAGACATCTGCCTCCATGTCCTCAAAATTTTGTTCTTCTCTCCTTGTCAAACACATCTCTTACATCTGCCATGTTCGTCAGCTGGAAAAATATGCACATTGTTAAACTTCACACTCAGAAGCATCACTTTGACCCTGGGGCAGACATTCACATTGTATATTTTTGCAGCTGGAGGACCAGGAGAGAAGGGAAATATGCTTTGAAAAAGGCAGCCAGGTCGAGGCCATATGAATGAAGATTTAACATTAAGATTTATTTAAGCAAAACAAATTTTTAAAATAATGAAAAGCCCCACAGAAATAACATTCCAATGAAGTTAGATCCTGTTGCAAAGAAAGATGAGGGGACAAGTTTCAAAGGAGTGAAAAAGTCTGTTTCCAAGTGTGCCATTTAAGGCCTTTTTCAAGGGGTTCGAATTCACACACAAACATCTTGACTGCTCATCAATTCACACATTAATTAACACTCATTAATCCAGAATGAGAAGGGGCTGTCCTTGGCCATAATGTGGCTGGTCACTTTTATTATTTGTCTGACGTGTCACTGGCATTTTGTGGCATTTGTGGCATTTTGACTGTTGCCCTGCGTCCCCCTTTGCAGCCAGCCAGGGATTCACGAGTTGTTTCTTTCCACGGGTATTTTCAGCATTTGTCCCCCACATTTCTGCTCCTAACTGGCCTGTTTTGGTACAGGAACAAGCTGTAACCCTTTCAAATGCTCCTTTCAAAATGGGAACTGCCCATATTTATTCCTGGAGTCTGTCCCATCTCCAGAGAGAAAATGTCTGATTATTCAGTTCAGTTCAGAGATTATTCACTCACTCATTTAGCTCCAGGGGAACTGAGTACTCGTGGCATTTTCTTTTAAAGGCTTCTAATTCTGATAGTGTCACACACGTAATGAGCATTATGATATGAATGACCATGACACAGATTTTCTGTAATAAACCAGTTCAAGCAATGTCCCCATCCTAAAGAGCCACAATGGGAAGCTGTATGGATATGATTAATATGCAGGGGATGAGTGAAAATTTGGTCCTGATTTATTTACTTGAATTAGTCAACGCAAGCAGGTGTGAAGGGAAGCAATTTTCCCCAAAAATGCAGGAAAAGCTCTGTATTCTTTATTCTCTCTCTGGCTCATGTCAGAAAACCATGAAAGCTTTTGAGCTTCCGTTTTAGAAAAATAAAAAGCCAACACATAAAAGCTGCTTTATATGACAGGAGCTGTGAAGTCAGCGCCTGAAATGAGGGGCGACTGCCCCAGCGCTGTCCTGGATGTGCCGTCCGTGGGGAATTTGATCACAGCTGCCCCAAAGTTGTGAACAGTCTGCAAACAGCCTTGCCCACAGCCCCCGGGCCTCTGGCAAATGGGAACACAGCAGAGCCACAGCTCTTCCTGAGCTGACACATCTGCCCTTGGAGCAGAAAGTGATGGCTCTGAAGAGGGCCAAGCAAATGCCCACCACCCACAGGCGCCTCTGGGTTCAAGATGGATTTGAAACACATTCAGATGTCTTTAGCAGGACTTAGGTGGGATTCGGGTCCACATCCAAACTGTGCTCTTCTTGTGCACTGACTTGGGCTCCCTGGATAGAGAGAAGGCTGAGAAGGGAATTCAGCAGCACAGGACAATGTCACAGGGCAGCCCTGCTGCAGCACAGCCACTGCTTTTCTCTGTGGTTCCTCCCACTGCAGCCCAGGGAAAGCACAACAATCTGATTTTCACTCCAAGTTATCCAGAGACCACACAAAATAGGTATGCTTGTTGGCATTTCCCCACAACTGCTGTATTAACAATTGCTTCAGGCACTGTAAGAGGAACTCTGGCTTGTGTTAAGAAGCACAGCCTGGCTGAAGGGACAGGAGATGTTCCCAAGAGCAGAACACACATTGTCATTGGCATCAGCAAACTCCCGGGCTGAGACACAAAGTTCCCTTGTACAGCCCAGGAGCTCCCCATTGCTGTTTCCCTCCCTCAGAGCCAGCAAAGGGACTCACACTGCCTGTTTGCACACTGCAATACACACACAGGGACCACACCACCAGGACACGTTCCCTAGGAAAGAGCCCCCTGCGTCCAGCCAAAGCTGGGCAGCCTGGGCTTGGCTACCAGTAACCCTTCCACTTCCCTAAGGATTAACCTAATGGGGATATGGATGGTGTAACTGCTGCTTATAGCCACTGCAAATGCTGGCATCCACTGAAAATGCTGACAGTGATTTGTTGTTTATTAAGTTGTAGGTCTGATTTTTAAAGGCAGCCAAGTGCCAGCTTTGTTCCCATTAACGCCATGGAGAAAAATCTCCCTTGATTTCAGAAGAGTCAGATGAAGACTCAAGACTTTTCAAAACTCTTAATTGTACAGAGATGCAAAACCACACAAACAAAATAACCCTATAAAAACTGAGAACTCTCAAACAATTCTTTACATTTACATAAAGCCAAATTTTGCAGTTTTCAGGTATTTCAAAGCCATAACAGATGTGAAAGCCAAAAGGAGAAACAGAGTTGAGATCCATGACTCTCCTGTTTCTTAAATCCATGACTCTCCTGTTTCTTAAATCCAGATGTAATGCAGAATGACTGAGTCTTAACCTTGCCCTGAAGTATAATACACAACAGTACAATGTTTCTCATGAAAGAAGCATCTCTGTCTTGTGGCAGTAGCATGTAAAATCTAAAACACATGAATATTAAAGAAGACATTAATAGGTACCCTAAATAAACAAAAAGTGTCATGAAAATACATGTTTTAGAACCCTTAACCAAAAGTGTAGTAAAGCACTTGCAGGAAGTAATTTTTACTTTCACAAAAGACTCTACAGCGTGTTTACAGCAGTAGCTGAACACACATTCAGAGCTGGCAGCAAGAGGACAAAGGTTTAGCCATGGATCACAGTTCCCAGGACAAACCCAACCTCCTCAAGAATTCCCAGTTTATTTCAAAAGTATCTCCCATCCCTTCAGTAGCACAACAACCTCAGATATTTAAGTCTGAGATAGATCCCAAGGAGACAGATCCCAAAACATCCCAAAACAAAAAGCCTTTCAGCACTTAAAAGAGCTGCAAGCAGCAGCTGCAATTCCCACAGAATCAACAGGGTTTCCTTGTCCTCAAGGCAATGATGCCTTAGGTTGTAACTTTTATATTTTTCAAACCCTGCACTGCCCAGTGTGGAACTCTGGAGATTCCTGGAGCCTGTTCACTTCTGCTCTCTGTGCTGGGCACACACAACAAAGCCTCTCCGGGCCTGCTCTCCAAGCTGTCCTGGGCCCAAAAAGTATCAACCAAAAGCCTCTGAGGGGAGCAAGCTGAGGGGAATTACATCATTAACTGAAGCTTTAATTAAGGGAGAATTAACCCTGAGATGCAAATGGACCAAATCTATAAAAGTGGGAAGAACTCGTGCCCTGTTGTCCATCTCAGGGCCCATCTGGGCAGCAGCCTCTGGCTCCCCAGGGGTACCTTTGAAGGCCTTTCCAATAAATTCCCACCTTTATTCCCTTACTCCTGGCCAGTCTCTGTTTCTAGGAGGCCTCTGGAGGCATTAGCAAAAGTAACAGTAACAGATAATCGTTACTAAAATAATTCCTACCAAGGCATCAGGTAAACCAGGGGCTCTAAAATTGCAGGGAGGCTCCTGCCGATTCCCGTATTTGGGTGCAGAATCTTGCTGATTCAGGTATTCAGGTATCCCACAGCCCAAATTGCAGGTAAGGGAATAGCCCAACTTCCAGCTCTCCCCTCAGAATAAATGGTTCAATGGTGAGTTAGAAACCTCCAGAAATAGAATTTTGAGATTATAATTTTCACATTCCCTTGGCTAAGGTATTGCTCTAAAAAGAAACTGCTGAAGAGAGATCTGTCACTGAATTAAAAATTCAGGGCAGGTAAGTTCCATGCAGAATGTCTATGTATTCAAGAGACCCATTTATCCCATGCAGTTATATTTCTCCCTGAGCTTCCTTTTCTTTTCATGAAACTGTATTTAGAATTAATGGGATTTAGAATTATATTTAGATTACATAGTCAACACTGTACAGCTGTGTCCATCTTTTTGAGATGCTTTATAAACCAATTTTCCCAAAGATTTCTCAGCAATCTGAGCTAGATATGGATTTTTTTCCTCCATTTTGCAATTCTGCAGATATTTGGATTTAAAAAAAATACCTAAACAAAATTAAGCTTAAAAAAGGACCTGCTAATGACAACCATTTGCTTAATGGCAGTTGTTCAGCCAGTGCAGCAGGAGACTGCTTACATCTGCCAACAGAAACCATTTGTAAAAATTAGTCTTGTAAACCACCACACATAAATCCATGGAAAATCAATGCCCATGGTTTCTATTAGGAAGTAGCGATGAATTATTCCTTATCCAAGAAGCAAAATAAGCTGCCTTTTTTTTTCTTTCCACCTGCAGAATCCTGGAAGCCAGATGCAAATCCTTTATCAGTGAACTCAGTAACTCCTGTGGGCTTTGGGTGACACCGTTCGTCTGTCCTTAATCTTGTCAACAAATTCCATCATATCCTTCGGAGAAAATCCTGCCGTTGTTTTAAGTATGTCTAATCCATAAGGACAAAGCTTTAATGAGTTTCTAAATTTGTATCTTAAGAAGTAAAATAAAATAAAATTAAAAAACCCCTGTGACCTAGAATCCGTTCCAAAGCACTGCTCATCGCTTCACTCCGTGCTGAGGTCTCAAGATGGGATTTATCCCACATCCATGAGAAAGAGGCAGAAAGCAGGAAAGCTTCCAGTGCTTCAGAGATGGTTTTCATATCCCTCAGCAGACACCAAAGGGGCCACGCTCTGCACACTCCTGTCACTGGGGAAGTGCCACCTCACCTCCCTGAAGGTGTGTGTCTGGGAACACAACACCATTTCTCCATGAGAGACAGCAGTTTTAGTAAAAACAAGGAGTCCAATAACTGAGAGATGGAGGAGGCTCTGGGAGCAGCAAGAGATTTCTCCATTCTCACTGTCCATCCCTTAGGTGGTTTAATAAAGGGCAGGATATTGAGCATAGCAAAATGAAAGAGATAAAATTCATAAAAACTCCTTGTGTTCCACTGAGTTAGTTTATAATTTGGCAGTTGTGTAATTTGAAAGAATTGAGCAGCACTTCCCATGCAGACTTTATCAACCTGAGAGCAATAACATCCTTGCCTGTTACCTGGGGTTTATTACACTCCCAGCAAAATGACAGATGAAAGCCAACACCAACCTCTCACCTGCTTCTAGTCAAGAATTCAAATTCCATCAAATGACCTAAATCCATACCCTGCAGGAAGCTGCAAGGCAAAATCATTTACTCAGCTCCTTTTAATTTAATTTTTCATTTCAATCTATTCACTTAGATAAAATAAATTAAGGCTGGTAAGCAGGTAGGGGAGTGGAAGGCAAGTGAGTGTAAAAACAGATGGGGTTGTAGATAATGCACCTCTTCCTTTATGTCCTGTGGCCTCTTCCCTGCTTGGTCCTGGTGCATTTGTAGGAAGGAATGCCTTTGCTCTCATTTGCAGACACTGGAGGAAGGCTTCTCCCTTGTTCCATATTTTATTTCTACTCAACCTCTTCCCAGACTGCTCAGCCACGTTTTCACAGAGAGGTTTGTGTGTATCTTTAGAACGCAATCTGTGTGGTGTCATGTCTGCACATCTAGCCTAAACAAATTTCTGCTCGCAAATTCCCTTAATTATAACCATCCACTGCACTAAAATAAGGCATGGTGTTTAAAATCCCAGCAGCCTCAGGGTGAGCTCACTTGAGTGCGAGTCAAACCACACACACAACCTGCATCTACACTGCAAATGCAGGCAGGCTCTGCATGGAGGGATCCCCCCCAACAAGCACAGCTCTGTGCCTAATCCATTAAAAAATTAAGTCATACAAACAATTGATGGGGTAGGACTTGAGAATGAAATGAAGCTTTGGTGTAAAAGGTGAAGAGAGCCTTTAATGGGACAACTCAAGTTGGTATTTCAGCCCATGGGAGTTGGCACGCTGAGTTGCAGCCAGATTGCTGTGCCACTCAGGAGTTCCTAAAACCCACATTTCAGTCTTTTTTCTAATATAATCTGCTTTTAAGGATCAATCACCTCTTCTGGTTGCAAATTCTATTTATATATTCAAACAACATCTTCATTTCTTTCATTGCTTTTGAATTTCCTGCTACCATTTCATAGAGCACCTCCTACATTTTCTAGAAGTACAATAAGGCTTCCATCTGTCTTCTGCAGTTATTCCTTGTTTAAATATTTTCATTTTTTCCCTTGTCTCTCCTCGGAGGTTAAAAAGTCTTTTCCAGGTGTGCCTCACCAATTAATTCTTTTTTTGCCCCTAAGGAAGAGATGACCAGAGCCTCACTCATTATTAACAACGAAGCTTATACAAAACACATACATTTGTATTTAGGTTGTATTTAATTTACATCAAATTCTAGTGGCATTGGACTAATTTATGATATTCAAGTAAGTTCATCTCAAGTAAGTTTGCTTTGCTGTGGGATGCATCTTGAGTAAGTTTGTTTTCCTAGGCATGACTCACTTCTTAAGCAAACACCATCCAGTAGTTTTACTCCCAGAGACATTTGAACCTTTTGCTAAAAAAGTGACAGAAGGACAAATATTTGAGACCTCCTCTGGGGAAAACCTCTGCTCGATCACTGCTTTAACTGGGGTTTTCTTCCTGATCTCACTCACACCTTGGTTGTGAATTCGGCAGATGCTCTCTTTGTTCACTTTTAAATGTCACTCTCTTTTCATGTCCCAACCATTTTTTTAAAGGTAGATTTTCTTAGCTGGTAAAAGGGCATTTGAAGGCATAGCAGCAGTCTAACATTTTCAGCTCCAGTCCTGCACTATGTCAATTTAATCTCATCACTTGCCTGAAAGTTCTTTCCTTCTCCTTGTCTTGGAACCTACAGACATATGGCAGTAGTTGTCTAGGGGCAGAGAGAAGTGACATGTGGCATGAGCTGAGAGCAAGCTAAGCAACATTACCAGGCACAATGGGAGGGTTTTCACTAGAGGTAACAGAGCTAAGTATAGAACTAAAGTGCCCCAAATACAATAGCAGCACATGGGTGCCTGTGCTGTAGATACCTGGGTGTCTGATGGCAGACTCCAGGTGAGGAGCAGGATTCCTCCCCAGCTGAAATGCCAGTGCTTCACCAATGAAGCCTCCAGCAGACAGCAGCAGGAGCACACAGCAGCAAGGGACCAGCAGCCCCTGCTCATCTGGAAGGTCAGTATTCAATACTTGGCTGACAGCGCAAAGCACTTTCTGGGCGAAGTTGCAGGTATTCATTTCCCTGGTTGCTCTTACACTGGTTCAGCAAGAGCCCAGGGAACAAGGCTGGGGGACCTGCTCCTGAACTTAGTGAAGAGCAAAATGCACAGTGATGAAATTAGAGGAAAGGAGATTTAGTCTACATAGATATGAAGGTATTTGTTTCCTTTTCTTTAATGAAGTGATTCCAAAATGAGAGTAAGGACCACCTCACAGTCAGGGTTTATACAAGCACATGTACCTGTACTTGACAGACATATTTTCAGGTACAGATCAAATGCAGAGCAATACAGATGCTCTTGTAAGTCAGAGTTGTTTAATCCCATCTGCATCACACCCTCAGCTGTTTGAAGCTCACACGTAACAGCTCTGCCCACCCAGACCCCTACAGAGTCCCAGTTGCAGCTGAGAGAGAGGCTCAAACATAAGCAACACACCCAACCCACTGGATGTAAAATGGATATCCAGTTTTGACTGATGCCTCTTCATGAAACTTTGCCTTTACCATTCCCAGGAAATACTGAAAAATCTGTCATCTTTTAATAAGCTTTAGTTTTAATCCTTTAAGGAACAAAAGTGAAAATTAGTGGTGTTAATGTAAGAGCACAATAAAAATAATGGCTGATAAAAATCCCTATAAAAGTGAAATACAGCTTACTCTGCTTGCAGCTTTACATGCAGCTTGCATTTCTTCCTAAAGCTTCAGCAAAGGCCAGGAGACAGACTGTTTATCAGAAAACCATCAGGCTGGAATTTCACATCAGGCTAAGAGATCCCAGCTGAGCTGTTTACTTCTAAATGAAAGAACCCATGAAGTATGGTATGGAGCTTGAATTCCTTCATTGGAACCCCAAAGCTGAATGGTCAGACCCTGAAAACTCCCTCTACAGTTTAATACATCTTATTTTTGAAGTTCTGCTGCACCTGGTAATCAGATCCACTGTGTGTAGCACAGCTTTAGCCAAATCCATATCATAAATTACATAAAAGACTGGCTGAGCTTACCAGCTAAAATGGACTATTTTATTAAGCAGTAAAGTCAGGGTATGGAAGGAAGATGGAAAAGAAAAACTTCTGCATCATTGGGGTGGCCACTATCCAAATCTCTGAAGCTTTCAGAAGAGCTGTCATCATTTGATGTCATGTATGAAATGCCTTAAAGATCTGAAAATGAAGCCAAATTCCCCATCAGTCAGAATTCCTTTGCATTATGCCATCTTAAATTAGTTAAGGGTTTGGCACCTCGTCCCTTCCAATCTTACAGTTATATCTGGTGATTTGGAACACCCACACAAACCATTTCCCAGTCCCTGTGGCTGCAGGGGGCTGGTTGCATGGAATCACCTTCACAAGGCCCTTCTCTAGTAAGAGAGAAGGAAAAAGAAAGGAGAAATTTAATTTGCACAGCTCTGGGGTCAGTTGTAATTTTCTTCCCTCCTCGTTACGGTGTCATTGCATTTGTTAAAACTCTTTTGGGGGAAAAAACAAAAGAAAGTGAAAGAAATGAGATGTATTAAGATGCATAAACAGCTAAACAAAAAGTCTCTGTATTCCAGCTGTTACTAAATCAGATTAACCAAGCTCCTGCAGTCAGAACCCCCCACTTACTGAGGAAAGAAGGGAAGAAATAGTGGCTGAGAAAAGAACTGGCCTCAAGAAAAGCATCATTATTATCTCCTTTCCATTTCAATACTTTAAACATTTTCAGATTCCCTTGATTTCATCAAGGTTTTTACTTGCCTAGGCAAGTAAAAATAGTGTCAGCACCAAGACTACCGGCACCGCAACATATTCTCAACTACTTCCCTCCTGATCTATCCCTCCTGACACGGCAGCCAGAGAATCACTACAGCTTAGGATCAGGCCGTGGCACTCGGCATCTGACACCGCAGCAACTGCGGAGCCGTGGGATGGAACATCTCTCCCCGAGGAATGCCCAGCCTGCTCCCCTGTGGGAGTATGGCACTCCCGAGCAGAGCACTCCCCTCCCACACTGACACCGAATGTGTTTCCAGGGCCTGCACACTCAGCACAACCCAAAGCAGCCCTGACAGGAATTCAGATTTCTGCTGTTCTGCAACCTCTACTTTCCCTTTGAAACAGTTACTATTTATGTGTTCTATCTAGACAAAAACACCCTCAGCACATCCCAGTGCTTCCTGCCTTTCTCCCCTTTTCTTGGCTCTGATACAACATCTTCAAAACTTGACACCAAACCTGCTTATTGTTTTAACCAGTCAATGCATTTAGTGTAAGGAATACTGCCTAGAACTACACAGTGCCCTTTTTCCCTATCCTTCTGTCCTTCAGGGACTTCTCATTCCTGCTGACTCTGCCCACCTGCAAAACCTCAGCTGGGGGGAAGGATTTCAGTTTGCTTTTCTCTAAGGAAAAGAATATTTAAAAAATTAGAAACAAACTACACCACTAAACAAATTGCCTTAGTCAGGCAAACATTTGGGGGTTTTTGTTTCATTCATGTACAAGAGTTTCATTTCTGTTCACCAAAACTTCCATCACAGCAGGTACAGAGGGACTACAACTTCACACACTCATGGAGTTGGTTAAAACTTGTTCTAGATTTCCAATAGAAGACATTTCTTCTGTACTATTTATTTGCCATTTCTTTGCCTTTTAACCAGGAAAAGCCAAATTGAAGCATACAGTACAAAGTGGGCGTGTAATACCAAGTGCAATATATCCTCAGGGAGGCATCAAATCCCAATTCTGCCTTGGGACACAAGGCTGAAGCTTCTGCAAGTGTGTCAGAGAGAGAGAGAGAGAACTTCGTCAAGATTTAATCAAGATCACAAAGCTCACATCATCTGAATTTCCAGAACCAGAAGCTGGACTGACACCTGTGGCTTTAGGAAGTACAGTCAATCTCCTTGCCCTGCCGTTAAAGGCATCTAAACCAGGCTATGGATCCTTCAGCGTATTCTGTCCCAAAGTTTTATCCTGTTTCAAGATCATCTCTCATTCCTTGCTGGCAACACTCAGCTTTTTAGAAGCTTTAATTCTACTAATTAATTATATTCCAAGAAGTAGCATTTTTGATGCACATGCTGGTTTTGCCCAAAGACCATTTTACCCTTTTTCCTACCCTGAGGAACCACTTTTGTTAGCTAAATATCCAGGGGCAGGACAATTGTACGAGCACCAAAACACACAGCATCTCCCTTACAGAAGAACGAAGTGCAGCCTGCCATCTGTTCCATCTGTCACACCTCACACCTCCTGAAAAAGAGGAGCTGGATCATCACCCATCAAGACTTTTACAGAGTGACCATAGGCTCCTGCCTCAGGACAGTAACAAGCTGTGGTGTCTTCTGTCAGCACCCATAATGGATTTTAAACTTACAGTGAGATTCAGAATTATGCTAATTTCCCCCATTACTCATAATAATAAGAAGGTTTATTATTTCTGTTGACAGGAAAGTGAGGAGCACACCGTGGAGACAGAAGAGAAACTGAAGCAGCATTTGCAAAAGGAATCAGTAAAATGTGTTTAACCACTGAAAGCAAAGCTGAGAAGAGCTGAAAGTTCATGCCTTGAGCATTTGGAATGATAAGGCAGCACACCTCTAGGAGATGTGGGAAGCCTCTTCCAGAGGAACAGCAAACAGGGCTCAGTGTGGCCAGGTTTGTTCTGTCCTGCCCAGGCAGGAACCACGCAGCTCCACTCCAACCACGTGAGCATCATTTCAGAGAGTCACGAAGAGCTCACAGAGGTTTGGCTGCTGAGGAAGACAAAAATATTTTTGACCTAAGATACATTTCTCCAACACAAAAAGATTTTTCCACAGCAGAAGTTTGATGACTTCACATTCCAGACATTAATAATTTGAAATCATTTTCCTATGACTACCTTGAGCCTAAAGCTTAGTCCTTGGAAACAAACCCATGTCTCCCACAACATCATTCATTTTTCACAATTTTTCCAGGGGTGAAGACTGAGTGCCAACAGCCCTTTAAGGAAACTGTCTCTTAGCCATAGTTTTTCGTCAGACAGTCTGGCCAGATTTAGGGATGAAAACCCAAACAGGGATCATTCTGATAAATCCAAGATGACAGATAACAAAACAGACAGATGTAGAAAGAATATGATGATTGATTTTACCAAACAGAATATTCCCTGGATTGTTGCACTGCAGGGCTTGGTGTCTGTATAGAGGAGTTGTGAGCAGCTCCAAGTCTGAGGAACAGTCACCTGATACTTATTTACTTTACCAGCCATGAAGGCCAAAATACTGGCTTATGGATCATAAAATTCTTTAGCACTGAAGTTTCTGAAGATGTGTAGGGAAGCCCAAAGGAAACACAATTTCCAAGAGAGAAAACATGTCAGAGAAGGGAGTTTTTCCCCAGAATGGGAATGGTTCTTCTTGACACAGTCTTGCAATATCCTCAGCCTCAGCAGACATTTTTGATTAAGTCTATTTAATCTACCAAAACCTTAAAACTGAAGAGTGGCATGAACAAGGGGCAAAGAGCTGATGTAAGGATGGTTGTGATAAAAAGAATAAATAGGTGCTGTGATGAGAGAACACAAATCAGCTTCAGGACTCGAAGGAGAGGGATACAGGGGCTGTGTTTGCTTAGAGCACTCAGCAGCATCACACAGCAGCTCCTGACAAAAAGTGAATGATAATTCCACCACCAATGTTTGCAGAGAGCCTTGGAAAAACTGTCAAGCTCTTGGTCTTTAGTGTTTCAAAGAGCAAGTAGAAAGAATCTCAGCTTAATATTTCAACCTTTACCTCAGGTTATTTACAACTGACTCAAAAGATAATGTTTTTTCCATCACAAGCATACCTGTGTTCTTTCCAGAGGTTAAAAATCCAGGTAATGATCCAGACTGACCCTGCTCAGCTTTCAAATGCTGAGAAGAGCCTTGCTTGCAAAAGTACAGCTTCTTTCCTTTTAAATAAATAAAGGATTAAATGAAACGCTGAGCGTTTGCTTTTGTCAGCTGAGGCGCTGCTGAGCCCTCGTGTCACCCCGGACCTGCACAGGAGCCCGAGCCTAAGGGAGGATTACGGAACAACCTCTCACAAAGCAAAGTCATCGACTCACCTCAGCTCTGCAGGGCAAGGACCAAAACTGCTTAAGGACCTACCAAATGTCACCTAAGTCCAACGTTTAGTTTCAGTGGAGCCAGTCAGAGCACATACCCTAGGTTGCCTAATTCCCTGCATTTTGGAAGTGCAGCTGACACTGATGGTTCCAGCAGCAGACACGTACAGCTCTGGAGGCCGATGCCGCCGAGCCGAGCTGCTCTCTGCTCCGGCAGGACTCGGGATGAGCTGCTCACCTCCAGTGCCCAGCAGCAGCTCAGCTTATAGACCCAGCACTGCCAAAATGAGACCTCCAGGACAGGCTTGTACATAAACGTGTATGTTCACACAGCTGGGTGTAAGGAACCCACTGGAGGAGCAGCACAGGTTTTTTCAAATCCCCACAGTGCAAGAGGCAGACCTAAGGCTTGTTTGCACCAGAAGAAACCCCAAAACTCTGTGTTGTGAGGTGCTTGTGCTCCAGAGAGACAACCACAGCACATATGATCATTTTCCTTGCCTCTAACACACCTCTCCCTCCTCCATCTTCTGCTGGCTGAGTTCTCCTCTGTTTTCTAGTGCTAATTCTCTGCCTGAGCAGGTTTTTCTCCCCACAAGTTAAAGGGTAAAAGCAGATGCAAGACTGGGAGCTGAAATTCCCCCTGGCAGAGCGAGCCCTGCTGTGGGCATTTCCCCGTGAGTGGGCTCCCAGTGCCTGGGGCTCCAAACTGAGAGCTGTCAGCTGGGATCAGCCCAGGGACTGCTGCAGGGAACGAAGGCCCACACGCAGAGGGATGATCCATACACTGGAGCTTCACTCAATCCCCTGAGAGCTTTACAGAGTAAAACCAGTAATTTGATAAGGAACCAGAATAAAGTGAGCTATGAACGTCTTCTGCAGCACAAACTGATGCTACATTAGGTTTGTAAAACATCTCATGGGGAAAAGGGGGATGTTGTAAAAGGCACAACCTTAAAATCTCTCACAGTTAGTTTTTGAGTTTGGCTTTTTTCTTTTAAATTATGTTTATCAATCATACAAGATTCCAGGGGGTAAAATAATGAATAATCCATTCAAAATTAATTCTTTCCATTGGTCCTACAGTTTTGAAGGTAATCAATCATCAATCACTAGCACAGGACCACAACATCTATTCCATGCACGAAGCAGCACTTTATCATGGTAAATTTAGCTGTGTCTCATTAAACTGACTGCAGTCTCTGGCCAGCCAGTAAAACCTGAATAGGTTTTCACATTATATTCCTCAGAGCTCAAAATAAATCACAAAGTTTCAGCCTCATGTATCTACGTGATCTTTAGAAAATGAATTAACCATTGCCACTACAGAACAGTGTGGAGTTAGTCTGAGGAGCAAAATTTCAAGGAGAATCTTTTCTCAGCCTCCATGGCTCCATAAAGATCATATCAGAGATTTAGAAGTTAATTTAGTCTCCATGCAGTTCAGTAGGGTTTTTTTGTTTATTTGCAGTGTTTTTTGTTTGGGTTAGGGTCTTTTGAGTGCCAGTGAATCAGTCTGTTCCAAGGGAAAAGCACAGTCACAGACAAACAAGTGGTACATCCCATTCCTCCAGAAATCAATGGCAATATTCCTACAAGAGGATCAAACTGTGTATGATCAATTTCTCATTCAAATTCATTTCTTCTTCCCACTAAAAATGAAATTAAAGCCAAATCCCTGTCCCTTCTTGCCATGGTTTACCGGCCCCACTTTTTCACCTCTGTTAATGCTCTAAATGATGTTCTACATGTGGCCAACTGTGCCAAGGTTTTATTCCAACCCCACCTATTTCCTTCACTTCATTCACACTGATTTTTCACACTCTAATTATTGTGAGAAGCAAAGACTTAAGGAAGGAGTTGACTATTAAACATGAAACATATGTTCCTGTGAAAATAAAATCAAGATAATCATTGTATGAATGGTTCCTTGCAGCAAGATAAACTTCCTCTCTCCCTCTGATACTCCATTTTTCATCAAAATGGGATTGAACAGGCTGGGAACTGTGCTTTGAAACTACCCCTGTGATCTGCCAACTTAGCACCCCAAGTGCTGAAAGGTCAGTTGTTGCTCCTGGCAATCTTAATTCTCATTCCTGCTTCAAGGACTCCACTCCTGGCAGAAAACAGGCTCAGCAATCCTAGTTCAGTATTTTCTTGTTCCTACTTCAAATCCCTCTCCTGCATGTGTACAAAATGACTTAGGATGTAAGTGTATATGGATTTTTCTGGTCTACACCTTTAGTGAAGGGGTGACTGGAAAAGCATACAGTACTCTTTTCATTCAAGATATTTCAACACCAGAACATCTCCTGTTACGATGCATTCAATGAATAATTTACCCTCGAGATCCTGGGCTCACCACTGCACCACGTTTGTTCCTGTGATGCCCACAGGAGTAACTGCAGCACAGCAGAGCTTCATCCAAAGGCTCCATAGTCCTGTGCTTCACTCTCTCCACAATTTAACCACCACCATGTTTCTCCATCTATTTCCATTTTCCAGTGAAATGCTTTAAGAAATTCCTTGGCTTCACAGGAAAAAATCTCCACACCATAGTCAAGATATCACATAGTAATTGTGATTTTTAATTATCAGTGACTAGAATTGGCATTTCCTCAAGAAGAACAGCCATCAGCCTACCATTATCTCTTCAGCAAACACTGTTGGCCCTCAGCTGTTACCAGAGTGATGTCAAAAAGAAACAGGAGAAAACTAATTCCAGTCTCCAAAAATGCAATCACAGATTGTGACCTAACAGCTCCAGTGCAGGCCACACACAGCTCTCCTCTGAAGTACCAGGCAGAGCCTGGTGCCCAGCAAGGATGGCTCCCAGACTTCCACAATATTAATTCATGGCAGAGTGCAGGGCTCATTTCCTGCCCTCAGTACAGTAATGGATTGGCAACACTTGTATTAATTCTATTTTTTCCCTCACTGTTGCATCTCAGACAGACCGTGCATTTGAATATCCAGCTTATTCATACGGCTACAGAATAAGCTCTATGTCACCCACTGTGCACCTCCCTGCACCAACCACCCCTTGGAAACACTTGGAATTTCCCACCAAGAGCTTCACATCCAACCTGGAGCCTATGCAGGAGCATGGAGGGAATGGGGTGTGGCAATTGGGAATGAATGTAACCCACAGCTATGTATCTCCCTAAAAAGCACATATTACCTTACAGTGGAATTGGAAATACAAAAATCCTCCTTGCTAAACATTTTGACTCTTCACAAATACCCTGGCAGTGGGATGGATGGATGGATGAATGGATGGATGTTCCCAGGCAACTGCATGTGATCACTTTCTGCTTTCAAATCAGAAAGGCAATTTTGTATTAGCCCGTGCAATTAAAAACAAGCTTATTTCTTTTCTGAGTAACCTTCCAGGAAAGCTTTCAATCCCACAGTACCTTTGATTCATGTCAAATGTATCAGAATTACCATTTAGACAAACTGAGAGATTAAAGGTACTTCAAGCTATAGTTAGTAATAGTTCTAAGGCTAAAACTAAGCATTACAAATTATTCAATGAAGTTTCAAACCTTCTGCCTTTGTAAGGCTATTTAGCCAAGTTCCTTGACTGACAATGCTGAAAACAAAAAAACCACCCTCAAAACTCATGTTGGATCAAAAAATTGTGGTATAACAGTTAGTTATAAGGTGCCTTCTACCTGGGTAACATAGGATTAAATGATTACTGAGCAATTCATGGCAGCCTTTGTAACTGAAGTTAATTCACTGCTCTTACTTTAATTAATCTGATCCCATTTTAGGTGTACAGATGGATAGTCCTATTGGTGCAGCTGAGTGAGTATTTTCTAGTTGAATTAAAATGAGACAAGTAGTCCCCTAAATGAGCTGCTAGCCTGTATGGCCACATAGCAAATGAGCCATCAGATTCTTCCCCATTCATTTCATCTGGGATCTTTTCCCAAGCCCCAAAGCACAGGCACTTGTAGGAACTCCATAGTGCCATAAACTTCAAGCAGCTGCTAGACAGGGACTAACAAGGGGAACCTGGAGGAAATCTGAGATCCCTGTCTCACTCTGAACAATAAATCACCCACTATCAAAAATAAATCAAGGAAAAAACCAGAACTGTAGGTTTTAATCTCACAATAGACTTTTAGTTGGTTTTCCAATCTAATTGCTTTTTCACCAGCAATAACAACCAAAGGACTTACAGTAACGACTTTCACAAATCATTAAGATTAATTTAGTAAAAGTGGATAGAAAAAATATTTTGCTTTCCCCTTTTTTAATAGGAAAGCTTGGATTCAGGAGCAGAGTTCCACTAACAGACTATTGACTGATACTGTGGCAGCAGCCACTTGAAAAATTAAATACTGCATAATGAAAGATTTCTGCCTTCCAGTACACAGGGGAAGAATCCTGCTTCACAGAGAACTCTGGCAGAGGAGGAGAGGCCACACAAAAAGAAATTCACTTTTGTAGACTATCAACTGCCAGGACTGTCAAAGCTCCATTCTCACTCATGAGGAAAGACTGGCAGGAGCTTCTCCAAAAGGTCAAGACACCAAAAGCCACAGGGGAGTTTGGAGATGCCACGGAAACACAAATCCTGAGCAGCCCCTGGGAGCTGGTCAGGACCAGCAGCACCACGATGGTCACTCCACCATGGCTGGCACTTGGAATAAATGTCCTGGTTTTCCCCTGAGAGCAGAATGAGGTGGGCAGGATACCAAACTGATGCCTGTGACTGACTGACCAACTACGCAGTCATTAACAAAAGCCTTCAGTCGTATTCAGCACCCACAAACAAGTGACATGTAAGTGGTCATTACCTACAGCTTTTCCTACCATTTCAAACTTGGAAATGCTGGAGCTCTGGTTATCCTGTAATCTAATTCTGCTGTCCCACACCTTCCTTTTTGGGAAGCAGGAATACTGTTCAAAAACAGAGCAAATTCAACACAATCCAACTTTGGGTATCTGGATTATGACATTTTCTCTTGCCCAGAGTCCTAACACTTTTGTTTTTTCAGTCCTTCACTCTTCAACCTATGGACTCCCAGATATAACTCTGAATCTGTCTGACCTCATCCACTTTCTTCTTCTCAAAAAACCCCTCAGAAACTATTTTCTGAGCAACTCTATTGTCTGTGCTCAGCAGGGTGCGACTCCAAACCTTCAGAATCGAACACAGCCTGCTCTCGTTACAGCTACAAAAACTACCTCCACATCTGAGTGATGTTTCCCTAGAGATGGCAATCAGCCCTGAATCCAGTTGCAGGAGAAAGGAGATCCTGTTCAGTCCATCCTTCTCTTGTCTTTCTGCTTCCAGCAATTGTGAGCTTGCTGCTCCATCTGTGATCCCACAGGGGGAGAGAGCTCTGCTCCCTGTGCGTGGCTGGGCCAGCTCCTCCTCTCCTGGAGGCTGGAGATGCTTCAGCCCTGCAGCATTTTCCAAGGTACCTGGCTTGTGAAGAGCTCCAGACTCGGCTCAGCATGTCCAAGGCAGCACAGAGGGAGCCTGGCAATCTGCCCCTAGAATGCATTTCCCACTGCTGTGTAAGAAGGGTTTTAGATCTGCATCATTCCCGAGATATATATCTCTATACATTTAGAAATCTGTTTATTTAACAGGCCAATTAGCCTCTCACTAATCATCTCTCATGCTGGGTAAGAGTCTAGCAATGTAGACAAAAACATACAGCAGATTCCGGTTATTCCACTCTGACTCTCCTGGCTGTGCCACACTCAGGAACATTTCCATCTCCCTTCATTGCATAGAGATGAATGTGCTGCTGGTTTACATTTTTTAAGGCATGCTCCTGACTCCAGCTTCCCATGGCTCAGGCAGAAGGAACACCATCACTTGGGAAGTGTGTTCACCAGTCTGAACACAAACAGAGATGTAAGCAGCTTCCATGTGAGGACTCTGGACACTGTATTGGAGCATTTCATGTCTACTGACTGCCAGTGATAACCCAAGAGTTCAGCTTAAAAATAAAATACTGCTTTGACCCTTTCAAAATACCTGGGACACATTTAGATAAACTATTCTATTTTCTTTATACTATTATCCCTATTACTACTCTCTTTGAATTTCTAACTACTTACTGCTCATTTTTCTTACTCAGGGTTCAGAGTTTAATTTCTTAACCTACACCCATTAAAAGTTTGCAATTATAAAAACGTGATAATCCCATTAAGTAGCTATAAAACCAGTTAAATACAGTAGGAATGTTTTTACAGGAGAAAATTATATGGCTCTACAGAAAATTTTACAAGCAAAGATACTTAGACAAGCTCTACCTCAGAAGTAGCACCGTATGTTCCTGTACTTCAGCACAAAAACTTCACAAAATGTCTGCCAAATGAAAAGCAATGAATTTTTTCCAACAGTTACTGCCACAAGAATTTTAAAATATACACTTATTTCAAGTACCAAATAATCACAGCAATCTAATTAGGAAGGAGATAATTAAAAGACTAACAGGTTGCTAAATCATGCTCAGGACACACAACCTGGTGCTTGCTCTGGTTTGTAATTAAGATTAAAATAGTAGCAGTACTAATGTCTCTTTAATCTCTGCCCAGGTCTGAAACATTAAACTGCACTCAGAGCACATTTCGGCTGAGAAGGCCATTAAGGACTCGCTGCCTGGCACGGCAGGAAGCTGCTGTAATTGCAGGAACTTTGTGCTCCCAAGCAGAATTGCCGCTGCAGTCCTGTCAGCACATCTCCCTGGCCGGGAATGTCTCGGCTGTCACCTCGGGAAGTCAAACCCCGGCTCCCCCAAGGGGGAGCTTTGGAGCCCCCACCGAATCTGAGCGGGGCCGTCCACAAACACTTCTCGAACCGACTCTGCTGCAGTGACTCTGCACAGGAGACCTCCAGCTTCTGGCAGGCAGGGAGAACCCTTCCCCAGCGTTCCCCTGAACACCGCCCCGGCTTCCCAGGACTTGAAGCAAACCTTTGAGCCTGCAGTGTCTGCCTGACAGAGAGCAGCAGCCACCTACCTGCTAGAACGGAGTCTGCCGGCGCTGAGCCAGCACAGCTCCAAATCCCGAGTTCCTCCCTTCCACATCTGCCAAGTCACAGATGTTCAGCCTGAGCCTCGTCACGGAGATTTAGATCTGCTAAGCACCACCTCCCCCCCTCCCTGGCACAGTCACAACATGCCACACTGTTGATGGATGCTGGGGGCCAGATGACCATCTTGCCAAAATACTGTGTTCTCTTTTATTTAAACTCAAGAATGTTCATTTTCAAATTTTATTCTGATGGAAGATGAATGCTCCTTTGGATTGTCCCAGTTAGCAGCCTGAAATCTCCAGGCGGGAGCTGACCATGCCTCTGACTGGTACCAGCATCTTCATTGCCCAAATCAAAACAACTACAGCTACACAACTGCTCTGCAACAGTAAAAACAGGCCACGAGAAACAAGACAGAAAACAGAGCTTCCTCCAGTAAAGCTATCACAGCTCTTCAGGTGCGGATTCATTGTAAATCACTTCATGTGCCAGGACACCTTTAAGCAGCCCTGTAAATGCAAAAGGTACATTAACAGCTTCTAATAGGACTGCTGCACACACAAAAGAGAATTAAAAATAGCTTTGTTTCCCACTAGCACAATTCAGGAAATTCAGGAAGGAAGGAAACATTGCCTCAAAAGTTGATTTTGAAAGGAAACACATTGAAAATGTTTGTCTCAAGCTGATTGTTCATAAAGGTGTTTTCTAGGCACGTGGGTAACTTCAGTCCATGTTTTTACCCCATGCTGAAAACAGACTAATCTAAGAATAAAGCTGTTAGAAAACTGTCATGATGCCAGAATGGAATAATCAGCAGCAAACCTCAGGAAACCTGCATTAGTTGGTGGCTGATTAATCCTGTTTTGTTTAGCTCATGGTTCTTAATACACAGGTGATGATGGCAATACCTGTGTGGTTGGTAAATTGTTTCCAGTACTGGTAAGAGCTGCAAGTGGGAATGAGGCACTACTGACAAGTGTAGGCATCTGCTCAGGGTAACAGCACACCCACAGCTCTTTATACATGTCAAGGTCTCACCTTCATAAAGACATTTTTTTTCTGATTTGGCTGCCACCAGGGGAGCGTTCACACACGTAAATCGATGTTCCACACATCGATGCTATCCCAGCCCACACACAGGAGCTCTCCAAGGCCACAACTCCATCAGTTAATCCAGCCCAGCTCTGGGCCAGAGCTGCTTTCTCTCCTCAGTCACACAAGACCGGTCCCAAACCCTCCGTAAGCTCAAACTCCAGCACTACAAACTGGAGCAAGGACAGGACTTTCCAATGGCTTTCCACAAAAAGCAAGGGAGCAAAGGAAAACAGCAATGTCCTCCTCTCCCCTAGGTACCCCAGTCCCACCTCTGAGGTCACAAACCTGCTCTGGACCTTTCAGAAGCTCACAGGACTCCATGGAACTCAGAAAACTTCTGCAGCATGGACCAGAGCAGAGTTTTTCAGCATTTGGCTGTGTGTTCTGTGGGAGAAGTTTTCTGCCCAACACGTACATAAAAACAAAAGTTCACAAAATCAAAGGAAAGCAGGATGCAAGGTCTGACCACTCCCAAATCTGATGAGCTCTCCCCAAAATCCCACAATTCCACAGTCAGTCTCTAGCCCAGCTGATTGGTTTGCTCTCAGGGCACACATTCCATCATGTGGAGAAGAAACATGGGTGGAGCTGGACATGGACAGATTCACAGGTGACAAGCCAGCATCATGCCAAGCCAAGATCTACGATCTCATCCACTCCTGCTTCTCCATAGATCTGAGCTGGCTCAAGCCCTCAATTAGAAGCTGAATCCCAAATTTAGATTGCTAAAGGGATGGTGCTCAGAAACAGAACTGTACCTGCAATCTGTAGGGCAAAGAGCTACTTCTGTTTTACACCATTAAAATAGAGACATCTATGTTCGCTGAAATTTCTCTCTTTATGTTTTCAACAGAGATCTCTGGGTGTGGCTGAAATGAGATTTCTGGAGCAGTGAAGAAACTCTCCCAAAGAACCCTTCCCACTGTGTTTCCACAGATATGATGGGACACAAACGTGGCACTTGAGCCCCATATCAATAGTTACATGAGCTGAGGAGCAAAGCAAGCAACTGATTCAGTCACCGGCTAACCCCTGACACCTGAGTACTGCCCTGATGGGCAATGCCACCCACCAGTGAGCCTCAGTGTCTGGCATGAAAATGCTCCTGGTTCCCTGGGAAACAGCATTTCCTAATAAACAGAATGCAAAGACTACCTGGATTTTTCTCATTCCAGAGAGTAAAAACCTCCTAGTAACTTTTATCTTT
Organism: Rhipidura dahli; assembly: GCA_013399225.1. Classification (NCBI taxonomy): domain Eukaryota; kingdom Metazoa; phylum Chordata; class Aves; order Passeriformes; family Rhipiduridae; genus Rhipidura; species Rhipidura dahli. The sequence goes on from VXAC01010020.1 coordinate 1,399,638, forward strand.
CACTACAGATCCTTTCCCAAGATGTTTCAGAGCCTCTTTACTTCCTGTGCATCATGACGTGTTTCTGAGCAGCACTGTAAGAACAAATAAATCAAAATCTAACAAAACTGGGGAGGTATTAAAAGCACTTAAGTGTTAAATTTGAGAACAAGCATCACCTGACTGTATCTTTGCAGTCAACATCCTGTTTCCCCTGCAACAAGGACAAGGAATATCCAAAAAACCTTACATTAGGTTTAAGTGACATGCAGGATTAATATCTAACATCAACTGACTGAAAAATACACGTGCTACGTGCAGCTTTACTAAGCACAAAGTAGACACAGCCAAGCTTTGCTACATTTAAACTACAGATCTTTTCAGTGATAAATTCAACAGTATTTTGCTCTCAGCACCAAAAGAAATTGTTTCTCATTCAAACATTCTTCACCAATCCTTCAAATAGCCATTTTCCAAAGTAACACTGGAATCAGCCATCAGTTTTGTAAGTTGGAAAAATTAAATAAAATAAAAACACCATGAAACAGAAAAGACAGGACAGAATATGTTGCCCAGGAAACTGACTCCAGTGCTCCACATTTCCAGGTGGCAGTTGATAAGTAAATACACTTTAATTTGGATTGCTGTAGAGTTATCACGAAAGTGGGTCAAGCAAGTCCTTTTGTGCTGCATCTCCTTTTGGAGTTCCCCAGCCACCTGTCCAGGATTCCATGGATACAACAGGATGCATTTGCAGTATTTGTGATCAATACAAGGAGTGAACACTGCACAACTCATTCTTGAAAAATCCAGGATGATGGAGTGACTTGACAGGATAAAATTCCGGGATCCAGGCTTCCCAGATAGTCTGATCCATCATTTCCATGTTGTCAGGGAATCCAGTGATTAATTTTTATCAGACTGAATATACTGCTCAAAAAATCTTCCCATTTTATTATGTTCATGGAGAAGGTAAAACACATAAATCACAATGTCTTCACACTGAAATGAGGATTTGTTTTAATAAAAACTCAGGGTATTTTGTCCTCATAGTTCTCCAAAATATTTGCACATGCTATGGTTGTAAGTGGTCACAATGTAGCATCCAGCAGTATGGACTGGAGCATAGGCCAGGCATAAAGTCCCAACAACTGGAATAAATGGAAGACATCTTAGCACCTGTACCTGGAGGAGACAGATTTGGTATCTTCTGCTGTTCAGTTAACACTGAAGAGCCTTTGGTCTCAGTGGTTGGTTAGGAAAAAATCATTGTTGGAATGCTTTGTCATGTTTTCTTTATGGACTTAGTGGCACTGTAAAAACCTAAAATTCAAAGTTTAACTTCAGGTTACATAGATTTCTAAAAGGGACCCAAGCAAACAAGATGAATGACAGTGACAGACAAGTGCCTTCATTCAGAGCACTGCATGAGCACCGATATTTAGGCACCTTGTTGTGTCCAGGCATCCCATTTCAGTGCAAGTCACGTGCCAACAAGGAGTGAAGTGCTCAAATCCTCAGAAGGATCTAAGTCAATTTTCAGGTTCTGCCTCACAGCATTCATGTGTTTGTGCTTGATATATTCATCTGCCTTCAGTGAAATGTTCATTTTGTTTCTCATAATCCAACACTATTTTTAGATGCTCATCTTAATGTCCTCACTAATGTTTGCAGACCACAAAAGTTATAAGATGGATTTTGAACATCATTAAAGTTTGTTCACCAAACAAACCAAAAACAGACTCAGAAGCCAGGAGGGGATGTGGGTCAGCAATCAATGCTTTTCTCCAGGCTTATCTGCACTTGGCCTAAGTGCGAGCTTTTCATGGAGTGATGAATCAGCCTTGTACCCTCTGCAGAAAGCACAGATATTTTTCTTTGAATCCAAGTCACAGCTACAGGCTCCACAGTTGATCAAGGCAAATTTTCACAGCTCGCAGGAGCTTAAAGAGATGCAGTGAAAGAAATCTAGTGAGTTTTGAGGTCAGACATTTGAAGGAGCTATCTCACTACTGATCAGATTAGAGATGTTTAATATTACAGGCATAAAGGCTCTGGAATAATTTGTATAACGTTGAGGAAGTACCAAAATGGAGAACTTTAGGAGACATTCCATATTGTTGGTTACCACATGGCTCACTAGGCTTTTTCAGCTATGACACATCTTTTACTCTTGACAGTGTTTGAACACTGCTGTGTGTCATTGGTCCAAATAACCACTTAATTTACTATATGGATTTCTACAAACCAGTAAAGTTCACATGAATCATGCAAATAAAAAATAAGGGCTAGAAGAAGCACGTTCTTGCTGAATTACAAAGAGCTGCTGGCTTCTTCACTCCCCACGAATGTTACAGAAACAATGCAAATATGCCCGAGATTTTATAGCAGAAATGACAAGTAGAACTAAGACTATTTGTTATTCACAGGCTTTACTGAACTGTTCATCTTTAAGGCAGCCTAGCTCAAGACAGCAGCTTTCCCATTCACAATCAATAAATCTGCACACATTTCCATGCTGTGCACCAAATGCTCATGGACACAGATCACAATCCTGACCCTTCTCTGTGTGCTTTGCAGAATTAAAAGTACTTAAAAACCCAAATTTACAAGCCCACTAAATGTGCACAGAGTAACATCATTACTGCTTTTTTTTTTAAAGACAACTTCAGTTTATGTCCTCCACCCCCACGTTAAATTTGTGTAATTCATTCCCTCTCAAACAGATTATTGTACTGCTTCCTGCATTAAGCAAAATTCAAAGCTATGTTTCAGTCCTAGCTGATTCTCTTCAGAGACAGCCCCTTAACCAGTGAAGAAGCACAGGCAGACAAGATTTACATCAAGATCATGCCTTGAAGATAACTCTCAGTGCTCCCTCTGTAACTATATATCTGTGCATATGACAATATGATCCAAGATAAGCTGTGCTTCAGTTTACTAATTAAGACATGACTTGCTAGCTCAGAAGCCAATGAATTTTCATTGCCAGAGTCATTTTCTTATGCACACAAGGCTTTATTATACCTCATTAAATACCCTGTAATTTGGAATGCCTTGCTGTCCTTTACTCCTGTCAACATCCATGCACCGTCTGTGTGGCAGTACAAAACCTGAACCCCACACTGCATTGACTGCCACGCTCTTCCCTAAGTCTTAACCCATTCAGCTCCAACCCCTGCAGAGCCTGCAACAACCCTCCATTGTTAACTTCATAATAAAAATTCTACAAAGCCAAAACATTAATAGGTGAAGAGACAGGACATTCTGACTGGCACACATAATATACACTACAAGGTTGAATTTCTTAAACAAGCAGCACTCACCAAAAATTATTGTAATATACTGACTGCATTGTAAGTGCCAGAGTTCAGAGAATTTTACAGTTCAATCACTGATGTTTCTAAACCCGTATTTTACTGTTATAAACTCATAACACTAACCCCAAAAGCTGTGTGAAGAACTGACACATGAGGTCCTGAACTCGGGTTAAAGGCACTCTCTCTAAGCAGGGACTCAGACAAGGCTTTAATGTGAGGATTTGCCATTCTGGCACTAAGAAAAATAAAATAATTAACAAATGTGCCCAGTTCATGTCAGGCAGACAACACTAATGGCCGTGCAAACTCCTGATAAGCTCTCTGAGCTAAAGGCAAAGAGCTTACACCTTGACCCAATCACCACAAAAAAGAAATAAGCTTCTCTGTTTCCTGTACACACCAAAACAAACTCCCACTCACCACTCAGAAAATACATTGTTTTTCAAAAATGCCTAATGAAATTTAAAAAAAAACCAAACCCACAACAAAAGAAAGATCGGTATGTTCAGCCCCACCCCAGGTGTACGAGCACTACAGTCAGAGGGTGGGAACAGGCGCTGGCCTGCAGGATGTTTGTGGAGACACCGTCGGTACCGGTGCTGGGAGCGATCCGCAGCCCTTCCTTGCTGGAGCTCCGGGGTCAGGGGTCAGGAAGCTCCAGCGGACACTCCAAACGCGAGAGACAGCCACACATCTCCAACTGCGGAGTCAGCACGGCTCCTCCTCTCCATCCCGGTTAAACGCTCGGGAGGGACGGGTACTGCTCACCGGGCTGCCGGCAGTCACCGCACGGGGCTTTGCTGCGGGAACTGCGGGACCAGTCCCCAAATCCCTGGCAGCGCCGACTCCCTCCCACCTCATTAACACCCCTCTCACGGACTAGCAGGACCTTGCTCCCAGAGATACGAGGTACCACTGGTGATGGCTCAAAGGTAATGTCTCTACTCCCTACTCCGCCTCTTGCTTCCATCAAAGTTCTCAATGCAAAACAGTCGCCTGTGTAGCGGGATATGCAGCCTAAGGGAGAAAGGAAAAGACATAAAACTTGGAAGCAGTGACTTCCCAGAAGGTGCTGGGGTGTTCTCAGTCCTGCAGCAGGAGGGGCTGTGCAGCTGAGCCCCCCCTGCACATCCCACAGCAGCAAAGAGCAAACCCCTGCCCCCAGCACCTGTCTGCCACTTGGATCAGCCTCTGAGCTGTGCAGGAATCAGTGCTGAACATCCAGACAACCGTGGGAAATCAGGCCACTCTCCACAAGGAGAGGCATCACTCTGCCATTAACATATCAAGAGTTTTGCTGGAAGGACGATCCACTGCACACTAAAACACTCAAATCAAAACCAGTTTTGTCAGTGAAGTTAAGGACATGTAATTGTAAACCTCTCCCAAAAGTCCTGCAACACGGGTTCTTAGTACGTTCATTGTTTTGATACTACAAAACACATATTCAACATGAAAAATCACTCCACAAAAAAATGAGTTGGGTAATAAATGCAGCATGCTGTAGTCACATCCATATTCACATCTCATGCCCCAGTTCTCTTACAGTGTGAAACAGCTGAAACCAATTTACAAGTCTGACATCAAACCTACAGAGTTCAGCTGAAAGACTCTGATTGACAAAGTTTCAGAGCTCCACGCTTCAAAAATAAATACCTGAAATAAACACTAGGTCACTTCTTACTGGCAAGGAAAATACTCTAACGACCCTTGTAGCCTTTGGTTACACTCTGAAAAGTAAGAAATGCTGCCTCCTCAGGCTCCACGATGTGCAGTCGTGGGTGCCACCAGGAAAGGTCAAGTCACACACAGAGTGCTGCACAGGGCCATTAATGACAGGCAGATTATTTTCATTTCAACTTAAAGAAACACAACGTGGAAGCAAACATACATTGGAACATGACATCAACCCCCCTTGGGCCAGTAAAGGGGAGCTGTGTGCACAGAGAGGGGATCAGTTCACTCAGTAACACTGTCATGAGTTTTTTCTCTCTGGAGTCACACTGCAGTTTCCTCTTCTTACTCAGTGCAGTATTTTCTAATTGCATTTTCCTTCTCACAAGTGCATTTGTGAGAGAAAGTGCCTAAAATTTAGGCTGAGTCTCTGTTTAGCCTACAAACACCTTTGGCTCAAGGAGAGGTGATGCTGCATTTGTTCAGTAAGAGCCCTCACAGCTCGAGCAGTACAGGAGGTGTTAGTCAGCAATTTGACTTCTCTTCATTAATAACCTCAGCAGGAAGCAAGAAGCACACATGAAAGCCTTTGGATACCTTCCTTTCACACAAAAGTCAAAGCCCAGAGTAAAACAAAGGACTTCTTAAAATAGAAAGTTGAAAATAAATCACTTAGATTAAAAAACCAACACTTAGACTGCAAATGCTGGAAGCTGATCAATTTATAGAGGTACTTACACCCCAGATATCTGTGTCAGAGCTAAACTGCCATGTATTCTTCTAGGTTGCATTAATGCTCTCTTCAAAATGTTTTTACTGCTGGCATTTTCTCATCTAATTTCAGCAGTCTTTCTATCCCAAATACCTCTGTTCTCATCACCCAGAACATTTAGGTGTGATTACAGCAAAAGATTGTTATTGTGTTTTACTTGGTTAAAACCTCTAGAGTTAAATACATATGTTTTCTATTAACAGGCACCAAGCCAAATTTAGCTCTCCCATCCCATTTTCTGTCACTCCAAAGGCTGAGGACACTCATTTCAGAAAAATATGTAGAAGAACCATGAAGTAGAAGGTTTTTTCAAAGTGTTATAAATCTTATAAATGAAAGCTGACATGCCATACAAGAAAAAAATACCAAGATCAAGCCTTTGAGCATAGAAGATGAGAAGAATTATGAGAGGAAACGTTATCACCTCCATCCTTTATTCCTTCAGCTGTGCCTGTGAGCGAGAGGCTGAGGTAACTTCCCGCATAGCTTAAAACATGCATGAAGCCTCAATGATTAATGCAGAAACACATCCTGCAAAGCAGCTACAGCTGCACATCACTCTTCTGATGGCACTGTAACACTGCACTGCAACTGCTCTGACTGCAGCTCTGGCTCGTCAGGGACCTGCAAACTCTCTGATCCTTCCCACACATCTTTAGGTACAGCCCAAGTGCTGGGAGAGGTTACACCACCCTGTGGGATCCACTGCTTCCCTATGGTCACCAGGTGCTGACAGGATCACAAATCCAGGTAAATGGGAGCTGCTAGAAGTTCCCATTTCTCCAGGAATAGTCAGGCTGTTCACAAACATGCTTCCAATTAGGAACACCAGCTCCAGGTAAAGAGTATAGCACTTTTTGAATCAGGCTTGATATCATGAAGAGGAATAACTGCTCCTCTCAGACATGATTCGGAGTCCAGCTCAGACCAAGATGGGACAGGCTTGTACTGACTCTGGTAAATTCTGACTATCTAGTTAAAATATTTTATTTTGCTCCTTTAAATATCAAAACATATTTGTCTCTGCCATTCATCATTTAGGGTCAGCAACACTTCACTCTTGCTGCTTACATGACAGTCCACAAGAACCACAATAAGCTTAGAAGTGCTCTGCAAACTCATGACACAGATGTGCAAACATCTGCCAGCTAGAGATACTCCAAATTTGAAAATAAACTATATTCCACCAATGTGATATATTTACTGCATGACTTTGGGATCACAATCAAAATACTGTCCTTTTGTATTGCTCATTAGAGCTTAGGGCCAGGTTTCCAGGCCACTTCCTAACTCCCACTGTCACAATTTCAGCATTCCTTACAACAAGATCAGGATTTTTATCACCTACACTCAGCTGGCAGGGTCAGGAACACACAGAACATACAAATTAAGATTTACACATTACTTTCACAACAATAACAAATGATAATGGCCAGCACTTCTACTGCTTCCATATTAACTGTTCCCCACAACTTTACAGTACCTGACAAAATCAAAACATAAAATAACCAGAAGGATTCAGCTTTGCTGTGAAGACCAAGTATTTCCCTGAAGTTTAAAGCCTTTTCTTCACAGCAGAGCTGTCAAGAGTTTTACCAAGTTTGATCAAGGTCAGACAGATGTCAGAATTAAACCTCAAGCTTGCATCAAATTACATAAATTCGAAAGAAGAGAGGTTCAACAACTTTCTGGTGAGAGAAGTTGTCAAACCAAAGAGGACTTCTCTGTAAAAGTGATTATATAAAGCACAGGGCAGGCAAAGCTCTGATAAAGTCAGTAAAGAACCTCCCAAAGCACCAGCTGCCCTCTCCAGCACCTTGTGGCCTGAGTCCAAACTTTTGACAGCTGAAATATGCTGCACAAAGGATGCCAGTCAGCTCAGGAATAAAGTAACAACTGCTTTCACTGCACTGTCAGGAATATGGTTCTTAACAAGGCTACTTGGGGGAAAAAAAAAAACAAACAAAAACCAAACAGAAAGCCTACAGTGCTGGCAGCAGAAAAACCATATCCTCCTTTCCCTGTGAGTGAGTTTTAAAAAGACATATTTAAAACCTTAGGTCATTTTCTTACAAAACCTGTGATGGACTGCTGAACATTGTGGGTGCAAGAAACAAGCCCTTTTTAGGAAGTCTGGATCCACACTTCATTCTACTTACAGAAGGTTAATTGTAACCAGGAAGAACTGAATGGAGAAAGAAATACAGCATTTAATGAAAGTTGTGTAAGACCAACTTGAATAACTTCTCTATTACACATCTTCACGTATTTGTCACACACTTACCTTATTAATCATCTTAAAATCATTAAAAAGGAGTCTCTACACTTACCATGTTAGGGTTGGTCAGCCCTGCCAAAAATACCCATTTCACTGAAAACAATGTGGATTTGCCCCTGCAGAGAAGAGTTAACTGAAGACATTCTACAAGTTAATCCCAACAGGTAACTGGACCAGTGTGACAAAGGCACCCATCTCACAAGCAGATCCAACAACAAGTGGTCACTTCCACTGATACCAGCACAGCTTCTCACATTTCCTTATGAAATGGACACACATCAACTCCATCCAAGAGCCTTTGCTAAGGCCAAACCATCACTTTCTGTAGAGCTTGACTTCAAATCTGCGTGAAGGTCTGAGAAAAGGGTTTTTAACTAGGACACTAATTGCCTTCAAGGAAACATCCCAAAGCACAGGGAAGAAATAAAAGGCAGCAGGCCATAGGAATTCTTCTAAGTCTGAAAAGAGTTATTTCTACAGCAGGGTAGAATGTTTGAACTTTGTAGCTTTCCAAATAACAAAATACTTACACTGTGACTCTCCTAAGACAAGTAATTTATTTCCCTCAGTGAGGATACACAGCTCTTAAAAACAAGGCATTTTTATTGGAAACCTTTCTAAAAGGCAGCAATAACAACAGCAAAGAAACCCCTTCTGATCTTCCTAAATTTTTAATTTGCTATGATTAAAAATATGCAAACTCAAGGCTTTGAAAAGCTTTAGGAGCTATCAGATTCATTTCTATTGAGCGTACTCTTCATCTAGGGTCTTTTTCCAAAGTTTATGGAAAAGGATATAAGAAGCCTTCAATCAATAAACAGGAAATTTTAAAATCTTTAAAGCTACAGACAAGGTAGATGAGGAAGGTGGAAATGAAATTGGAGACACTCACCTCCACTCTGCTGACTCAGACATAGGCAGGACAAGAAACATAATGCAATTCCTCTCTTATGCAAACAGAAACCTGCCTAGGGACAAACAGTTTACATCTACCAACCACAGAGCAGAGTCAGGGCCAAGAGTTCCTCCTTGATACCTTACACCAACACTCAAAATGCACTTTTCCACTACTTCTTTAATCTACCCCACAACTGATGGATGGACAAACAGGTGTACTCCAATTAAATCAGTAACTAAAGGAATAATACAGACTTGTGGCCTTTCCTGTCACATCAAACCTCATTCCTGCTGCAGAAATAGCTGGAAGAGCACTGAAACTACCTTAGCAATTTTCAGAGTGAGCTTTTGCTACAAGTATTGACCCACCATTCATTCCGTTGTACAAACTCCTGTGGTGAGGGGACAGCTCATCTGTCACTTGTCTCCTGAGGGTACCTTCTCTGCTGCCTCCGCTGAGGTGTTTGAGGTGCTCTGGGCTCCCTCCATAGTGTTGTTTGAGGTGCTCCGGGCTCGTACCCCTCACCTTGTGCAGGTGCTCTGTACTTCCACTCGGCGTGTGCTTTTGAAGGTGATCTGGGCTGCCACTGCTGTGCTTTTGATGCTCAGGGCTACCACCAGGCCTCTGCTTCTGAAAGTGTTCAGGGCTACTACTCAAAACATGCTTTGGGATAGTTTCTGGACTGCTGCTGCTGTGCTTCTGTTGTTCAGGTACTTTGACAATGGTTTTGTGATGCTCGGGGCTCGGCCCTTTCAGGTGATGATCAGGACTGCCAGAACCCCTGGGCTTCTGCAGGTGCTCTGGGCTGATACTCCTGTGTTTCTGGTGCTCAGGGCTTCCTTCCCCCCGAGGTTTTTGCAGGTGTTCTGGACTGGTGCTTGGGTGGTGTTTATGATGATCTGGGCTGTCTGTGCTCCCTGTGCTGGAAGTGCTGCTGCCATCCCCAACATCTCTGATGTACGCGCTGGGGGCAGTCAGCTGGCACAGGCTGATCTGGCTGTCGATAGAGCTCCGGCTGCCTGCTCCTCCACTCTTCTCCTCATCCAGCAACACACACAACTCCTTCAGCTCCAGGTTCTCCTTAACCACTTCTTCTTGCCTCACTTCCAGCTCTTTCAGCTTCTGCAGGTATAAGGCCACCTCCTTGTGCATGATACTGGCGCTGTACCTGCCCAGCCTCTGCCACTCGCGGGACACCCTCTTGCCCTTCTGCCGGTCATCGTCCAGGAAGCAGCAAAGGTCCCTCAGCTCCTGGTTATCTTCCTGCAGCTTCTGGTTGATGTCCTTTAAAAGAAAAATTATCATGACAGAGGAGTGTCTAAAGGAATTGATGTTAAACTGTTACACTGGCCAGTGGACAGCACTGCTGCAAACTTGTATTTAAAGCACTCCAGTGAGGCATAAATAATTCCTTGTGTAGATCTGGCACATTGTAACAGCACCATGCTTCAAGCAAACAAAGCTGCTGTCCAGCAAAAACTGCCCTTAGCTTGGAGCTAATTTCTAACTTCTGATATAGCAGGAAAGTTTCAGGTGCTTAATTAATTTTCATGCTAAATATCAGAGTAATTTAGCTCCCAAATTGGGCAAAGATTGTAAGTGCTCTCCTGATGATCTCAGTCCCCTGGGAAATATTCACCTGCGAGTTATTGCTGAATAAAACTGCAAGGTACTTCAGAAATCGCAATCTCTCTTAAATAATTAATTATTAACATTTACACTCCCTATTCCCTAAAGCACAGTCACATACAAAGATGACCATTTTAGAGATTTTTTTTTAAAAGTTGGGATTTGCTGGATTTTGTTTCTGATTTGCATAAAAAAACCTTGTCAGTCATCACTTGACCAGGATTGCTTCAACCACTCTGAAATGAAATAATCTGCTTAAATAGATTTTTCTTCCCTAATAAAATGAAATATGTGATTCTATGCCCTTCCCTAAGTGAGGAACAGTCTGAAGCAAATGCTCTGAAGTAAAAATGTTCAGGGTTTACTACAGAATAGTAAAACAGCAGAATAAAAACAATTTCAGTATTTTATCATTCTAGTTTGGACTTGTGACCATGTTTATCTTTCTCCCATCATCTGCATATTCATTCCTTCTTATGTATGACATTACAACTAGAGATTAGCCACAGTTGTTAAAAATTTAGTCTTATGGAAACACCATTTTAGCACAGTTTCCTAAGAAAGGGAAGCTTTTGTAACTCCACTGGACTTAGGTGCATGAATGCCTGTGTTTGTCTGATTTTTGCCTCAAAACAGCTTGGATTTTGAACAATTTCAACCTGTATTTGATAATGGAGAAAAAATTCAATGAGGCTATAATGTGTCCTTTAAAACCTCTGCTAGTGAGAGATGTTTGAGATGATCCCACAATGGAATAAAAAAGTTGTGAAAGTCCACAATTCCTCAGTCAGAAAGCAGGAGGCAGCCATCCAGCTGGTCATTCTTACTCATGGAGCAGTTATTTCACACAGGACAAAGGAGGGAGATTTCCAGACACCAGCACAGGGTTCAAAAAACCTCCTTGCCCCAGATTCTTTCTGCAAGTCCCAGCTGAGGCATCTGAACAAAACACAGAAGTCAACCAAGACTAAAGGAGTTTGGACTTGAGAGGGGAATTTGTGACTCCTTCCTACACATCTTAAGGGTGTTTTGTCAGTTATCTGCAAGATGCATAAATCCAGATGATGTCACACTTTTGCACATAACTGAGAGAAAGATGCTGTTGTTGTAACTGAACTTACATTTAAAAGATAAGCTTTAGTTATATTAAATACCATCACAGAGGGGTCCGTTTTTACCCTCAGACACCATCACAGGGACACACGTACTCATCCTTTGCAGAACACAAAAACTTGGGAGGCAGGAACTGTCTTCCTCCACAAGCTATTTATTTTATGCCACACTTTCTCAACAATTCTGTCATTTTAAGCCAATCTACAAGTGAAGAACTCTCTTCTAATGCACTTTCCTGTAATAATTCAGAAGTCCACACTGTGTCTCTGTCTCTTCCCTTCTTCCCTCCAACCTCACCTTACTGAAGGAATTTCCTGAAAATTCTCAAAACAGTAAACCAGAAAATGTTCTGTAGTCCTGTCTACTTTAAGGTAACTTTCTAGGTCTATAATCCACAAGCAAAGTAATGTTCTGTAAATAGTTGCACTTTCTTCCCAGTCCTCAGAACTAGGAAGGAAGCATTAGGGACTAAGCTTCTCATCCACCAAGAGAGTGAAATTAAGAAGGGATAAGCCATTACAGACTTGGTTTGCCTCTGACTGAAGCCTGCACAAGTCCACAGCTGAGAATGGTTTGATCAGAGATACGTTACCAGATGTCTTTTTCAGACAATAAATTAGAGATTGATTCTGATCATCCCAAACCCCAGCCCAAAGGTTTGCCATCACCTGCCACACGCTGCACTGCATCCTGGAAATGACCAACTCTCTCCAGCAGCCTACCAGCCTGCCTGCCTAAGTCGCCTGAAACAGTGACAGAACACAGCGTGAGCTACACAAACCCTTATTCCTCGTGCACTTGAGGCAGGATCATTTAACCTCACTCAAAAGCAAGGAAGTCTAACACAAAGGTGACAGCGTTTTTATCAACCCAAAAAAATACATAAACCAGCTGTGCCCCACAGCCTGCCGAATAGCTGGTCATCCCTTAGCCAGACAGGCGATTTTTAAGTGGGATCAAATGTTATGCACCCTAGTCCTCATCCACTTTTCAACCCGTTCTCAGGAGCTGCTCCTCCCAGACCATCCACCTGACGAGATTGCTCCCGGCGGGATGGGCGGGGTCGCGGAGACACCGCACTAACTTCAGGGGTCCCACCCTGCCCACCCCGCTACCTTCAAGCCGCGGATCTCGCCGAGGTGGAGCTGGAGACGGCGGTTCACCTCGCGGATGAGGTTGCTGTGGTCCAGCATTGCGCTCATCTTCTCGGCCTCGGCGCGACGGAGGCTGCGGATCAGCTCCTCCTTGCTCCACTTGAGCAGCTCCTCGTCCGACACCTTGGACAAATCCTCGGCCGGCGCTGCCCCGCAACTTTCCGCCGCCACTTTGGACATGGTGGCAGCCCGGCAGCCCGGGGCACTCGCGGAGCCTCCCCGCGCTCCCGGGGCCGCCCCACCGCCGCCGCCGGGGGAAAGGGCGAGCCCGGAGCCCGAGGGGTGTCCCTAGCTCCAGCGCTGGGCCGGGGGTAACGGGGGAGACCGCTTCTGGCCCCAGGCAGCGGATCCTGGAAAAAAGGAGGAAAAGGAGGAGGAAAGGGTGTGGAGGAAGCCGGGCCACACGCTGGGGAGCAAACTTCCCCCGTCGAGAAGGAAAGAAAAAAAAGAAAAAAAAAAAAACAAAAATAAAAAGACGTAGGCAAAAAATCCCCAAGAGAAGCCCGGCTCTTGCAACAGGTCAGCGCCAGCTGCGTGCACCTGGTCCCCGCCGCAGCGGCAGGGATGCGCGGTGGCTCTCACGGTACCCGCCGCCCCCGGGCTGCGGGATGCAGGCGAGGATGCGAAGTGCCGATGCCGCGCACCATAGCGGAGGGCAGGGCGGGCCGGCGGCGGAGGAGGAGCGGAAAGGAGCGGAAAGGANATGCCCGCCGGAGCGGCCGGGGCCATCCCGGGGCGGCGGGCGGGACACACCTGAGGGATGGACACGCCTGAGGGACGGACACGCCTGAGGGACGGACACATCTGCGGCACCATCCCGGCCCTCCCGGCCCCGCGTCCCGGCCGGTGACTGCCGCGCCCCGCGGAATGGAGGCACAAACGCGGCCGCCCGCGTATCCATGCGATGCCTCCAGCGGGGCGGCTGCCGAGAGGTCACATTACATCACCGCCCGGCGGCACCGCCTCGGCGCTCAGCGCTGCTCGCAGGCACAGACAGGCTCGCACCGAGCCTCAGTGCAGCTCCTCTCTCGAGCTGAAGGTCGCATGCCATGAGCTAAGCCCCTCACAGGAATTAGGTTGGGCTGTTGATACACCCTCCCTAAGAATATTCAGCCGCAGTGAAGCAAGAGACTCACATTCCCCAATTTGCTTAGAGATTCAAAGACTCTGCATAAATCTGCCTTGCAGATGATTTGAGAATGAAACTTGATAATCCATTCATGCTGCTTACAAAGAAAGATGAGACGACAGATCTCAGAGGCAGAAGTGGATGAACTGAAACTATTAGGTAATTGGTTGAATCCCTATTTTTCAACCACCAAGTTCCCCCTGAACAATCCCCCTGCGGGCAGAGGAGGCTGCCTCGCTTAATGGGCCCTTACTACCTCGAGTTCTGCAATTTTAGAATTATGTAGCATTAAAGATTTCTTGTTCTTGAGGGGAAGATTAAAGAAGTTAATGCCAGCACTGGCAGATCACGAGGCTGTAACCCCATGAGCAGGGCTGGCTCTCCACAGACAGCTGGAGAATCTGTGCCCTACCTGTCCCATGTTGCTGTCCCTGACAGCTCCCTTGGCACTTTCCTGCCAATGCCACAGGACCAGACCAGCCAAGGATTATTTTCTGCTCTTGGTCCTATTTAAAAGTTGCTACAAGAATGGTTGAACCAAACACTGTTCCTTTGTTCTTGCTGCTGACTTTCTCCTTGAACTGCCAGCTGCACTTGATCACAATAAAAGTTCTGCTCCTGTCCTTCACAGGCCACGCTTGGACTTTTCACCACACACACAAGTCCTCCATGTTTTCCCTTCCCAACTTTCATGCAGAGATGTTCTTTCAGCTGATCCATTTTCCATGCACCTCCAGCTTCCCAGCCACATGCCAGGCACTCTGGTTCCATCCAGGATAGGTCCTGGCATGGGAATCCCGCTTGAGCTGCTCCCACAGGTCCAGCCTGCTGCTCAGGATACTCTGCCCTCTTCCAAGGAATACCTGTGCCACAGGAGGGTGGCATGCTGGCTCAGCTGCAGGAGGAACCTCGCAGCCCATCACTGTCAGCAAGAGCTCCAACCAAGCACAGAGCTTTGCCAGCATGAAATCCCATTTCCTGAGCAGCAACAAGTATTGTGTGAAAATTTTATTTTCTCTGAAAACTCTATCACTCTCTTAAATCCCCTGATTTTTTTTTCCACTGCAAAGAACAAAGCTTGAGATAAAAGCATCTGACCAGCCCCAGCAAAAATACAGTAAAAGGCCATGAGAAGGAGCTGTCATCTATTTATGCCCAAATATATTCCATTTAAATGTGACTGAAAAAGAACAGCTTGGGGAAAAGACAGCAATAAATAAAGGCTTTTCTTCTTCTTCTAATTCAGCAGTGTGTGAGTTGAAAGGCCACATGATGTTGGATTTTTAAAAGTTCAAATTAATTTCCACCCATGAAATAAACAGTTAACTGAAAAACGTCCAAAAACTTTTTAATACAAAAGCTTCAGGGAAGAGTGTCCACTTGCCTCAACGTTACCAGTGCTTCTCTGGAGCATCATTTCACAGCTTTTGATCACAAGGTGCCATGGAAAGCACGGATGTGAGACGAACAGCTCCAGGGAACACCGTGTTCCCCACAAATATGAAACGCCTCCACATTTGTGTCTTCAGGAGACACAGCTTTATTGTACAGGTGCCAGTGAGACGGGAATTCAGAGAGTATGGCCATTGGAAGTAGTTTAAACTTCATAAATCCGGGGAAAAGTGTGCT
Source organism: Rhipidura dahli (assembly GCA_013399225.1). Taxonomy (NCBI): domain Eukaryota; kingdom Metazoa; phylum Chordata; class Aves; order Passeriformes; family Rhipiduridae; genus Rhipidura; species Rhipidura dahli. Next base: position 1,415,213 of record VXAC01010020.1, read on the forward strand.
CTAATAATGGCAGCAAAACGTATCAAGTGAAACTAATCTAGAACATTTCTACGAGGAGAGGATCTAATTTCACATTCACTCAAGCTTGCGTAACAAGATCAAAACCAGAGTGGGAAGTGCAACATAATTACTCCCAACTCCTGGCAAGTTTAAAACTTTCCTTTTTAGACAGTTCACCTCACTGCTCAAATGCCAAGTGCTTCCCTGCTCCTGGGCTGCTACTGTCAGTGGTGAGGACCACAACTGCCCCCCAAACAAACACTGAATTTTTCACAATAAAGCTGCATTTTTGCAATACTCCCCTGAACAATTCTCATTCACAGCCTGAAGTGGAGAGTCTGGGCAAATGAGTTTGGAGAGTGCAGTGCTGGGATTGCTGCAGCCTCTGTCCAGTGGCAGGGGGATGGCAGTCCCTGCCCATCCTTCCAGCTCTTTCCCACCCCGTGCCAAATGCCAGCAGCAATGCGGATCCACAGCCAATTAAATCTCCATGGCTGACCACAGTTTGCCAGCTTGGTAACATTTTCACTGCTGGGTCCTGCTCACTCCTGGACATGCAGATACCCAGCAACTGTTGCTGGAAAATTCTCTGGCATATCCTCAAGGACTTGCTTTTCATTTCTGCCTGCAGACCCTCCAGTGCTTTAAGTTTCTGACTGCTGGGCAGAGTCTCCAAGCATTATTATAATCAATAATAATTATCTGATGATTTTAAAAACACTTTTGGACATTTCCAATGAGGCCCTAAAGCTGTTCAATAGCTCTCTGCCAAAAATATGTCATAGCCGAGTACTTGCCTAGCAGTCATTTACACAAAGATGGCTAAACTGTTTTTGTTCAGACCTTCCAAAAATACTTTTGAGAGGAGTTCAGACTTGAAAAATGTCATTCCCAAATTGGAAGGCAGTGGAGAGAGCTTTAAAAACGAAAAGTTCAAGTAATTTTAGCTACAGTTGCTCCTAGATGTTCTTCCCATCAGACATGTGTCTGTAGCTGACACCCAACACAGCAACCCCAACATCAGCTGCTCTCCAGTGCAGCCCGTTCAATCTCTGCTGGCTCATCCCCTGTCCCTAGGCAGAGCTCCACACCTTCCCATCCCTAACCAAGAGAGAGTTCCCCTTCCTCACCCTCCCACCCTGTCCCTACAGAGCCTCTCTCCACCATAGCAGCACCCCAGCCATGCATCTCTTGCTAGTCTGCTCCATTACTCCTTCATTTGTGTCATTGTCATCAGCTTTCCTTGTCTTTCCCTAGGTTAAAGTTTTTCTCAGCAGCTTTTGCCAGCACACTGGAAAAAATTCTTTTGCCTCATTTGGCCAGGAGGATCGCACCTCTTCCTAACAGTCCTTGACACTCAAAGAGGCTCCCACGGTCACAAAAACCAGATCCCTGCTGTAAATGGCCACAGGATACATTCACTCCTCCTCCAGCTTTCACCATCAAAGGATTCACTTTCCAGCCCTGACTGCCACTCCTGTAGGCACTCTACCAGCATAAATTAGATAATGCATTTTACAATACATCATAGATCAACTTTTCCTAATGGAGTCTCCAGCAGCGTTCACAGAGTGTTGGTACATATGAAAGTTAATAGCCTGACACCAGGCCATCCACACACTATTTCCTACTTCACCGCATGCCCTCTTCCACTGCACAAAGGATATTATGGATAATGCCATCTAGCTAAAGCTGGCCAGAAACAAAATCCTTCAGTACAGACAACTTTGTATTCAAAGCATTTACAGATGTTATCCTTGTCTTTTGCTCCTGACTTGACCACAGGTAAAAGTAAAGAGCCAACTTGGAGCAAACCGAACTAGGCAACATGCACTTTTCTCTCCCCAGAAATACTTTTGAGAGAGAAAGAAGTTTATGTAATTCCAACTAGGAAAAAATGTAAAAGAAATCTAGAAAAGAGTTTTCAAATTAACAGCCTGAAGAGAGGGGGTAAGATCAGCTTGAATTAGTCATTGAACTTTTCAAAATTTCAGAAAGTTGTAACTTAAATCCCTTTAATTAATTACTTGTGGTAAATAGTTTCTATTTATTCTGTAAGAAAACCAACTACATGAAAAGTTATTTCTCCTTGAAATTGTTGAAAAGTTTACCTCCACATTTCGAAATTCTGAAATTCTCACAAAGCAAAGTTTGCTGTGAACTTCCTCCTGTTGCCACCTACACCTTCCTCATGGTCCAGCAACCATGCAAATGTGTGGTGAGCTGGATCAGCTTCGTGAGTCAGTGAAAAAATAATGTTAAAATCTACCACTTATGAATAATGAGTGGTTTTCCCATGGATGACTGCACTGATCTGGCTCACAGAACCTGTATGGGATGCAAGGGAGTTGGAAGGAACACACAAGGCCAGGGATGGAGATGGAGCAAGCCCATCCCTGCTGACAGAAGCCTGCATCTGGAGCAGACTAAACACACCCTGACTCAGGACAGCCACCAAAGATGCCCTAGGGGAGAGGAGAGAAGAGCAATGAGCACGTCCTGCTTGAGCTTAGCCAGGGGCTGTGGCTCAGCCAGACTTGCAGCTTTGACTTGGAACCTGTAATAGAATGAAAACTACGTGAAGGTCTCACGTAAGCACTTTGCCTTTTATTTCAATTGTAGACTTGTGTGCCCCTCCTCCAGGACAAATCCAGGCTCCCCAAGTCATGGATTACTCACAGGAGGTGAGTAAGGAAAAGATCTTTTCCTAAGCCAGGAACAGATACTGCCACTCAAACTGACAGGGAAATTGCTTCTGCAGGTGCTGGCCCATGCTCCCAAACCCGTCTGTTAATCTCAGTGAGGTTCATGTAAATGAACATGCTTTATAACTGCCCAAGGTTAAACAAGTGGGCTGATGGCTGATCCTTAGAGGCAACATAAAATATGGCAACAGGCACCTTTCCAACTCGGCAGAAAACATGCCTGAAACAACAACTTAAAGGCATCCATAGATGTGAGAGGGAAATCGTTAATTACAACATTTTTATGGGGCTGATTTTATCGTGGAGGGCTTGGCAACTTTTCTGCAGAGCTGACAGTTTGTTCTGGCTGGGATCCAACACAGAAACATAACCAGAGCATCTGTGGGGTTGTTTTAATTGTGCTCCTGTTCATCATTTGGGTAACACTGAACTTTGCTTCCTGTTCATACTTGATTAGTGAGTTAATAAGGGGCCAGATGCTTCTTTCCACCATTGTTGATGGAAATAAAGTACATGTCCATATGGTGGGAAGTGAGACAAGGTGCATGTCCTAGAGTATAATCCTTTGCTTTCCCAACCCCAGAAAAGAGGCAAATACTGGCACAGTATCTACAGAGATGAAGATGGAGACCTTCTGTCCTCCTCCAAGACATCAATAGAGCTTTAAGCATTTACAACATACTTAGTAAGCACAAGCATTGGAATGAGATTAAGGCATTATTGATATGCGTTAATAAAGCTTTTTTACATAAAGTGATTACTCATTGCATTTTTTACAAAGCTATGTGTGCTTAAGTAAAGCTAATCTACACCAGGACAGACCTCCAATGGTTTGTAACATTATTTTTCATTTAGAATCATCTTAATTTATCAAAAACGTTTAAATCAGTCACCCATCTGCTCATCCTGCCTGACTCATGGCTATGTGATGGCCTTTTATATCCAGTTCCTTCCTTGGTAGGGGTGGGATTTTGTAAGTTTCAACACATCTCCCAGAATTTAAGGTTTTGCCTCCAGTAAGGTGGGCTCTGTTGTGAAATCACTTGTTATTTATTCACCACTTACTTTGTCACAGAGAAAACAGTGGTCTCTTGCAGAAGCTGATTTCTCCCTGTCTCTTGCTGCTTCACTGACAACTTCCACAGTGCAGCTCAATGGGAAACCATTCCAGGGACTTCCAGATTCTCCAAACTTCCCGTCCTGAGGTTTTCACATCTTTACTAGGATTACCTATTTACAGAGAAGCAAAATTAGATTCTTTTGAAGACTGCCCTAGAGTCACTTTAAATACTGGACTAGTTTAGAAGCACAAACAAAACCATTAATCCAGCCAAGCATTGGTCCTTGAGTACAAAATTGGAAACAAAGTAATGAAAGCAAAGCCCAAAACCCAAGAACACCCACAGGAGACATTTGCACATCAGTCCACATCAGTCTCATCCTCACTGCAACCCCAAGTCCATCTCAGCCCTTCCCAAAGCCAGTGGCCAGGCCACAGCATCTGGAGTGCTGCTTTCCACAACACCCCTCCTTGTTGGGGCTCCAGAGCAGGACAGCAGCTGAGGAACAGCTCATTTCCTGACAAGTTAAGCTGCAATGCTGCCCTGCCACCCCTAACCCAGGCTTCATCTGAGGGGTGCTTAGCTCTGCACAGCTCCTGCTGCAAGAAAGAATTTCAAGACCCTTTAACTTTTAGATAATAAAAAGCAGCAGGAGTAACACAAACTCTCCAGCAGATGTGGCTGTGATAACATTCATTTCCTTTATACCAGTTGCAGCTCTGATAGTTCCCATTTCCTTATCATCTTCTTTAAAACTGGGTGCTTTTTTTCCCCTTTCCTTTTTAATTAAAAAGCAAACAAACAAAAGGAAAAGAACAGAAGAAAAACCCAACAACAACAAAACCTTTCAGTGTTTGGGCTGCTATGAAGTGAAGCATTCAGAGCTTATCTAACGGAACACGGCACTTCCTATTGAGTGCATTCCCTGTGCTGCTACAGCAATTTAAAAATGACTGCAGTATTTCTTAGGGTTCATATCCCACGTCTGAACAAACCCTAGGTCTCCAGCTCACTGGCAATTCCTCACAGGGCTCTGGTGAAACATGGCAGTAATGCGGGTAAAGGAGCCGGGGCTCAGAGCCCTTTGGGCTCCTTCTCAATGTCAGTGAAAGGGCCCAGTGAACACAGAGTCTGCCCAGGACAGCAGACACCTTTTGCTAATTTTTTTTTTTTTTAATTGCTATCTACAAATTATTTTTGATGAGAAAAACAAGAAAATTTTCCAAAAAAAAGACAGTTAATTGTATGGCAGTAAAACTATCACAATGCCTAGTGCAGTAGCAAGTTTTAGCTGGAATTAAAGCCCAGCTGGATCTGAAGTTATTGCCTTCACATCAGCTGGAAACTACGGGACTGTAGAAGGAAGCTGCCTGCTAATAGATAGACTGTTCACTTGCTCCAGCCCTGTGAAGACACCACTGTCTCCAGAAATTAATTAATTATCAGCTCTGACAATGCCATTCAGGACAGAATAAAGACTGCAGTGTATTATCCATGCTGAGCCTCATTTATTTATTTGTACTGCAAAGGCAGCCGAGACTCCCAGCCATGGAATGGGGACCCTTTGGAGCTGGGGCTATAGAACTACTAAAGGAGAGGACTGTCCTCAACGTAGTCCATAAAAAGACAGTGCTCCTAGAATTTACAAGATACACCTTTAGACCTCTGGTTCCTGCAAAGGAAAGAGGCAGAATTAGTTAAATCCGAGTGTCCCATTTAATAAATGGGCATTTCTCACTGCAAAGCTGCGTTCACGTGAAACTAAGTAAGGAACAAACCACAACTTTATTGTCAGTTCAGCAAACAGCAACCGGCTGAACATTTACCATCATGTCATGTGGTAAGACTTTGAAGTTCTCACTGGTTTGGGGCCACTGAAATATGCATCTACATATCAATGTATGCAGTGCCCCTCTCAGAAGGAAGGTACACAGTAATTGGAAAGGAAGCTCATGAGGTTATTGAATGAACAACAATCCCCACAGATCACCTTCCTCTGCAACTTTCATCTTCAGGAACACACTCGTTAGTTATTCTGCTGATTCCTCTCAGTGGGAAAAATCCATTAAATATTTAATTAGGCTGTGTTCAATATATTAGGTAAGTGAACTACTCTATCTAGTGCTAACTTAATGTTACATGCTGTATCATTACAACACTGTGCTGCAATGATATGCATATTATCGGAGATTTTGTTCTATTTGCTTATGAAAAGGAACAGCAAAACAAAAAGGAACACCCAAATCAGGATTTCTATTTGAAGCACCCTCCTTTGAGCTATTATTACTTAATCAGTTCCAGAGGAGATGCATGAACTCAGGAAACTGGGCATTGGAGTGAGGGGCTTTTGGGCTTGTTTGGGTTTTTAAGTGGAGCAGGAATTCATCAGTAGAGAAAGTCCCTGTATATGGCTTGCACAGCCACAGGCATGACAGACCAGAGAGGACATTCTACACTGAATGAAACAGAGCTAAAACAGAGAGGGGGCAACTTAGCAATTCCAAGAAATAAGATTTAATCTAAGTAAAGCACAAACCGTTCCTTGAGAACGGCTGGTAAAATCCTGCTGACCTCAGTCACTTCCCAGCAATTTGGGATGACACACACAGTAATGTTTGGAATACACAGGGAGAGGAGAGAGAATCACACTGCTGTACATTTTGTCTCAGCTGAGGTATGAAAAATGCCAAGGGCAAGTGGTTCTGAAAATAAACTGATAGGCTGCGGTTTAAACAATTGTTTCCAAAAAGGAAATATTAGATGCCAAAAACCCCAACCCCCAATCTTCAGGGGATGAACATTTTCTCTGTTTGTAACATTAGATAAACAGTGTGCACAAAGATTTTTGCATAGCAAACTCTTGCAGCTTCAGCACCATGTGAAACAAAGGAGGATCTAACCCCGAAATGGGATTCCCTAGGCTGACTCAGCCGATGTTCTTCAAGGCTAAATAACAGATTGTAGCTTTCTAGTATCTGTGGGTAGCGACAATTGGGTTAGTCCTGAGGGACTGGGGTATGATGCCACTACGTAAGACCCCACAACTGACTCACAGAAAGTTATGATTACAAAAGGAAACAAACTTCACTAATTTTTTAAAAGGAATTCAGTGCTATAGAGGCAGAGACCAGTTAGATCTTTTAGAATTTGTATCAAAACTCACTGGCTCCAATACAGGGCTTTCCATTATTTGCAAGGAGTGCTGGACTCATACCCTGCTCAAGTACTTCTTACCAGCCTTGGTCCTCATCTCCTTGTAAAAGCAGAATGACATTTGCACAGAGAAAATGACAGAAATAAAATTAGAAGAGGGAAATATCTAACAGAAAAATAATTAGCGGAAAAAAATCACATTGCCTAGTTTTTTCTCTTGTCAATTAAAATCCTCACACAGTTGCAGTAATCCAAGTGGTACTTAATTACATTGCCAAAAATGCAACGATGTTAAAGAGAATTTTGTAAGTCAGCCATGTGTCAGAAAATCCCAGCTGACTGAACTTTCATAAATGTCTTTTAAAAAAGAGCAAATGTGTTTGTGTTCTTTTTTCCACTATAATGCCTATTTTTTATTTTGGTGGAAGATTTTTTTAACAGTGGTTCTTATAAGCATTAAAATCGAAACACTTGGAAAACAGAGCACAGAGCCCTGTTGCAAACAGCCATGGGAAGACGTGCAGCTGAGAAATTACTTTTGGAAATAAAGCAGGTTCTGGAACTAGACCATCTTCAACTTCACACAAACCCAGAATATCCCTGATGTATCACAGGAGTGGGGGGAAGCAGTTTGGACCAAATGGAAAGGAAAACCTCTCAGAAGCTTTCTTCCAAGAGGATCAGATGTTGATGCTTCCCTCAAAAGCAGCTATTTATAAATAAATAAATAAATAAGGCTGAATAGAAACAGTTATGTTACATACAACCTTCCAAAGCACAGACAAGAACGAAGGACAAAGTCAGAGGATTTCATCATGATTACAGACATAGAAGGAAAAGAGAACAAACTACAACCAGATACTGTTAGAGATACTATTGGTTTAAAGACAACTCCCCTTCTTCAAAGGGTGACAGAAATGTGCTGGCCCCACAGGGAAATTGAGACTCTTCTCATCTTTGTGCTATAATCTTCTGTTTCTCATCTTCCAGGGACATAAATCACTGCTCAGCACCGTGACATATCCTCCTGTAGCAAAACCATCAGCAGGCCAGGCTGAGCGTGTCCCAGCCTGGCCCTAAAAAAGGAGCATTTCAGGGGAGAGGGAAGCCATCAGATGCAATGCTCATGTAGCACAAACCTAAGAAGATTTATGTATCAATCTGCATAAACAAGGCAGTCTCCTGATTTGTATGGATGGGCACTGCAGCTGCTCACTTTGCCAGGATTCTGAGGACAGCCTTTGGTCTGTAATCATCTCCGCCAAGTTTACATCTCAATAATCCAATTAAAATGTACAAGAACTAATTAAACTTAGTGGATAACGATAGTAACAATAGTCCATAGTAATTTCTAGCATTTTCCATCTTCAATGCACTTTGCAGGCTTAACTAATTAATGGATAACATGAATTAAAAAATCAATGCAGGAGCATAGCATATGATTAGAATTAACATTTCAATTACTCTCCTCCTCTGACCACTACATTTACGAAACACTTCTCATTCCTTTGCATATGTGTGTAATAATTAGAAAGGATCCCGTACAACTTATTACAAAGTAATTTTAGAATTTCGGAGCTGTCCTGTACACTCAGTGAGAACTCACATCTGCTCTCCTATTTGTCCCTGAAATTCTGCCTTTTTTGCCATTTCCACAGATCCCTGTTACTGTAATCTCTTTTTCCTTAAGCTTTGCTCATGCCTAGGGGGCACTGTGAACTTCTTCAGCTCCTGGAGCGCTCACACCCAGACAGAAAAGCTGCATTTGGGAAGTTCCAGGGACCAAATCCCATTGCTTCTTCCCACATGGCAAATACCCCCACCAGATACCTGGCGAGCGCAGCCCTCACTGATGTACCTCAAAAACCACCACCAGAGCTAAAAGCAGAGCAGTGCAGAGCTCTCCGTGGGCCAACTGCTCTGGATCTGCTTCACAGGACATTTCTCTTAGCCAGGGCCTTCCGACTGCGCCACAGCAGATTAAATGAAATGCAAGTGTCTCTGTGCAGGGGCCAAACATGGAAGTCTCCCACTAGGCGGAATTGAGGCTTTCAGAAACACATTTTGGCAACTTGTCTTCCCCTGCTGCCAATTTAAACCTTACAGTTTAAAATTACTTCCTTTCAACAACTCTTGTTTTTGTGGCAAATGGATTGACCTCTTTGAGAAAGGAAAAGTTCCTTTTGGGCTTCTTTGCAGGCCACTGGTCTGCAGGGATGTCAGTGTCTGGGTAACTCACAGTTGTTAGATTTTTTCCAACAGTTTTTGAGGGTTTTCAGGTACTAAACCCAGCCCAAACTAACAATCCCCAAAGCCACGAGGACCCACACACATTAGCTACCACACACAGCCTGCAATAAAAAGAAACCTCCCGCAGCTGACAGGGTGAATGCATTTGCCTTTTCTACAAAACACCAATTTGCAGCATTTTCCCTGCTGGCATCTTCCTCCCACTGCCCTTTCCATCTGCAGAGAGTTGCAGTTTGTCCTCCTGCTGTTCCACACACCTTTTTAATGAAAATTAATTCATGTTGCAGCATTTTCCCTGCTAGTAGTGTAGGCTGAGCCTGCCTTTGCTCTGCTGTTCTCTGCCTTTCTTTACGGACCAATGCAAATTGCCCAGCCAGAGTTTCCTGTAGGAACCTCTTTTTCCCACACAGCCCCATATAATTGTTGGGTGCTACGTGGGAAGCTCTAAGTGTAGAGGGATAAAAGCATTTCTCCAGCCTGACACAGTTACCTCTTTCAAAGGACTTCTCTGCTCTTGTCTAACTCTTTAGGTGGCTGTAGCAATCTCCAAGCAGTTGGTTCCTGTTCCAACTCACCTTTTTTTGGGGCTGGTTACATGTTTTCTGATCAGTGCAATCAATAGCACACTTCTCATGTTTGCCTGATTACATAAATCAATATAGATCCAGTCCCCCCAGTGCACGGGTTGAGGTGACGAAGGGGACCACAGCAGTGAAAGCCAACAGCAATCATTCAAACCCTGCTGAATAAAGTTCTTACGAATAATTCAATTATCAGCTTCCTTTTTCCATTTAAATTCATTAAATGCCCATAAACTTCTAACAGGAAAGGCCAGCACTGATTTTAATCTTGCTCATTACCTCTCCTGCTTCTGACTATTAGAGTTGCAAATACTCATTCTTGTGTTAATTATTTTTAATAATGTTATTATTCTTTAAAATGGGATCTTTAATTTAGATAGAAGCTGGCTGGTGAGGTCTATATAGTGACATTTCAAGCTCACTGGATTTTACTTTCAGCCATGAAAAAAATCTATGCAACTATGAAGAGAAGTTTCAATCTGATAATTTCAGAAAAGCATTTCTGGACACTCTGGATGAAAGAACTGTGTTAATGAAGTTTTCTGGACCCCAAATGAAAATTCCCATAGGAATTCTTATGGAAGGACAGTCCGAAACCTTTACTAGTACCTGTGGGGAAGATTTTTCTGTTTTACAATAGCAGTAGTGAGCCAAACAGATTGAAACTGGAAAAAAACTCCATGGCCATTACTGCCACATGAGCCAAAGTTGTGAAGCTGAAACATTTGGTGGCCACAATGTAGGAATCAGATTCAATGGCAGAATTTTCCAAGCAAACAGAAGATGGAAGGATTCCAGGTACTCTGACATGGAGTCCATCCCAGGAATCCCCCTGAATCCACCCCTGTGTGCGGCCACCTCTGCTGCCACTATCGCTCTGTGACCTCCAAAGAGGATAATGAGGGAAAACCACCCAATCCCTAAAGCACAGGAAAATGTTTTTGGAAGAACAGCAATGAGTGCCATCTCAGGAGGCTTGGGAGAGCTGGAGAGGGATATTGCTCTGAGCCTATGAGATGATTTTAGACAAGATTCAGGCACTGGCCCAGAGAACAAGGAAATTTCCACTGCTGTCGGTACTGTACGTCATTGGGATAAATAAAGGCTTTCCTAAGCCATCCCCTCCCCACCGACTTTCAGAAGTACTGCAGTCACAAAAGCCAGCAAAAACCTGAAGACTGCAGGAAATGCAAAGTATTTCTCTTCTACAAAACTGTTCTAAAGCAAAGAGGTATCATATGGAGCAATATTTCATAAGAAATTACAGCCTCATAGCTCTGCCTTTTGCTTTTCCATTTAGCACTCCTACCCACCTGCTCTCCCACCCACACACCCCAGCATTATTAATGCTTATGAAAGGGCATGAAGTCTTTGTAATAAAGAAGGGTTTTGTCCATTATCTAGAGAATAATGTTTCATTCAATATGCTCCCTTGGGGAAAAATAACATTTTGGTCTGCTCTAACTAAATGCTCTTTCTTGGGACAATACATCCTGATTTTCTTTTGGATTTATAAGGGTACCAAATGGTTCTGCCTGGAGAAAGTGGTTTTCATTGTGGGGGTGTCAGGTGTGTCACACATCATCCCATACCATGTGTTACATGTAGAACAAGGAGATTTATCCTTGATCCTAAAAGCTGTTTCTGTGGTTTTTATCTCATTGCTGAAAAGACAGATTGCTAATGCTCAGATTTTTGTGCATATAATCTACTTTAAGGATATGCTTTGTTGCCATTTATTGTTTGCTTCTGGAAAGATCTTGATTAGCCAGAAATTTGGTGATGTCATTAAATCATACACTTGCAAAACAACCTAAATAAGCATTTGCTTGTGCTAAGGTTAAGGCCAGACTACAAATTTGAAAGTCAGTGGTGGAGCCAGGGATTTCAGCTGACAGTGCTTTAATATCTATAAGCTTAATGTTACAGTAAAAAGCAGCAGGAGCAGGCCAGGAAGGAGTGTTTTGGCAGAAGGGAGAAGCAGTTCTCAAGGCAGCCCAGTGCCCTCTAAATGCAAACCAAAGTTTGGATGTGCCTGTGGCAGTGAGGTGACACCTGCACAGAACTGGGAAGCACTGAAACTGGTGCTCACCTTCAGCATCACTTCCAAGCATCTGTGAAGGGTAACCAGCCCTCTGTTATTCCACTTTGTAGTGATCTAGGCTTGAAGAAGCCAGGCAGGAGTAACTACTTGTGTCAAGGCTTGTCAGAGCCCTCAGCAAGCATCAAGCAGGGAAGGGACAGTCCCCTAAATAGCACTCCCCCAGCTGAAATAACCAATTCCATAGCAGCCTCATCTGTCCATGAGAAGTACTGCATGGGAAGTAGGAAAACAGCAGTGGAGTGACTTCATTCAGCTCAGTGAACTGTGGGGATTTCTTATTTAGTGACCATCACTTGGGGATAAACAGACAAACAAACCAACCCCTGAACCTATTCATTGAAATCTTCAAAAACAATTAACATGAGCACTGAGATTGCAGAAATCAGACATAAAGCATCAAATAAAGCATAATTGTACTGAGGAGCCAAGAGCTACATTCCCCTCTGGCTTTTATATAAGTCAAATACAGCTTAAATAAACTTGCTCTGTACCTGTCTTTGACAAGATATGCTGACCCGGACTTACGCTCCTCAGCTTCTGCCACCTATCGAGATGCGCCCACAAGGAGCCGGTCGCCCCGAGTGCTCCATGGGGAGAGCGTGGATCTGAAAGGATGGCTCAGCTCTGCAGGGCCCTCTGGATGCACTCCCAGCACAGACCCCTGGGCTGAGGGCTCCCCGCACAGGCCAGCTGTGCCCACAGGTTACATTGGGCAAATCCAGGCCTTTCTGGCCGTGTGTTCCCACCACAGAGGGCTGGAACAGTGCATGACTTCCAGCACCACTAACCAGAGACCAAGGCTGTGAGCACTGGGAGGGCAGCCCTGTGGGGGAGTACCTGCTCATGGAAAATAGGGTCCCTTAAACGAAATCCCTGCCGGCATTAACTCAGTCAGAGACAGTGGAAGATCTCTGGGCATCCCCACAGGTTGATTCTCTGGAGAGCGCAGAGGACGTTTCCTCTGAGGCTCAGAGCTTGGGTCTCCCTTGGAGAAACTCAAAAATAAGGCGGGATAAATGTGGGTGACACGTCATACGGCATGGCGACATCACCCGGAGTTCAAAATACCTGCAGCCTGCCGGGGCGGTTCCCTCCTCAACCAAATCCCCTCACGACTCTTGCGTGGGTCCCACAGAGAGCGGCGGGAAGGGCGGCGGGGAAAAAGGCGGGAAGGGCGCTGCGGCCGGCAGATGGCGCACGCACACAGGCGATGCCCGAGCGCGCCGATCCGTATGGATACGGGCACGTGTAAAATACACACAAAATACACACTCACGTAAATAGGTACATCAGCGCTCCCCCGACCGCCCGAGACACCCTCCTGTTTGATCTCCACACCTCCGGCCGTGGTCCTTAACGGCCCTTTAGAGCATCCCACGCCTCCAGGCCTGTGCCTGCCTGGAACCTTCTCTCCGGGCACTGGCAAAGAAGCAATGGCACCACAGAGAGCAATTCCAGAGAAACTGCCTTGTGCCTCTCCCAAGAAAGGCCTATGCCTTTTGTGACTCACATAAAGAGCCACTTCCACGGGTATCGGCACCATTGCCAAGAATCTCCCCGTGTTTTACAGCATTTCCCCTCACAGACCCCGTTCTTCCATGTGGACATTGCACACGACATTTTGTACCGCTGGCCACTTTGGGGTTACCCACTGAAGGGATTCCTTATTGTATAAATCCAGGACTACTGTATTGTTTGATGGAGGAAGGAAGCTCAGGCAGGGCTTACGGACTGATGTAAATCAGAGCAGAACAGGATTCCTGGTCCGAGTCTTTGCTTTAGCTACACATCATTCCCTCAGCACCACCATGAGGCAATGTTATCACACTGTGTCAGACAGAAATCCTGAACGTGAGCTCAGACAGAAGAGGTGAATTGCCTCAGCGACAGTGAGGCATAACTGAGGCAGGGAAAGGACAGAAATCCTGATCCTCAACTCCTGCTCTAACCTTTGGGACCATCCCTGTGAAAACTGCCACCTGATCTTCCTGCCTCACTCTCTTCTCTTGCACACAAGTCAGGAAAGTCTGCTCAAATCAAATCAAAAAAAGGACCAAAACCTGAGCAGTTCACTTTTACTGCAGGGTGTAGTGCATGTGAAGGTGACTGAACAGTAACTCATAGCTACAGCTCTCGAAATCTGATGACAAAAAACCTAGGGATGTTTCCCAAAAGGACCTCAGTCCATCCGGCTGCAGCTCATAAGCTTGAGAGCAATTGATAAAATAAGCACTGGGAAAGCCAGAATTTGAGCGATGTAGCCACCTCAGCATCTCCAAAAGCACTTGTTCCTAGAAATGCATTTGGGAAACATCTTTCTCCCCCAGTGCATCGCCTTCCTCACAGGAAGGTAGCAGGAAAATATGCCCCACCTTGAGGTACTGTATTTTACTAAGAACAGTAGCTGGATTTCTATAGGACTGGACAATTCCCTCTCTTGAGCGATGCCATCTCACACTATCTGCTCAGGGACCTGTGCCAAAGTCCGCTGGCAAACGGATCTGACGGGCTTGTTCCTGCTTGTGGGCATGAATAAGTTCATTAGGCTTACAAGGGAGAACAAGCTCAAAAAAAGCGCACACATCACTTAATGAAAAGCCTTAATTAAAATGTACGATCACCAAACAGCTGACACCCAAAACCACTGCCCACACAAAAGAGGCACAGGTCCTGCAGTTGACAAAGCTTTATTTTCTGTCAAAACTTCTCAGGCAAGGTATTTGGTCGGTGGGTTTGGGGTTTATTTTTTGGGAGGGGCATAAGAAGCTGCACCATGTGGAACTGGGTCCCATGAGTTTCTGGATGTGTTTCAAAAAGCACTTGAAATACCAAGGTTGTCAAGATAATAATTAGAAAAGATTTATATCTTTTATTGACTTGATGATATTCTTGTAATCAAGATTTTGCAAAGTACCACACAAGCACTGACCATCTTTTCTGCTACTTCCCATTTTTGTAGCTGATGGTAACATTCATACAAATCTAAAGGATTTACACCTTGAAAAGAAATAGAAGCATCTAATTTTACAGGTTTCTCTCCAGTGATGCCTTAGGTTTTAACAAAAAAATATCAGTCCTGTGTTGCACTTTTAATTTTGCCAGACCTCAAGTAATGAACATTTGCCACGGGTGTTTCAACACTGCTCTGCCCACTAAGTGTTCCAGAATATATGATCCAGGCTTTCTTCTGACAGCTAACTAATTGATTCTCAGAGAGAATCAGCTTTCCAAAGGTGAGGAAAAATGATTTCTGCAATCATTTTTTGTCACAGCAAGCACAGCTTTAAAGGAAATAAAAATTTTACTTGGAATATGATAAGAAAAAGCATTTCAGCAAGCAGGACTGGGCTGGCTCATGTCGCTTCTGAGAAGAAATATATATGGGGTTTTTTTACTTTGTTCAATTACTTGTGATGTAGAGGGTTTAGATTTAAGGTTATCTTTTTTATGTCCACTTTTATCACCAACCTTTCCAATGATCTTGTTCATTCTGGCTGCAGAAACCGGGGCACATTATGTTATGCCATTTGCAAGCCATTACGGAATGTTGTTCCAATGACTTGCAATCGAGTGCAATATAAAGCTGTTTATAAGGCAGTTACTGGAGTACAGAGTTTAACATAACTGAAAGATATTGAAAAGAAAAGCTCCCAGAGCCATCATATTTTTATTTGCTCATAAAACTATTTTGGAACTTTAATATTCAAACGTAAATTTAAGCCAAATTAAAGCGTTGAAATGTTTACTGAGAGTCATATTTTAGGAACAAGTAACTTCAAAAGTATTAAGAAAACAAAAACTGGGATCTGAAGGCATACCTCTGCACAGGACAGCAAAACTTAAACAGGATGGTTTAGCTGGAAAACAGTGTGTTCTCTCAAAGTGAGAAGTAATGAATAACCCTCTTATGAAGGTGTTCACATGCACAAATCCCATCAAACACAAGAGGCTGAGAGACACGTCCAAGTTCCCTTTGAACATCAGGAAAAACTCTAAATCAAATGTACATTTCCTTAAGAGGGGTAGGTCTTTGAGAGGTAAAAATAGTTGAGCTTTGCTAATTTAAGTCCAGGACTTGAAAGTGTTTTCCAAACGGTCTGGGCTCAGCACTGCTCCTGGGAAGTGAAGGTGTTTACTGTGTGCTTTTTATAGACTGTGCGGGAAGCAGATTTTTGCTCTCATATTTTGAAACATCAACCACGAGGTAGAAGCAATTTTGAAGCACATCTGTCCTTAATGGGGTTTTAGGCCAGCTGCTGCTGCTGGAATGCTGAACCATTAGCCTGATTCAGCACAGGAATTTCTGTGTTCCCAAAACTGAGGGGAGAGAAGCTAAAGGCCATCACAAAGGCCGGGGAGCAAATCTGATCTATCACACTGGGAGTAAGCACCGTGTGGTTACTGACAACTTTGATCCAAAGGGAAAATCCTCTTGTCATGGACCTCTGCATGAGCACCCAGGAGCAGATGCTGAGGGACCAGCACAGCACACGGAGCGGCAGCCCCCGATCCCAGATTATCCCAGGCGGAGGCTGCGGGGGCCAGGAGAACCATTGCCCTGCAGGAGCAGCCCTTTGGGGCAGGACCACAGGCTGAGCTGTCTGGGAGGGGACAGCGGTTCCCCCAAGGAGCTCTGTGGGGGCATTTGGCCGTCTCATCGCTTTCCACATCCTCTGATGGTTTGCATTACTGCAAAAAGGCAGCATAAAGTGGAAAAAGCACATGTTTTCAGAGTTCTGACAGTTTATACAGTGTGCCATGCAAGATGGCTCAACTATTTTCCTTTTCTGAAAAAAGATTCCCCTGAGCAAGCCTTAATTCCCAGTTCCAAACTGACTGGCAATTAGGAGTAGATGAGCACTCCACGCTCCATCACAATACAGTTACAACTATTTTAAAACCCAATTAATTCTCTTTCTAACTTTCCCATCAAGCTGTAAAGTTCCAGTTGGCAAGGATTTTTACTTTGATTTTGAATTCCTGCTTGGAAGATAAACTGAAAATGGATTTGGCTCGAACAGCTGCACTGAACATATTTTGTTTTATTTTGTTGCCATCTCAAATAACAACACTTAGCACTCTTCATCTTCAAAGCATTATAGAAACATTGAGTCACATCCCCTCACAACAACCTCGTGACATCACCTTCTGTGAATAAAACCATTCTCATCGCAAAGAGGTGGTGGAGAAGCAGCAAGAGATCCACAATTTGTGTGGGGTCACAGGAAGAGCCCTCAGCTGAGGCAGATGGAGGAGATGGGTGCTCACAGATCCCCTGTGGTCCTCACTTCATTAACCTCCAATTCTGCAGAGGTGGGGGCTGCTTTGGGGTGGGGTTTTCTTCCCTTTTTTATTTTTTCAGCTCTGCTCATCCCAGGATAACAGCCATGGTGGCCAGTTGTGCAAGCAGCAGCTTGCTGGGGCTCATGCCACTACCTGCCCTACCACCTGAAGCTAAGCATGCATGGCTGGGTCCGGGGTAGGGAGTTCCCTTTTCCCTCACTGACTAAATGGTATTTTGGGCATGGTCCAAGGCAAGTGTCTCTGCTGTCACGTCACTGAGGCCCATGGATCTGGCTCAGGGAAGGAAGATGATCCTTCTCTTCAGCCACACTCAAGTCTGACCAAGCTGTGATCTCTGCAGAGTTCACTGCCTGTGAGGGAAAGCAGTGCTGGGGCCAGCACTTAATCCCTGAGTGTTGTTTACTCAAGGCTCACACACTGCACACGTGGCTTATGGGCCTAAATTAGGAACCTCAGGTCACTCTGAACTCAGTGGAGAAAGGTGCCTCCTTTCAGGGGGTAACTCAGAAAGCTTCATTTAGGCTCTGCTGGCTACAGAGAGCGCCTGTGCTCCTAAATTAGCCATCTAAATCAGCAGTCTGTATGAAGCAAAGTCGTGTGAATACATCCCTATAAATACATATTCTCTGCAGTGCCAGCTCCCATAAAGTGAGTGAACGTCAAACATGTAGAGCACAGAGTTGTCAGGGCTTCTTTTCCTGAAGAAAACTGACAAAATGCTCCATGCTATTTGTGGTCCTTAGCACATCCTGGCTTGTTTCCCTCCTTATTTGGCTTCTTCCTAAACACCTAAAGAGATTTCTCAGACTAAAAGAATTGGATTATTCCCTACAACATTACCTAGAAAGCCCCTTTCCAAAGCATTCCAAGGCACAAGTGAGGAAACTGCTCCTCCTGAGGCATTACAGGTACGTGGTGACAAAATCTACGTTTTGCTGAATCTATGTCTTTGTGAGGTCAAACACCCTTGCTTGTAGACTGGGAGGCACCGGGAAGAATGGGCAGCATGAGGCTGAATCTTTCCCAGGCCCGCTACTCCTGTACAGCAGCTTTTCATAAATTATTTCACCTTCATCCTGCTACAAGGTACCCTACATCTCAGCAAGCACTGACAGGTGCTTCTTCTGTTAAGTCCTAGTGACAGTTTTTGAGTGCAAGCTGCTCACAAAATTCCCAATATCAGCTGAATTGTTACTGCCTTGAATGCAGCTAATTCCAAACAGGAAGAGGTCCTTCAACCAAGAAAGCTGAAGCCAGTGAACCTGAACACAGAAGGACCAATGAAATTGTCCAAAATCTCACCTAGAGGTGAGGCCACTCTTCTCAGCAAAGATAATCTTTTTCTGGTATCCCAAACGAAAAGAAAAATACCACAAATAAACTCACCACTGATACGCAGCTTTCCAAGAAGCAAGTCTGACTCCAGAGCTGAACACTGTAAGCAGTGCTGACCCAGCTCGTGTCTTCTGCAGCACTTTCTGGCATCTTAAGTTCCCCACAGAGAGCCATTTATGGCCTTTCTATCACTGGGGTAGTAGGAACACATAAAGACACCAAGAGCACATAAAAAACACACAAGGATAGAAAGAGGATGCAGCTAAAAGAGTTTTTGAGAACTTCTTTCTCCCATAACAACCCCCAATTGATGGCTTTTGTTTTATTCTGGATCCCCTTGCTCCTTCTGAGACTGTATTAGCAACTGCACACCTGGGGACTGAAATGAACCCACAATGTACCAAGTGTGTAAAATAATCATTTCCCCATACTTATCATCCATCTCTACACATCCTGGTTGCAGAATGGCAAAATTCTGCACAATAATCTGTGGGATGGAAGAAGCAAGAACAAAATCTTGTGCTGTTTCTCCTGGACATGCTTATGTGCAGTGAATTAAATGGTACAGAGGGATGAGTTTAAAATCGATATTTCTCATTGTGCCATAATGCCATTAAACTTTGCAGGGTTAACAACACTGGCAGCTGAATCAGGTTCCCACTGGCATTTCAACACATGACATGTTAGACCTTACATGAACCACTGCTGAAGTTTCAGGCACTGTTTCATACCAAAAGAGTGTTTTATACAAACTTCACTTCACAGGAACATCACTTTTTTTAAGGTATAATGAAGTGATGAGCTGTGGAACGAAAAGGAAGAAAGGTAACCAGATATCAAAGGCCTGTATGTATTTATATTTAGTGAAAACAGTGCAGATTGGAAGGGGGAAAGGTTCAGTAAAAGCATTTTCAGCAGAGGAATTTAAAATTATTCACATATTCCTTGGAAAGAATCCATGGCACTTTCATCTGGTAAGACTGGTGCTGTGTTAGAAGTTGTATCATCTGCAAGAGCAATAAAATAACAACCTAGCTAACACTTGATTCTGAACCAGTTGACTTGTCCAAGAGCAAACAAAGCAGCATGAGAAGAACGAATTAAAAATACACCCTGACCAGTCTGGGGTCAAGAGGAAGTTTTGTGGACTGTAATAGCACAGAGCCCCTCTCCTAAGAAACAGCTGTTATTCCAAATGTCTCCTGAAAAGCACTTTTATGAAAATTCCATTGCTAAAAAAATAAACAAGGAGGCAAAATGACCACCAAAAATATACAAATAAAGAGCAAAAATACACACGTGTATGTAATATACATATAAAAATACAAATATAGACAGAGAATGAAATGTTCTCAGTTAAGTTGGAGACACCATTCAAAGAAAACGTGATGTTCTTGCCAACTATGGACAGAAAAAGCCCAGCAATTGTGGCCATTAAAGATTTATAGGAGATTCCTGTAAAAAGCAAGAGGCGAAAACCCAGAAGTCACCAAAGCCATTTCATTAGACAGGCCAACTTAATTAATTTGTTCAATTTGCTTCTCTTCCATGCAAGGGTGCAAATGCAGGTTGGGAAGCAGGAGGCTAGAGGTGATGGGAACGAAGCTCATTAGGAAGCAATAAAGAAGGAAGAGACACCAGAAAATGAATGTTAGTTCATTGGGAGAATTTTAAAAAATGCCATTTGTCTTCATGACATGGAGGCAGAGAGCTCAGCGAGCCCGTGCACGGGGCAGGCTTGCAGGGACCTCTGGCTCCTGCTGGCCTCTTGACCTCAGAGCTCAATCAAGGCACGGGGGCTGAGCTGGGCACAGGGCCACCTTGGGGTACCTGGTGAGTAGAGTCCTTAAAGATTAGAGGCCAGACCCAGAATCAAAAGTGACACCCAAAACACCTGACACAGGATTTCAGCAGACTGGAGATTACCAGTGCCAGTGCTGAAAATTGAAAATCCAAGCTCATGCACACCTTGGCCTCTGCCCAGTCTCACCTGACACGTCACACACAGGGCTCCTTCCTACTCCATGCACATGTGATGTGTGTGGATATCCCTCTCTGAAGGAGCATTCCATACTTCCATGCCAGACTGGAGTTAAATGCTCTTGAACTGGGACCATTTATCCAGGCAAAAATTTTACTTCTGCATAGAAACTCATTTCCCATGAGCAGGAATTCAGAGGAAGGCCAGCTCCCCCTCAGGAACGGGGATCCAGACATTGAGCCAGCAGTCTTCTCAAGGAATCTCTATGAGCCACACATCCTATAAAGAAGTCAGGCTCAATTATTTTATATCAACACAATATCTTAGCTTTAATGAGTGCAACTGCCAATACAGAGAGCCCCACGTTATGAATCACTATTTTCTCCTCCCCAGCACTTTCTAATTTCCTGCTAAGGAGGCAGCGGAATGGGGTCATTAATCTGAATTAGGAATACCCTGACCTGCTCTGCACTTTATCTGCTAACATTTTCTGGCACTGCAGTATCGGATGGGATTCTGTATGTGAGACAACAGGGGGGTGTGAGAAATGTAGGTCCTGATTTTAAATAACCTCAGAAGAGGTGTATTTTTACTAGCAAACTCTTCAATGTAAAAGCAGTACAGGGTTCTCTGTCGTGAAGCATCACAGGAAATGTGTTAAGCAGGCAGCAGATAACATGTTTTTTAAATGAACTAGCATGGGGAATTTCCTACTTTACCTTCAAATTAAATACTGGATTATTATTGAAAATACACAGATGAATGAGATCAAAAAACCACAGTAAATAGAAATATAAGGGATAAAATAGAAAAATAGTACAATTAATTATAATGCTCAGAAAATTAATGAAAACACTGTTCCATTTCTAATGCAATTTCCCTCACCTGGGAGCCCAAAAGCCCTGACAAAAGACAGGACATGCTGGCTCTGTGCTTTTCAAGCAGAATTGCACACAGACACAGACATGATACAGCCCAGGGGGTCCAATATCTGAAAACACCTATGCTCTCAAGCCTCGCTTTCTTCTTTTGTTATTATTTTTATGGGACTAAAATAGAAAGCTCAAGCTGTAGTCACAGAGCGCATTCCCACTGCATGTGGCACAGGATTCCCACTGCACGTGGCACAGGACAGACTCGGACCAACACAAATACAGAGCCAGGACTGAACCTCAGCTCTGCCCAGACTCCTTGCCAGCTGTTTTACAAAGGAATGCACCTCTCTCAAAATAACTTTCCACAAATGGATAATCCCTGCAAAGTCAGTGGGAGTTTTCCACAGGATTTGAACTGCTCATGGAAAGGAGAATTTCCAGCAGGCAGCCCAAGGCCCTGATGAGCTCGTATGCAAGGGCTCCCAAGTTTCCAGGGCTGCTCTAGCAGGGCTGGGCCTAATTCAGAGAACAGACTCACCAAGGCCACGCCTGGAATGGTGACTCTCCGTCACCTGGGACTCAGCATCCTCAACAGCAGCAGCACCACAGCAAGCTTTGGCTGAAGACTCGGAAGAAATGCTGCACACACATCTAACTCAGCGGAACACAGCCAGTTCTCACTACAAATTACTCAGTAATTATTCTCCAGGCCCTCTATGTAGGAGAAGCCAAGAAGAGTAAAAGCCAACAGTAAAACTTCTCCCCCCCCCAACCCCGCCGCCCCAATATTTCTTTGGTAAAATTCTAATTTTTCTCCAGACTACAGCTGTTCTACTAAGCCAAAATCCCTTCAGCGTTTAGTTCTAAATGCTGAACTAAGTGATCTTCCCTCTGCCCCAACCTCTGGCTTCCAGGGTGGCACATCTATTATCAGGGTTCGATAACGTGGTAAGCAGTTAAATCTCATAGTGCAAACATTTTTCAGCTCTGGGAACCTCACTGCTAAACATGTTCTTAGGCAGACTAGAACTCAGAGCCAAGGAAGTTAATTATGGCAGAAGAAGCTTTTCAGTTGTTCAGATGTGCTTGTTATTTGTTGGCTGTGCCTTGATTTTTCTCAAGAAGGAGACAATCAGCTCATTTCAGCCTCTTCTCAGCCTGCTGACATGACAGAAAAGAAGGAGAAAAGCTAATGCTGCGCTCCTGAAGCTGACAGGTATCAAGAAATAGATTTGAAACTTTGAGGCTAAGATCCCTCCAATTTTAGTCCAATAGATTCTTCCCCAAAGGAGCCGTGCTGTGTTGTTCCCCTCCTTCCTCCTTGTACAGCACACAGCAAGAGAATATGAGATGAAAAGTTAGTGCTGGAAAGAAGATGAGCATTGACAGGTGAGCTGATTTCTTCCCTTATTTGACATAAAGAAGTTTTACAGGAACATCAGAGTTTTCTCTTCCATGCAAACAGATTACAAAAAATGCATCATACAGGCCATACAGAACCGATTTTTTTTTTTTTTACTTTTGTTACATGTGACACAGCAGACAGGATGGAGCTGGAGAAAATAAAAACTGTCTATATTTCTTCCTACCATTCACAGACCTGCTACCTTTGTCCCATTTCCGTGTCTTGTTACCAAGACACAGGAATTCCCAAATATGATATAACTCCCGAACTTAAAAAGACATTTTGTGCTGGGAAAAAAAAACACTAAAGAGAGCAAAGGGCTAGGAGCTCCTGTCTTGATTGATTTCATTTATCTTTTAAATGTATATGCAGGTATACAAGCTAAAAAGAGCAAGGTAGCCTTTAAAAGTGTGGATGTACCCAGAAGGAACCCCTCTGCTGCTTATTCAGGTCTGTTTTCCTTTTATTCCAGAGAAAGAACTGTGAACTGCAGAGCTGATGACCTGTGGTTTGACAACTGCTTTAGGACCAGGAAACCACTTGCTCTACACTGGACCAGCACTGGTTTGCTTTATTTTTTTTTCCTATTTGCAGCCTTTGACCATAAAAAAATTTTATTATATTTTGGCAAACAGTTAAGAGTGAAGGAATTGCTGGTCAGCAGTCTTGCTGCCTCAGCATCCTGCCTTTGCCAGTGGCTTTCAGGAAACCCATCACTTTTTTGGGCAAGCTTTGCCAGTTCCTGTTGTCCCCCAGGCCCACACAGACACTCCCTCGTGGCTGTGCCCCCATGGTTGAGCACATCAAACAGCCCTTCCTTACCTTGGAAGATGCTCCAAACAGCTCCCCACCAGCCTCCTTTATTGCACACTACCAACCTTTGAGGAATGGCTTTGTTTCTCAAGGAAAACCTCATGATTTTCCACTGATATTCCACCCCTGAGCAGTCCTTCTGTCCTAGAGGTGGGTCACAACACGTTAAAATTAATAAATTCTATCCCCAAATTAATTCCTTGTCCTGTTTGAGTTGTGACACCAATAGGTAAATCCTAAAATCTATTTCCAAATCCCAGTAAAGCCGTAACACATTCTAACACTTTTTTTTTCCTCTCCTTTCACTGCCATCCAGTTTTTCCAAAGGAAACAGAGCAGCTCTTTTCATGAGTTTTTTGAGAATTTTGGAGGCTGACACTCAGGCATGCAGCAATTCCTAGAAAAAGGAAAGCAGAACAACTGAACATTTGAACTCCCACAAATAACCTCCACGATGATTTTCCACATGACCCAGAAGAATTATTTTTAGAACCAGAAAAGTAGCTTTATTCTCTATTTCCATTTAGCCCTTGCAGTGCTGGAACGGACATTCAGTAAGGATGAGTATTACTATTTCTCCGTGATGCGGATTCCCTAGGAAAAGCAGTAATTCCTAGAAGTACCAGCCATGATGAAGACAGGCTGTTCTAAGCACGGTGTAACTCGTGGTGAGAGCTTCTCCTTCCCGAGAATTTTCAACCAAAGTAGGCAAAACAGAGCAAACAAAGGATGAGGAGTTTGTTGTGGAGGCCGGGGATTTTCCCTAGCTCCCGTTCTGCTGCAGTTCTGTGTGAGATGGGACAAGCCAACAACCCCTCAAGATTTTAGACTCTACTCCCTGCTCAACAAGTGTTTTCTGCCTCCGCTACCTTGCCATGGACTGAGAGGTTCAGGCAAAAGCTCTCAACTGCCTTTTTCCACTTGAGACCCAACAGGCAACCCCAGACTTCTGCTTTCCACTCTCCAGGGCCTGGGGGCAGCAGGTACCACTGGCTGGTCTCAGAGGAGGCTCAGTGGTGCAAACCAGACCATCCCATTTCCAGTTTTGATACCCCCATGGCTTCAAAGCCCACAAAAAGTCAGGTTATTTCCACAGCATCCCTGCTCTATTTCTCAGCTAATACATATTGCTCAAAAGCCCAGCAAATGAAAATGCTCGTGTCCACCTGGCAGAACCCCACAAGATCCTGGCTCCCATCAAGCCATTGTGAGTGCAGTGCTGAGGGGAGGTACAGAATGGGCTACCTTGCACCATGAAGGGATATTTCCCACACAAATTTACCTGTCTGATTTGCCAATCTCTTCCTTATTTCTACAGCCTGAGGACAAGCAGCAGCCAATGGCAAACGCTGTGTAAGCAGATTTTTCTGTATGAATCACACAGAACTTTCAGTTGCATGGCACAGGAAATGAAGCCATAAATTCTATTTACTGTAGAAGCCCATTACATACATCATATTACAGCCTAACACAAACTCTGATGAACTCACCTAAAATGCATCTCAGCAAATGCCTGTGGAGGAGCTGAGCTCTGTTTGAAATCCACAAAAATTAAGGAGATGCATCAGGTAGTTAAAATGGATTTGGGATTCATGCCTAGGTTCCCAGCACAGGTGAGAACCAGGACCTGGTTCATGTCAGGTTTATTCCTTCATATTAGGAGTACATCAAAACATTTATAGCATTTATATCTCTATTTCTTAAATCAAACTGTTCTACACAGACCTCTTTGTGCTGTGCAATGCTGCAGATGAAAAACCTTGGCTTCGGAAATGCTGTTCTTCAAAGCTTTCCCATCTGCAGTGTCTCTCTCCTGTGATATCTAGTTGAGATATCAATAAAAACATGGATACAGGTTCAGGTTGAACACTGGAGTGATTTTTAAGATTAAAAAATATTCCATGAGAACAATCACTTCCAAGGGACCACTGAAAAGCTGCTGTGAGAACCATGCAATTTACAGTGAATCAAAAGGAGAAATCCAACTACAGAATTTATAATTTAGGAATTTTGTACAGTGATTTTTATTTTGTGGCCTCATAGAAACTCTTGAAATTCAGTACGTGTCATCTGTTGGTTATTTATCAACACGTGACATACTAAGCTACTTATTTTAAGGAAGTTGCATTAATTTGCACATTGTAAGAGGCTAGCTTGGTTTTATCCACATTTTATGCATAGGAAGAGTTAAATGACAGACTGTAGGAATGTCACAGGAGGCATCTGTGCCTCCATCACTATGTGCAGGGCACAGCCCAAGCTCCAGGCCCATGCAAGAATTAATTTACTGTGAAAACAGGTGCAGGAATATTCCCAGAACAGACGAGGCAAAGCCGCCTTCTTGGCCTTTCTTCCCTGGGCCCTTTCCTGGCGAGAAGGAGATGATTTTCACCAGAAGGTGTAGAGGCTGCTGCGGTGTTACCCCGCGGGGAGCGGGCGGCTGGCAAAGGCGGGCGCTCGGCGGGGCCGCAGCTGCGCTCGGCCTTCTCCCGCCAGGTGCGGCCCCTCTCCCGCAGCAAAACTCACCCAGCCTCCTTCCCTCTGCCCATGGCCAGGGAGCACCCAGAGAGGAGCTGAGGGCCCAAGGGTGAATTGAATTTCACAGCTGAACTTTGGCACCTGGTGGGTAGTCAGGGCAGAGAGGTTCAGTGAGCACGGTGGGTCGGCCCGAGGTGGCTGTGCCTCCTCATGCAGGCCCTGATCCAGCCTGGTGGGCTAAACTCCAGAGGCCTCTTCTGGTGGGATCCTCAGCCATCAGGCTGGTCAAGGCACAAAGTTCTATTCAAAGTTGTATTTTGGGGACAGGACATGAATCTCCTCCTTCCAATGAGAAGCACATAAGGATGAGTTTGTATTTTGCTGCTCTTTCAGTCTGCAAATCTAACAAAACAGTTCAATCCGCTTTTTTTTTTTTTAATAGCAATGATCATCATCATTAAGAAATCAGAATTGAGAGAGGCTTTTTTTTTTCTTCCCCCCCCAGGTTTTGTTCCCTTTTTCTCCTCAATGACTGAAAACTCTGATGCTGCAGAGGCCAGGAGAAATTCAGCCATAATTCAAGCAATCACACCCACATCTCCACGAGTGTGCAGGGTCAATGTGCCAGGTTTTGGTTGCTTAGGTGGCTCCCATCGTTATCTGATTTCTTTCCCTCCGTGGGTCATGGCTGTGCTGAGAAGCACGTTCCATTTATACAAATAGCTTTTTAGTTCTTTAATTAAAATGCAGCATAATCACCAACAATTGACCAGCCATCACTGAGGCACAAGGCAGAACAGCTTGTTACACACAAGCCACAGAATTAAAGCTGGAGACGATTTTCATCTGTTTCCTTATTAAGGAACATAAATGAACCCTTATATTATTTGAAGATGCTTAGAGAATATAGGTATGAGCACTTGGTGGGTTAATCACTTCCAGACAGAAGACTATTGGTAATTTCTTTAATTACAGTACAACTAATCAAACACAGAACACTCAAAAGAATTGGCTGGTTCCTATGGATTACACTGCAGGGGTCCCATCTAATTTCAGCGACTTAACCCACGATTTCCAGTAATGTATTTCAACTCCAGCTCCAGAACAAAACCCAAAGCTGCATAGCAGATGGTGAGGTTACCATACCAGTTTCTGTATTTTTCTTTAACACAGCCACAGCTGAGGTTTGGTGGGAAGAGAACATTGACAATCAAGTGAACTGATTGACTACATCTCTTGCTATGGAGTCAGGACAATCAGGTTAAACTTGCTGCAAAAAAGCTAAGTTCACAAACCCATAAAAGTCACCCAATTGCTCAAAAGAGCAAATACAACTGTCAAAACAAATGCAAGTGTATGAACTGCTGCCTTTGCTTTAGTGCTCAAGACTGGCATTTTTCTTTATATTGCAACTTAATTACATGAATTTAGGGAGTTTCAATGTATTAAATAATTTAACTGTCATTCCCTTAATATTTTCCTGAAATACTTCATTTTCTATTTATTTTTAACATGCATTTTTGATATCTTCAAAAGACTTTTATAAAATTAAGATGTTTATATTTGGCTGATTCTGACATAAAAATAGAAGGAGACCAGTGAGTCAGAAATCAGCTCTTGATAGAGAAGACCTAAAGAATCTTAAATGTACTCAGTGACACATGGAATAATAATTATTTTTACATGGGCTGTGATGGAGAAGGTATATTACAATGCATGAAAATAATAACCTGTCTTTAATCCAACACATGGTTTTCATGAAAGATGATCTTAAACTACAGACCAACCAGAGGGGATAAAAAAAAGGACGGCCAGTGACTAAACACAGAGACAATTTACTACCTTAATATTAATAGAGAAGGGAAAAGATCTTTCTGGCAGTCTATTCACACAAGAATGAAAAGATCAATTTCAGGGAAATTCCCTTCATCAAATACAGCAGTTGGAAAGAATGCAAATGCCATCCTTTGCTTCCCCATCTTAAAACAGAAAGGGATTCCCCCTAAAGAGTTTTAGACACCTCTGGATTTTCACAGCTGATTTGTAATATGCACTTCTGTTTCTCGATTCTCCACAGAACTCGGTATCCGCCTGCTAAATCTCATTTATAGTCCAGCCAATTCTCACCTTGAATTTTCTAGGAGCCTTCTGACCTCAGGTGCACAAAGTTAATTCTTCTTCATAATTTATCTTATCTTTCTTTCCAGCTAATTCAATTAGTGCTTGATTAGTGACACCAGACAAATGAGAAAATAAGCCTGGGATATCATTAACGAACAGAGCCAGGGAATTCACCTGCGGGTTTCCACGAGAGACCTCTTCAGCAGCACAGTGACATGAGGAATGACCTGGGGGTCCCTGTGCCACCCTCCAGAGTGGCCCTGAGGCCACAGGATGGGTCACACACCTGGTCCTGCTCAGCACTGAGTCACTGCTATGGGATCTAGGCTCCTTCCTCTCTGGAGAGTTGTGCAATTTCCCTGAATCCCAGCTCCCAAATTAAAAATAGTAAGAATGACACTTGATTATCTCGATAGGAGGATGAAGACACCGGTGCCTCGGTAAAGGATAGGAGTGGTGTAAGTCCCACAGCTGAATGCAGAGCTGACAGCTAACTGGGAAATTTGCTCATCCCAGAAATGCTGGTTTCACGTTATCCAGGGAAAGATGCAGCACTGCATCCGAATGCAGGCTGCTCTCTGGGCAGCAAAGCCCAGAAGTAATGAATTATTTGCTGCACGTGCCTTCACAAGGAGCTTTGCTGACTACAGGAAGGTTTAATCAAATACTCAGAGGGTTCCCCAAATGCTCAAGCGGATACTCCAGCACACCATTCCTCCTCCTCCCTGCTCACTTAACAGCATTTGCTCCCTGTGCTCTGAAAACACTTCCCTTTGCTTTGGCTCCAGCCAGAGAGGATATGAGAGGGAAGTGGAAGGCAAATTCTGCTGGTCCCAGAGCTCCAGGGAGTCCTCCTGCTGCAGTTTGTTAAACGACACCATTAACAGTCCTGCTTTAACAGTCCTGCTCTCCTGCCTCTCCAGAGCTGCTCTCAGGTCTGCGCAGATGGGAAAATATTTTTCTCCTTCCCATCTCCTCCAGCTGGAAGAGAATTGCTCCTCTAGTAAATCCCACCAAGTGACAGAACCATGCGCTGCTGCAGCACGAGAGACGTGACACTGCACCTTGTGAGGGAAAACTGCCTGTGCTGGATACGGTTAACATGCTGCTGTGGAGCTCTACTGAGATAAATGCAGTTTTGTCACACAAAACAGAGAGCATGAGGAATATAAAAAATAGCATCATTTCCCACCGTGTCAAATTGCTGCCCAAAAGCAGAGTTTTTAGTATTCATCCAAATGGCCTTTTAACAGCATAAACAGAATATTGTTATCTCCAGAGCAATGCTACAAAAGGTGATTTCAGATAGAGTAGCAGGGAAAGCTGATGAACCTGACAAAAATAAACATTCTGTGAAGATGATGTTTCTGCTAGCACAGATGGGTTACAGCAAAAACCACTTACAGCCAGAACAGTGATTCATCAAAATTATTTCACAGGGTTTGCCACGTGGTACCGCAGCAGCCTGAGAGCTTTCAGGGATCTAAAAGGTGTCACCTGGTGTTATGCCCAGGCTCACATAAATACTCTGCTGGAGATAAACTCAAGACCCAGATAAATCTTATCCTTTGGGGAGACGTGAGCTCCAGAGTATGTTTCAAATGTAAAATTTTACACCCTGCCTCAAGAACCTGTATTTTTCTCAAGCAGCAATTCAGAATACTCCAAGTTCTCCAGTACCACTGCAGCTCCGCTGTTTTATTCTCCAGTGTTAACATATGCTTGGCTTGAAAACGGGGACTGCTTTAATCAAGGCTTATTTGGCTGTTGTACTTCTGGAATTATGAGATCACCAAAGGACCCAGCTTAGGATAATGATAGTGAATAGAATGACTTTGTCTTAACAAGGAAGTATAAATTATGTCTAATGAAGATACATCCACCTTGTGCCAACTGGTCAAGCAGTGCTCCCACAGATGTTTCATACATACAAACTTCTCAAATCCCATCTTTTCATTAAAAATGGCTATAAAAATGAAGATGCTCAGCTGAAGATGACTGCTTCACCCAGTGCCACAGACATCTTTTCCTTATTTCATTCAAGGCTGTGAAGCATGGTTTGGAGCAGTGCCCTCTTTGGTCAGCACACTGGAGCTGATCCTGCAGTATTTACACCGTGGGTGTTGGATGGAGCAAACCAGAGTTAAGCCACCGGGTGTTGAGCTGCCACTGCCACGTCCTTGGTGGGTGCAGGGGTAGAACCCCCTGCTGCTGCTGGAGGCAAAACCACAACCAAATAAATGGCTCCACATAAAGCAAGGAAAAATTATTTGTTTTCCCTTGATCCACAGGAAGAGGAAATTTTTCCAGGGAGCCCATAGCCAGCGACAGACTATTCACTGCCTGTGCCTGCTCGCTGCTGGCCAGCGCTGTGGGGCAGCGAGGGAACAGTGGGATTTGGGACAGCCCTGACAGCCCCACTGCTGCTGGGCAGGGATCTCCCACCCACCCAGCACCACCCCATGTCCTATCCCTGCCCTCCAGGATGCTTTGGACACCCTGAAGCCCCTCTGCAGGTAGATGGCACATCCTGGAGCCAGGAACTCAGTGCGCACTGTGAGGAAATTTGATGAAGGTGCAGCATTTCCGAGCAAACGCACATTCGTGGCTCTCCCTGGAACAAGGCTTCCAGTATAACTGTGGTCAGAATCTGCTCCAAAGGAAGCTAGGCTTATTTATATTCTGGAGACACATTTGAGCCCTCAGTATCTTGTTTTCCATACTCACTTTAACAAAGCATGCCTTTTCCAAGGCTTGCTAATGAGCCTAGCATACTTAGGGAAAAAATGTAAAATATACAAACAAACTCACTGTCAGATGGGTTTTTCCAAGACCTGGACTGAAACTCAGAGAAATAAGAAATAAATGCTATGTCCCTCCAAATATCTTACAAACTCTGACGAAGAAAAAAACCCCAACCTTGATTTTTCAGCCAAATCTCCCAGCTGCTTTTGCAATTCAAAACAGGT
Source organism: Rhipidura dahli (assembly GCA_013399225.1). Taxonomy (NCBI): domain Eukaryota; kingdom Metazoa; phylum Chordata; class Aves; order Passeriformes; family Rhipiduridae; genus Rhipidura; species Rhipidura dahli. The sequence continues at coordinate 1,446,348 of VXAC01010020.1, forward strand.
CTGGCTGCAGAGTTGGTTCATTTTTATAAATCCAGTTCCTTTTCACAAAAAATGTTACTTTAAGAACATCCAAATCCTGATTACTTCGTGCTTAAAACCAAACTTTGTTAAAAGACAGTGCCTTTTCCTGCACTGCACTTTCACCCAAGATACATGAGAGCACTTCTGAGTTTCTTTTGGAAAAAAGAGTGCACCCCTTCCAGAGCCAATGCCGTTACCCAGGGACTAGTATGGGTGAATTTGAGAAGAAAATTCATAAATCAAGATAAAAAGATAGCATCTGAAATCTTGGAGATCAGTAAACTGTCAAAACATGCATGACACTAATCTTCAGAAACAATATATGTCCAAAATTCAACTAATTATTGGTGAACAATCAGTGTAATTTCCAACCTGGTAACACCACTCCAAACACCAGGATACCCAAATGTCCGGTTTTGAGGGATATAGTTCAGTGGATTTCCTTTATTTCATCAATGGACTGGACTCTCAATGATTCTTCTCCCTTCTTGCAGGTGTAACATTTTCAAGGATCTCCTTGCTACCTCGCTTTTCTGATTTCCTTAGAAACGGATGAGTGGTGTGTATTCTGTGCCTGAACTGTTGTGAGCAGACACCAGAAAACATTTTTGCTATGTATGCACACATTACTCATGGAACTGTGTGCAAATAAACCATGGCAAATACACCTGTGTGTTGTCATCCATCTCACCTGAGCAAGCTCTCCTCTGCCTGAGTTCTACCCTGCCAAATGACACAAAAATAACCCTCTAGGAACCAAATCTGTTTCTCAGAAATGCATCTGCCGGCCTTGCCACAAAGCTTTTTTCCACCTCCAAGCTCCATTACCCGAAATAGCCCTGAAATATTTCCAAAAGGCCAGCAAGACACAAAGCAACTTTCACACACGGCTTGAAGCCTCTTGTTTCTCACCTACTACATGCCCCTGGAGGGGTCTGGGGAGATTTGGATCAGATTAAGCCTTTGCTCCACTCATGCACCAGGAGCTGCATCCCACAATGTGCTTGACACCAGACTTACAGAAGTAAATACTGTAACTTCTGACACATGATTAACTTTTCCTGAAGGAAAAGTTTCTTGATCTTGGCCAGGGGCTCTCCAGTACCACAGCACACAGGAAACACCGTTATCCCTCAAATAAATAATTCATAGAATTTGGCTTAATGAAAATTTAGGAAACAAAAAATCACACCAGCATTTGCAGGCTGTCCTTCGAAGAAGGTGCCTCCCAAGGTCAGAAAGCAGTCACCTGCAATGGAATCAACCAGCCAGAGATTCAGAGAGAAATTTATCTTTCTCAGATCAACTTCTCCAGCTGGTCTTGGTGTGGAAGGAAGCACTTCTTGCTGTGCTTCCTGAGCATGTCCTCGCTCTGCTGCTGAGCACCACAAAGTGCCACAGGCACTTTGCTCTTGCCTTGTGTCACGTTAGACACGAGGCCAGCTCAGTAATCAATCTGCAGAAACTCAAGGGAAACCAAAGGCAGCACAGGCACTGCCATACAGCACACCTTACAAATGCCACACCAGGGCATGATTTGGACCCAGTGCCACCAAGAACTCACAGGCACCCAAAGAGTGACACAGCAGCAACCTGGAGCTCAAGTCTCCTTTCCTCAGAAGTCAGTCCTGTAGGACTTCAGGGAGCAGGGCTCCAAACCCTAATAGGGATTTTGAGAATTCCAGAGTTTGCTGCTCCAAAAACACACAGTTTGACCAGCCTGCTGTCAGAGCCAATTCCTACTAAAACAAACATTTAACATGTGCAAATACTAAAAGATGAATTTCCTGTTTGAATAGTCAGCACAACAGAACATTGCCAAAGGAATCATTGCAACATCTGTCAACGTAACCAACCAACTTCCAGCCAGAAAATAGGACAACCACGATCTGTCACTGGGAGACAGAACCAATGCCTCAGCACAGCCTCCCTACACAAATTCCAGGTACAGACAAAAGATGAGCAGGATGGGGTGCAAGGAATTGTTGCTGTGATCTCTTACCCTTCCCTTCCTACCCAAATAAGCCAATAATCAGCTTAGGAGTGAAAGCCCCTTTGGTACTTAGCAAAGGAACCAACCTCCAGGCAGTGACAAGTTGGAGATAGTTCTGTTCTCCCCCAAAAATCAAGTTGCTTATGACCATGGAGCTGCTTCCCTCAGACATCCCATTAACAGAGTTACAAGCCTGGCCAGACCTCCACAGCAGACATGTAAAGGCAGTGCCATGATGGCAATGACAAGTCATTAATATTGACAAGAAATTACACTTCAAGTTTTTTTTAATAATAATTCCAAGGTCTTTGCTTATTTTCTAAGCAATCACACATTCCTCATCACTCACAGGGAATCACTGGTAACAGAAAGGTTTCATTTCAGTTCTAAGGGAAAAGGTGTTGCTGCTGCCAGCCCATTGCATAGGTGTGTGCTGGTCCAAGCAGGTGTGTCCCAGTCCTCAGCACTTCCTTCCCGCACGCACTCACTGAAAAGCTATTTGTATGTGCAGTGGGACACTCTCATCCATGAGAGATGTCACTTTATCAGTGGAAGTGATGCTAATGTGGCTTATGGGGATTTTAACCTTTTTCAGGAACCAGAAATTTCTTTACAGCCTGAGTGCCTGAAAAGTTATGACAGTTATGTGCAGAAAAGGTAAATGTTATCAATTTTGCTTTTAGAATGATGTAGAAAAAGCAGAGGGAGACAAATTAAATGCAGTCTGATTTGCCCAGGTGGTTAAAGAGTCCTCCAGTGCCAAAGAGGTGGTTTCTGGCCACAAGTGGCCAGGGGAAAATTTTCTTTTTTGAACTGGATGCCAGTGGAAACCTGGTGGAGACTTTTCTGAGCTGCTTCTTACTATTGTGGCACATGAAACATGCCAGGGAAAGAGAAAAGAAAGAAGAAAAAGGAAAGAAGAAAAGAGCATAGCAGAGCAGTTTCTATCACCTCTGCTAGAAGCTACTACAGAAAAGCTGCAGGAGCAAGACACAACTGATTTCCCAGCGTTCCCTCCCTGGATACCTGCATGGAGCCTGCAGGGACAAAAGGAGCTGCTGCCATGCCAGCCAGCTCGCATGCCTGGGATTTGTAAATGTGAACAGGGCCCTTACCTTCCAAACCCCTTCTTCCTGTTTCTATTTTCAACTAAAAGGAGCCACTCAGAACTTGCAGAAGAAGGCAGGGCCCTAAAGCTCTCCAGGCTCGGAGCATCTGAAGCAGCAGCTGAAAATGCTGCGTTTGCAAGTTGTTGCTGCTGCTCTTTGTAACTTTGTTAATAAAATTTGCACTTTTGTTTTAAAATACAGAAATGTATTTTAAATTTTTGTACTTTGTAATGGAAGAGGAGGGAAAGGAACAATTGGCATAGCATGTGAGACACCCGAGTCAATATATCAAACATTTCCAGTGCCGTACTGTTTCCAGCTCACTTCTGTGCATTGTGGATGGCAGTTTCCCTCGTTTCCTTTGGGATACCGTCCCCAGATATGTTCCAGCTCATTATCAAGAAGCTCCTCTCAATATCCAAGCCCAGTATTCTCTTTTCCTTACTTTTATCTTACCAGACTTGATTATCCTTTTCCCTTCGTTCTAAATCGCTCCTTTTCTACTTGGATATATTAATGCTCTCCCTCTCAGTGATAATCAATGGAACAGTTGCATTCAGAAAAACCCAAGATGAACATAATTAATTAATAAGAAAAATTTGTAAATCACTGCAGCACTCTCTAATTAGCCACTTCCCACTCCTGCACAACAGCAAACTCTGTCTTGAGAGTTTGGACTCAATTATTTGACACAAAGTTTGGAGGATGAAGACCCAAATGCATCTTTAAATACACAGAGCAGTTTCCTGAAGTGAGGCCATGCAGTTTGAAGCAGTTAAATCCAGCTGGCTGCCTGATCCATACAGCTGTGGCTTCCCTCAGCTCTTAAATAAAATATTAGGGTGTGTTTCTATTGTTTGTTGGCTGTCATCAGCCCATCTTTCAGCTGACGGGGGTTAAAGGCTATGTAGATTCCTGGGACAGCTGTTTGGTAATTGTCACAGGCAGTTACTTGGTAACCCAGGAACGGCAATCTCAGGAGGTGGATTCTTGGTTGCTAAGCGATAAATTCAGGTAAAATAACCTTTTCCCGGATTTTATTGCAACTACAGGCTCCAACTGTATAGTCCTGAGCGTTTTTTTTTTCCCCTTTCTTCCCAGGGATGGGATTTAAAATTATGGCTGAATAACTTTGCTGGGATCTCATGCAGCATTCAGTGTGGGTTAAATGAAGGGGCACCATATTCCACTGCTATTTAAAAGGATAAATCCACAACAGGCTTCTACAGCACACTGCAGCGTGTGCTGTTCCTTTGCTGGGTGCAGAAGAGTGATTTACACAACAAGCTGAGCAAAACAGAGAAAGGGGCAGGTGCTGCTCCAAAAAGGACTTGCTGCTCCTATTTCCCTTTTTGGGGTTAGGAATTTTTAAAATTTATTTATTTTTAAGAAACTGCAACATCCAGGTTTGAGCTGAGCAGAAGCTTTGGTGCCTAAGGCTCGCTGAGCAAAGCACTGCAGCCCCCACTGCCCTTGGCAGCATCGTAGGGGTCAAACTCCCACACGGACACAAAGTCCTGCAGCAGTTTCCTCACATGTGTGTCACAAGCAGGAGCTCAGAACCTCAGCTTCAGAGTCAGCTCCCAGAGCTCTGTAATTACTCCACCTATGAAACAGATAATGGCAAGACTTATTTTTCTGCATGGCAACCTTATTTATGAAAGCCTTTGAGGGTGAAATCCTCAATCCTCATTTTCAACAAAGGTATTTTTATTGGTTGCTGCCTTATCAATGTCCATTTTCAAGGAAATTAATAAATCAGCATGTGCCTTTCTCCAGAAGAGATGTGCAAACAGAATTTGGCTGAGTTGGCTGTACTAAGCCCATCCCGCTGTTACAGAGCAGGACAGAGAAGGGCTGTGGTCAGGGTTTGGCTGCTGGATACACAAGGAAGGTTCAGCATTGGCTCCAGGCTGGCAGCTGGGTAGAATTTCCCAAAGGATCTGTGCAGCCACCCCTGTGTGCCTCAGCCAGCAACAAGGGCAGGTACCAACCCAGTTCCCTTTTTAGGGGCTTCTGACCAGCACAAAGAAAATTCCATCCTAATTCCTAAAATGCCACGTCTTCCTGCAGAGCAGTGGGCATGGCCTCTCCCTGTGGATCCAAAGGAGGATGTTGGTCCCTGCCCTGGGATCATGCTGTCTTTGCCACTTCCTTTCCCAAACACACCAGAAGGACTTTGCAGAATTCTCTTATGTTCCTTTCAAGGGGAAGAAATCAAAGGTGTCCCTGTGTGCAGATCCTTGTACAATAACCTGAGATCTGTGAACAATTAAGCTCCGAAGAGCTGCCGAGCTGACATCGGGAACTTTCAGGGAGGATTTCTGCAGCCAGTTCTGCTACAAAAACCCAGTGAGAAAGACCAATTCTTGCCTCAATGACAGGAACTCTACCATGTCCAGACCTGCCTTACTCCCTTGACTGGGAAGAAGTGAACTCCTCGAGCCGTACTAAAAACCTAAGGATATCTCAGCTGGCCAAGGAACCCCCCTGTTCTACCAGTAAAAGTTAAAGGAGTGAACTGAAACCAGGGAATTGGTTTGAATGAGGAACACATTGACTTGTAACAAACCCTTTTGTCACAAAGATCACAGAACTGCTCCTCTTCCAATTACTATGAAAATTACTGTTAAGGAAGAAGAAGATCTGGGTTGTGTATACACAAAACCAGGAGAAAAATTATGGTTGCCAGCAAGACAAAAGGCACAGTTTTCAGTGACACTACATTTCTGGTGAAGAAAGAAGCACATTTGCTGATGTTTGCCCTCACACCTGTGGAAGATGGCTCACTCGAGGATGACTCAAGGGTTTGATCTTGCAGGCTGATGGAGTGATCCAGCCCTACTTCTCAGCTGGAGAGCCAGTTCAAGTTGTGCTTTCCAGTCCTTTATGTGCCATATGGCAAGTGAGGGAGTCTGGCTGGGATTTTATTGAGAATTCTAGCTTGATGCTCAATTTCTACAGCCCCAGGAACTCAAAAGCTCTAAAACTGCATTGCTGTTCAAAGTATTTGGTTTGCATGCAAACAGCAGACAGAAAATCCCACCTGCTCTGGAAGAAGTCAGGTAAAATGAGTCAAACAGAGTCAATACTCAGTGGAAGACTGATGTCTAAAGGCAGTGGAGGTCCAAGGAAGAATGGGCAGTGGCTTTCAAACACACAAAAAAGCACAGAAACAAAATCCAGTAGCTGGGAATGGCCCAGGGTAGGGATGGGTCACATTTCACATTACGGATTTTAAGGAAATACGTATTTCAATACATCTCATTTAAAGGTGTTAAAATCAGACCAGATGAAACACCATAATATTCTATACCCACCTATAAACCACTCATCCGAACCTAATTTCCTAATTTCACTGCTTCTTCAAAACAGAGGAAAGCAACTGTATCCAAATGAAGAGGATACAAATAAATATCAGTTTCTGTGTGATCTGAGGCTGATCCAGCACCTACAGAGTCAATGAAAACATTCCTCTTGAATTCAGTGTGGTTTGGATCAGGCTCCTCACAAGTGAGAGTCTTATACCAGAGAATTTCCTATTGCAGAAGGAGAACATCTCAGATTCTCTCTCAGAACTCTTTCCGTTCCTCAAAAACACTTTTTTGAGGAAACAAGGTGCCATCTTTTGTGAGACATTTCCAGGCAGCCTTGAATGCTGAGCAAAATTACTTTTATATAGAAATCTCACTGATAAATGGTTATGAAATATGTTTCAAAATGCTACAAAGACCTATCTCAAGAATTAAGCACAATATTATATCTCTGTGCTATGCAGAAAGGAAACAAATGTCCATTTTCCACAGCAAATATATCATCCTGTCCCTAGGAGTCATTTCTTCCCTTAAAATGGCATTACTTTCATAATATTCTTCATCCTTTTTTTTTTTAATGTGTCAGATGATAATTAAACTTTTAATAATTAAGCAATGCCTTTCTCAGAATGGCCAGGCCCTGTTTCTGTTTCCTTATTCCCCTGCTGCTTAGGCAGTATCCCTACCTAAAGCAGCAGGGATTAAACAAGCCACGACTTTTTGGGACCCAGGCAAATGGAGAGTGGAACAGAGACAGCAAAGATTTTTAACTCACACAAACCTTAAAATAGCACCCTCCTTGCTTGTCATTTTTGTCCCTTGACAAGACCTCCAGCAAAAAAAAAAAAAATTTTGCATTTTCAGTCTCACAAAAACCATGGGTTCTCCAGCAATGAGGCAACAGAAAAAATCAATACTTGCCATGTACCATGTAACCAATAGAATAAGGGCAATGATTTATGTATGGATGGATGCAGACTGAATCAGCTGGGGCCTCAAACACAGGCAGAGAGAGAAGGAGCGAGAGAGAAAGAGGTGTGGGGGTGAGCTGGACTGCAGTGATTATTCCTACACTATGGCCAGATTTTTTTTTCTGCAGCAATAATCCCCCTCCCTGGCACTGCAGGACGTAGAGGAAGGACTAGCAATGTGTGGAATATATGCTGGACCAGCTTTTCTCCTTTCGCCTCAGAATAATGATGCTATGTTGAATATTGAGGTACAGTAAAAAAGGAAGAATGATACAGGGGCTGCAGTCCTTCAGAGTTCCAGCTACCTCCACCCTAATAAAGGGCAGCCCAGTGGGGCAACAAGATATAGTTTAAAGAGAGTCAAATTATCAACAGGATAAAAATGTACCATCACTGCTTCATGACAAGAAAAAGCAGGAAGGGCTCACTGAAGAGAACTACTTATACCCCAGGAGTTTCTGCTGAGAATATAGTTTTGTAAATTGGATTACCAGGGACACAGCACCATAAGGTATTTAATGACTGTGGTAACTTTTAGGATATCTAATACTGCTGTTGCTTTAGAAACAAAAGCATCATGGCTAAAGATTTATTTGTCTGTTTGTGTGATGTAGGCTACCAACAAACACTTATCCAAACTATATTCAATGCTTTATTGCTGTACTGTTAATAAATAGCTCGTAGATGACTTTAAAGTGAGAGTAATTTGCTGCAGAAATGTCATACTATTTTCTTAAAAATACCTCCTCTGTAGTTTGTGCCAAGTGCTAAAATAATCCGTAAACATTCCTGCAATTCCTCGGAATTTAGGCTGTATTTACATTTTGCAGAATCAGATGTTCATTCAGGACTTTCAATATCGTAGTTTGCCATGAAGTAATCTTGCTATAATTAATATTTCTGCCACAATTACCACTGATGACTGAATCATTTCTCTTTTCTTTCTGTAACATTTAGACAACATTTAGACCTTGGTATTTTCAGTCTCTTTCTTGAAAGGTAAAATATTTCAGATAATGCTATAGAACAATAGGAGGCCACCATTTAAATACACCAGTTAGGTAGTGTTAGATCAATTAAAGCTTTAAGAATTAGGGGATGTTTGAAAGCCTTGAATTTTATAGATGTCTGGGAATTCATCAGGTCAGAAGAGAACAGAAATCATTTCCATCCTGCCTTCCCACACTGTATTATGACAATACGCTCGCGAGATTAATCACCAGCTACGGAGCAATTGTATTTTATGGCGAAAACATCAATGAACATAGGGACAAAATTTAGTTTAGGTATAAATAGGTTTTTGTTATCTAAAGAATGTGGTTGCATGTCACTAGACTTTGCACTTGAATTACAGAAATTATGAGCATTTTGCTTTGATATTACCTGCCTATACTGTGCTTAGCATAGCAGAGCATACACCTGTATGGGCACAGCAAAAAAGCAGCAAAATAAAACCCTGGAAACAGAGCTGGTATTTGATTCCCCAGTCAGCTGCCAATGGCAGACAATAATAAATTTCAGAGAATGAAAGTATGAAACACGTTCTAAAGCAGAATGAGGATAATTAGCTCGTTCTTAGTTCAGTTAGAAAATCCTTCTGGTGGCAAACACTCCACAGCAGTAACAACTATCCCTTCCTAGATCCCTCATCCCTCTGTTTTTATTCATCCCACCAATTAGAATCTTGATAAATTTAAACATTTCTAAGGCCTTAGAATTATGTTAGGATACAATGGACAAAGATGCAGCCCATGAGCCAAACAAAGCACAACAGAACACGATCCACAGGTGAAGACACCTTAGCAACAACTTCTGATGTAGAAATGAAATGATGTGCACAATTCAATAATTCATAATTCATTAATTTCCAACTACCCAAAGTCCTGGAACAGAACAGGCTATGGAGAGGCTTACCTTGGAGCAATAATTGTAATTCTCCTCCTGCTTTCTCTCTCTCTTCAACAAACAGAACAGAAACTCCATGGATGATGATGGACTTCCTTGACTTTAGTTCTCAGCTTCAGCCAGAAGGCCATGGAGCTACACCCTTTGGAAGTGGAGGAAATAACATGGAAAGTTTTGGATCAGCCCAAGGGAAGAAGTGAAGAGCCAACAGAACAGGTACCAGTTCCCCACAGCACCAGGGCCAGGTGAGTTACACGAGCAAACAATGGTTTGGAGGCAGAGGGAATTCTTGTTGAAAATTAATGAAAGCATTTTCCTTTCTCCTGGCCCTGCACTGCTCTGATAACTTGGAACACAAATTTGTGCAGATGAAAAACCTGAGCAAAGCCTCTTTCAGTGTTTGAATACAGCAGCAGAGTTCACTTTAAAGCAACAGCACGCAGGTCCACATTTCAGAAACAAAAGGAGAGGTGCACTGCCACTCCTGCAGTCCTGTACTGCTCTCTCTGCTCAAAGGTTTTGATTGGCAAAGGAACTTCAGAAATTGAGCAGGAGTGTTACAGTTAGGAAAAGATTACAGAAATTATTGAATTTGCAATACAGAAAATTATCCTAATGTTTCACATGTACCAATAAATGTCTGTTTCTGTCCAGCATATGATGCTCTCTTTGCAAATCACCATTTGAAAATACACTGAAGTTGAAGAGAACATGGTAAAATCCACAGCTGAATTTTAAAAAGCTGACATATAAAATACTAGAGAAAAAAACCAATCTTATTTATCATTTTAAAAGGAAAATGTTTTAATCTGATGTTTACTGCAATTCATTTCCTTAGCATGATTTCAGTTCTTGCTAGGAGAAATACACAGTCAGGGCAGAGGCTTGCTCACATTTACACTAATGGTGAGATTACCAGTAAAACTATTCTTGTTGACATCTTATTATTATTTTAAAGAGTTGTGCTTTGGAAATGACTACAAAAAGGAAGATGGTGTGTGACTTTAACAAATGTGTTAATTTTAATTCATTTTCAGTACCAGGAAATATATGTATACAACTGTGTGTTAATATGTTTGCAAATGAACATGCTAAAATCTCACATATCTCTAAAAGCAGCAGGATAATTTAAAATTATTTAGGGATGCACCTATAGAAACACATTTACAACTTTTTCTGACATGGAAGTATTGTAGATTGTCCCATGAATAAGGAAATGCCACAGAATGTCACAGATTGAAATCACTCCTCATGCTCTAAAAACCGGGATGATGTGAACAGCAACATTTAGATTTTTGATGTCTTCATAATTTTTGTCTTGGTGTGGTCAAGGAACCCTCGATGTTTGCTGGAAACAGCTTAAGTACTTCTGCAGAGTGTAGCACTGTCAGCTCCAACTAAAACCAGATCCTGGGGGAATGAACAGCCCGAGATCCTGCCTAACACAAAGCAGAGTAAACCAGGGAATTGAACAGAAATGCAATGTCTGCAAGGTGTCAAATTTAAAACATAGTAAAACTGGGGGGAAAAAAATCAACCCAAAAGCATTGTAGGCCCTGATTCTGGAAGTGCTTGGATCACAAAAGCAGCATCCACTCTGCAAACAACCCAGCGTTCTCCAGGCATGGCCTCAGTGCTGGGACAAAATCTGAAGGGGAAACTGAGCCCTGATATTTGCCATATAAAAAGCCCCAAATATTGGTGTATCAGTGCCCCCTGAGCAGTGGGAGAGTTGGCAGGGATCATTTGCAATTACTGTAATTGCATTCATTCTTTGCTATCATTTCCCGTACTTACAGTGCACAACGTCTGATTCTTTTATCTCGTGCAAACCACCCCAGCTCTGTCAACAGCTCCTGAATTTTTAAAGAGGTACCTCTCCCTCCCCTCTTTTATTCTGCCTGAAATTTTCTGGCCCCAGATCCTCAGATAGAGCAAATTCCATGGATTAAACAGTTCTATAGCAGTCACCTAATAAAACACTATTAATTGTAATAGATTTTTGTTTCTTCTTCCAATGATATTTCCATGGCAACATTTTCAGGTTCTATTGTTGAGGGTGTTCTTCATTCCCAGAGCAGGTTAACCACAGGGCAGGAAGGGCAGGCTGTTGGTCAGCCTTTATTTTCTCTGGTCCTTCAACAAAGGTTAGTTGAGGTCACCAAAAGCCAAAGGGTAATTACTTTTCCTCAACAGGGTTAAAGTCACACAGATTGCTATTGAGACAACTGTATGGACGACCTTCAGGATTTTATGTTCAATCTTCTTTTCTTTTAGCAGAGCAAATGTTAATAAGGAAGCAGAGAGGGTAAGAGCCCAGTGAGCTGCACACTCTGCAGCTCCACATTCTGCAGTTCTGCTCCTATTTGTGCAGTTTTGAACAAAAATGCCTTTAGGTGAGCCCAGACCACAAAAGGCTGCATAATGATTAAGTGTGAAAGGTATCAATAGCCAGAAAGGACCTGCTCTGGGATTTCTCTAGTCAGTTAACAATACTCCAACTGAAATAAGAATTTTTTAAGAGAGCCAGCACCCCCATATTCTGTTTCAGTGGCCTCCATTTCATCACTAATGTCACTTGCTTCACTCAAAAGAATGAGCTGGGATTGCAGGTTTTAATGAGGGAAGACTTTAGTACTCACTGTCTCCGGCCTGGCTCCTTCTTTCAGCTTCCCATGGAATAGCCAGCAAGTCAGGAGCCTGGTGGGATGGAGGGGAGACAGCAGTTCTCACCTGAACTGCAGGGAAAGCCAGGGAGATGGTTTGGGTAACTGAGGGGTTTACATGGATCTGGAGGAAGGAGAATGGACTGGTAGCACACCAGCATCTCCAGCATAATGTGCTGTGCTATATAAACTGGAAATGCACTCACACGGTGAACCTGCCAGCCACAGAGATCCAGTCCATTAAAAATCCCAGTGTCTAAGTGCAAATGCAGCTGGGTCTCAGGCTGTTGGGCTGGGGACAGGTACAGGTGGCACCTGGAGCACTGGGAGCCAGGATGTCCCTGCTCGCAGCCCCTGCTCCAGCACTCACAGCAGGCGCTGCCCTGCTCCTCTCCCTGCCACAGACTGAACGTCCCCCGTGGCTCCCTAGGCACCACTGCTCTCCTTACTAAAATTAACAGCCCTGGGTTACTTTTTGTGGCACACTTTAAAGTAAACATTGCAGCAGTGAAAGTCAATAATGCAAAGAAAGGGGGAAAAGAAGGGGAGGGTGTTGCTTTCTCAACCTTAGTTTCAGTCTTCTGTTGTCTGGCTACTCTTCTCAAGCTCAGTGTTGACTAAATAAATAAATAAATAGTACAAGGATCAGGTCCTGATCATTAAAATATCCATTATGAGTCAGGGAAGTGCAACTCAGCTTCTTGATTGATGCATTACGGCGTAAGCTCAGCACAAGTTATAAATAATCCCAATGCTGATAGATGACAAATGGAAGATTTGGTGATCAATCAATTCAAATGGGGCTAAATGGAAGAATAATGCATCATTTATATTTGGCTGCATTGTACAGTATGTAAATTATTGAGTACTTGCTGTATCACTGTCACATCGAAGAGGTGGTGGACAAACAGATGCTCATAAAGCACAATTATCAGGCTCTGTTTAAGCACCTGTGGGACACAGCCACAGGACCACAGAAACTTTCTTCTCTCCCGCCTGAACAAGGGCAGATCTGTCTGCTCACAAGTTTCCCTCTTCCCAGTGACAGCAACTGCTGCCTTCAGAGCTCAAATAGCAATTCTCAAACAGAAGTCATGTCAAGCAGCACTGCAGACAGTATCGAATTTAGGATAAATGCATTATGGGGACTGTCCTCTAAGGAAGAGCTCCAAACACAGGAATCCAAGAGCTAAAGTTTCATATATAACTTGCACCTGCAACACGTAGGCGAATCAAACACACTGGGCTAGGACAAGCTGTGTTTTAAAGGCTCTCAAGCCCAATTCCACCATGAAATGCTCCCATACAGCAACCACACAGCCACAATTTGTTCTGAACTTGCAGTCTTATGCGTCATTAAATTCATTAAGATTTGCTGGAAGGGAATTTGCACTTGGAAGTGTATCAGCCCCAGGCAGCAAAAAGCACACATAACCAATGCCCAGGGGCCACTCACACCACACTGCTTCTACCTAAACCCCAGAATCCCACAAGGTTTCGGGCTGGAAGGGACCTTAAAGTTGATCCAGTTCCACTCACTGACATGAGTGGAACCAGTGTAACAGTAGAAGTCCTTCTGTCCCATCTGTTTTGGGAAAATTGGGCTTTCAGAAGAAGTTACAAACATCCAGGGAGAGATTAAAAGATCCAAGGAAGTCTCAAGGAATTTCAGACAGCTGTCCTGGATTAACCTGCTTCCTTAGGACTCGTAAACAATAACAAGAGCCACAAAGTGCTGATATTGGCAGATCAGAGGGCCAAGGAACATTTATCCACTGTTTTTTCATCATATTTAGAATATATTCCATCCACTTTAGTTCCTTTAACATTCTGAGAGCCAAATGCAGGCTGATTGGTATCGAATCATTAAAAGCCACAGTGACACGGCACACCTAACAAGTATTTTTATAGATTTAAAAGCCAGAAATGGCAAACCAAACTACTAAACTATAAATCCCACCTTCTTTTTACTTTAGTAAATCTGTGGTAGGGTATCCCAATTACTAATGATTTGTAAACAGATATTTGGATACACTTTGCACCTACAAATCCTGACTGAAAATGGCACAGATTTAGAGAAGTCAATTGCGCAGGCATTTGGTAATTGCACAGGCATTTGGTTGCTTTGGAATCTTCCTCTTGGGTTCCTTTTGTTGTTTTGTGAGGAGTAGACACTGAAAAACAGATTCTGAAAACCATCAAGGCTTCAAAATTGTGCTCTCATCTCCAAAGTACAGCCTGCCTTGGTCACTCTGTGTTTGTACCCATGGAGCTCCACAATTATATGGGGTTTGGGTGAAGAGGACAACTGGAAACCCAAAAACACTGAAGATGTTTCCTGATGGTTTATGCATTTCCTTCAGTTTTCCTCTAATTCCTGGTCTCAGGATTAGTCATACAAAGATAAGCATTTTCCAGCTGTAGTATAGAGCTGATGCTTTTAACCTGGGCTTTTAAAAGCACAAGTAATGGTGTTGGAAGCAAAAGAGACATTTTATATGTCACAGTTCTTAACCAGAAATACACAGCTCCACCTGCACACACCTTTGCAGGTAATCACTGATAGCACAGGGGGAAAACAACCATAGGAAACCTATCCTGGAGCTGGCAGAAAACCAGTGGCACCCAAAGTATCACACAGGAAAGGTAAAGAGGTTTCCCAAATGATGAAACTAGAAAACGTGCAAAAACAACAAGCTGGCAAGTCCACTTTATCTCAGAAATGCAGTCTGAATCTTCCCTAATTTCCCATTTCATAGTAAGACTAGTGGAGGATAAGCTGCTCCTCCAACAAGCCCAGCTCATTCCTTCAGGCCCATCCAATAAGCCAGGTGAGAGCTGCAATGTCCAGACTGGGTAACTCTCTCCTACAACAGGCAAGGGAGAAAGAAATCAGTGTTACTCTAAGTTTCCTTTCCTCTTCACCCCTTGTGCCATAAGGGCAGATGGCAAGTGGGCTGTGGGATCTGTGCTTCTTTGAATGTCACTTGTGGGAAAAGCACATCCCTGGCACAGCATTTATCTGTTCACCCATGATGAGTCCTCCCTTCCACACTGTGACCCTCTGCATCTTGATTTTCTGTCAGCTTTTAAACCCCAGCTAATTAGAAGATTCACTACTCCTTATGATTCCTGACTTTCACAGTTCCTAATCAGCCTCTGTAGCAGTCTGTTACCTAAATGAATTGGGATATTCCACTTGGTGTGTTAAATAAGAATCACCAACAAACATTACATTTTCCCCTTAGCATTATTTACCTCAGAGTAAAGTAATTTAGTTCTGAGGACAGCAGGTTCTAACTTTGCCGTTCAAATGAAGGAAGGTGGAAGAGAAAAAAAAAAAAAAAGCAGGTTGAATATTAACTCTGATTCTCTTTTCCAAAATGATCCCTCAGATTAGAAGTCCTAATTGGGAAGATCTGTTACTTAGAGATAGGGCTGAAGGTCTGCACACGAGATAGGCACAGCCCAGGGCAGGGTTCCGGGACAGCTCCCGTCCCCACCCCGCGTGCAGAGCTCAGCTCCATCCCACACCGCAGCAGCTGCAGAGCCACCAGGCAGAGCACTCCAAGAGGTAAGAGATGAAAGAAGATTGGGCCTAAATTCAGAGAGAGTTCCCTGCAGAGGGAGGCTGAAGTACGAGGTGTAGGATGCTGAGGGCTGGTTTCCATGGCAGGGGTCTGAGCACCATGGACCCACCGGGTCCAGGGCTGTTCAGTACTCCAGGGGTTCGTCCAGCAGAAGCTCTAGTGTCTGAGTGACCATCTCTGGAGCTGGTCAGTCTGCAATGCCAGGCACTGACAGCAGCTTTGAATTGTACCTGCTTTGGAAAACAAAAATGTATTCTGTCTGTTCTTTGAGCTCAGCCTGGAGACCAGAGATGGTCACCACTGACCCCTCTGGGAAAGACAGCACCAACAGCTTGCACAGGGTGACGGTCTTTAGCACAAAAATTTGAGCAGCAAATCATAAATAATATTTACTTCAATCTTCATCCAGTGCAGCAAAAGACTGAGCTTAGTTTTCAATTTCCAATTTTAAGATCAACGAACAAAGTTTTATCTTCTTCATACCATTTATTGCATTATAAAAACTTCCTTCAGTCTCCTGCAAGTTGCATCATCTGATGCAGCCCAGGCACAGCACAACTCCCATCAGTAGTAGTTAGCAGGCTGTGCACTCTCACAGCTCTTAGTTTTGGGGCACAATAGTAAAAAGCCTTCTCTGGCTGCTGCCCAGCACCTGTAAAGAGAGGTTTTTAAAAATACAAAATTCTCTCTATAACCACACAGTCACCAGCACATACAGAAGACCCAGGAGACACTAAAACAAATATATTAGAGTTTCTTGCTGCTATTGTTATTAGAATATTCTGCTGAAACCAGAGGCAAGACCTAACAAATTCATCTCAGAGTATCTGCAGTGTCTCACTGGATTTGTCATGGGCAGTTCACACTCCCCAGGCTCAGGACTGGATCCATCTCAGCTCTTTGTGTGGTGGTTTCTGTATTTCTGCCGACAAAAGACACTTCTGCAAAACCAGCAGGTTTATCTGAGCATTTCAGCATCACACACACCCCCAAAATGCCCCTTCCAGGGACAATTATGCATTCAAAAGCTGCTTAAACAGCACTACAATTTTAATGGTGTTTTGAAGAAATCTCTTGTTGTGTATATTTGTAATGGGGCAGATTTGTCCTAATATTCACTATTAACCATTTGTCAAATCATGATTTTAGGAAAGCAAATTAGCAAGACACAAAAGCACTTTTTTTCAACTGAAATAAATTTCAGAAAAGCTTAAAAAGGCTTTTATACTTTTTGCCTGTCACTTTTTATTCATTACTAACTAGGCATTAGTCTCCTATAGTAGCTGCCCTTGCCCACAAGAATAGAGGAATCAGAAAATTAGTCATGATCTTCATCCTGTGGATCCCAAAATGCTCTTTTCCCTGCAGAAAATGTAATTTGCAGATTCCACAAAGCTGGAAAGAACCTTGCCTATTTTAGTGTCCATCAGATTTTTATCAGCACTGAACATTTTACAGGAAAGACTTCCAAAACAACATTTTCTATGTGCACGACTAAGTGATTGCATTTTATAACTGCTTTAACAAAAGCTTCCCCTGCTCCATTAATTTTGTTGCCAGCCTGTGCTCCAGCAGCAGACAAAGAGTTAATGTCAAAATACATCTTCTGATACCCCGGCTGCCTTTCCCCATCCATTGTTTTCAAACTTCTTTTGAATGGTCAGAAATTTTCTGCCTGAATAAACTCTCAACAGAAAAGAGAACTGGAGCAAACAGAAAAATTAGTAAAAGAAAACCAAACTCTGCGGGCAATTTAGGAAGGAGACCTGTTTATAAAATAAAATATTTCTAGCACCAGCATTTATTGTGAAAGTAAGGTAATTTAAAAATGTAAATTTTGCTCCCTGAAGCAAAATTATATAAAGGTGACAACATTGTTAACAATATCGTAAACCTGGTAAATTTATCTTTGGATGATTTGATACCCAGAAATTAACCCAACTCTTTGGGAAGCAGTTATAAAAATTCTTTTCAAAATAACAAATCCCTATTTTCATGTTGCTATTCATGTCCCAGCTTTCCTTTAGACTGAAATTTAGGCAAATACTACTAGAAGTTACTAGTCACTAAAACACAGGAGCTTCTAATTCTGACTGTTTTGCTCGCTCTTAGCATTCTCATTTTACTGTCAGGAGCAAAAACTCTATTCTTATAAAAACCAAGAGCTGCATTTCAGTTATGGTTATCTATTGATTCAGTTACACTTGAATTGATCTCAAATTGTTTCAAGCAACTGTTCTGCACCCAAAACACCACATGAACCACAGAAACCAGATCAATAGATTTCAAGTGAAATAATTGTTTTCCTTTGTAAGACCCCATTACTCCTTGAATGCAGAACTGTTTGATTGACCTCCAGGAAAGCAGCAGATGTGAATAAGCCAAGCACCTCAGGCCTTATCGGTTAAAGCGAGGCCTTGGAAATTACATGGAAGCGCCCAGAACGTGCTCGGGAGCTGTGGGAAAGGCACAGCTGGAAAAGCAGCCAACCTGCATGTGACTCTGATAACGGGAGAGCAGTGGGACACACAGGGAAAGAACAGACTTGGGGAGTTAGTCACTCATGAACAGACAGCAAAATATTTCACTAGGGAAGAAAATAATTCAAGGATTCTCCAGTGACAGTTTGATTTACACAGTATTGGTATTAGGGAGGTTTTGGTCCTGCTCTGTGAAATTTCACACACTGTGCCACTGAAGTCGTTTTTTCCCAGTTCCTTACTAAATAATTGTAAGGCTTTCTGAGGGCAGTCATTTCCAGGTAACCAGTTTCCACTGCAGCATCTGAGGAAATCAGGGGTAGAACATGAATTCCACTGGCAAGATGCAGATTTATACCAGATTAGCAATTCAGTGGGGTGCCTGAAGTGAGATTTTTTTGATTTTAATAATACTGAAAACAAAATGCTCACATTTTAGCTCAGAATGTTTTTGTAAGGAATCTTGGTTGGCTCCTTGAACGTATTAGACCTGGTCTGAGCTTTACTCTTTTACGAGCGCAATTAACTGCAAACACCTTGTCATAAACATTCCAAAAGGTCAAAGAGATTGCAACAATTTTGCTAAAGAGATAAATGGTCAAATAAAACATTGAATTGTTAATTCCCAGGTGAAAAAAAGCTGCAGGAGTCAGATCAATAGGAAGACATACAGAACGAATTCTGGGATAAAGGGCGGGTCAACCTTGAAGTGTTATTAACTCGCTGCTGTTGTTCTGCTCGGGCACATCCCGTGTTCCAGCAGGTAACAAGGCTCTGAACGGCAAATTAATGCTCACAGAACTAAGACTGGGCAGCAGAGATTGTGGAAACTAAAAGTTCTGCAAGGATTCCGCTCTATTAATTTGGCTTTTATTAAATATTGTCAGACACATACAGCCTCTCATTCCACCTTATTCCTACATTCCAATAGGGAGCGTGTAAGTGCCAAGTTTGTCACTTGGAACCGTGTTTTGAATGACTGCAGCCCCTTATTTACCAGTGAGGTAGAATGGGCTCCTATTTTATGTTTATTTTTAGAAAAATATTAGGGAGAATTTCAGGCTGTTGGGAAAATGAAGAAGTCTCTTCTCAAAACTATTTGATTTTCTAGACCTCTCCAGAGCAGATTGTAAGATTGAAAGTTATATGCAAATGAAATCATCTCAACATTATTTAATTAGGGACATTTACAAGTAAAAGAGAGGCTTTTCCTAAAGAAGACTAAGCTACTCATGGAAGAGAAAGCATGGAAAATTGTAAAATTCTGTCACAAATTAGTAACTCTCAATAGGCGGTGAAAAATATCTTCAAGTATCCATAGGAAGGAACTGAGGAACTCAAACTATTCCAAAGCATTAAGCAGTGGCATAAAACACAGACAGCAATGCCAATAATGATCCCATTGGACACTTGAAAATGAACATTTCAAAGGTCAGGAATTTCACTTCTGCCAAATTGGATGCCGGTAATTTGCATAAGGCTGAAAGTCAAATATCAGTGTAAATTCCCCCAGTCACATGCAAATGCAATCACCCCATGCCTCTAACAGCAGTTTTATGTCAGCCAGCATGAAAAATGTAGAGAAACCCCATAAAGCACGTTGGGCTTAGGGACAGAAGTAACACAAAGGTGCTACATGACAAACATCTGTGCTGTAGATGCCATGAAAACATATTTTACTCTGACAGCAAATTTTAAGGTGGTGTTAACTACCCAGTCAATGAAACTCTCCTTTTGGACTGCATTTCAGAAACATTTATATTTGCACAAAACTCATGACAACTTTGAGGTGTAATTTTAGCTTCAAAAAGATGAAGGCACACTTGTGCCCTTTTCCTGAAAAGAGATTTTCACTCTGCATTTTCTAAAAACATCACTTGATATCTGTAGCACAAAGCCTCAGGGCTCACTAAATTAATGGCAGTTATGCCACTAAAATTAATGGCTCTGGGATCAGGACTGACTTAGGTTTTCCTACAGTATTTAAAATTTAAAGAGAAGCCTAAGAGTCTTCCACAATTCTAATATAATAGTAATAAATAATACCCACTAAATCGGTCTGTGTCAAACCAGTCATTTGAGCCAATAACTTTATGAAGCAAAAGAGCGTATGAAGTTTTTTTCACACAACAAAGGAGAGAATAAGCTGGTGTAAAACTCACGTCTCTTTGCCCATTTTTAATTAATTCAGACAATGCTAGACATGACAGTACTTGTATCACCTGTGATACAATATGGAATAAAATTATTCTGTTGTCTGCATATCATCCTTTTCACCAACACAAGCCACTGCTTTAAATTACTTTAAATTAAAGAGAGGAAAATGAGCAGCACTTCACATGCACCTTCATCACCAGCAGTGATGCTGATGGAACAGAAATGTTATTTTATTGAAGTACATGGCACTTCCTAAATATCCATAAAATACTAGATATCCCAGAGTGACTGCTGCACTGTTTAAATGCTCCAAAGTGCTATCACAATTTGTTACAAATTGAATAATGTGACATCCACAAAGTCTGGCAGTTTAACTCCAGAAGCCCTCCGGATTCACACATGGAGCCTGGCAAGATGAAGTGCAACTAATTCTCGTGCGGTTTTATTAATTACATCAAAAGAATGTGATTTGACCTCAGAACTGTGGTCTTTTCAAAAAGAGATAGACAACTGCTGTGAAAGTGCACATCTGATGCACTCGCAGCTCTTCTTGCTCCATTAAAAAGCTCCAGTCCCCCTCGTGGGACCCCGGTGGCAACAGACACAAACAGCAGAGCCCAGCAGGAGCGTGCACAGAACAGGTGCTCCGGCTTTCTGTGGAACGTGTGGAGCGGGGGCAGCCTGGGCTGTGCTCCCCCTCGGAAGCAGGGATGTACCTGGGAGCTGTCCTGCCCTCCCTGCTTGGCTGGGACAGGGTCCTGGCACACGCTGGGCTTGCTCACACCTGAACACCAGGAGGGCTCTTTCCAGAACAGACACGGCCTTTAGGGGTGAGACACACAACCCAGAATGCAACACTAAATCAAAGCTATCCATCCCAAATAGAAACACATGGATTTAAATGTTGCTCAGCAGGAGATTGGACAGAATAAAGGGGCCATAGAACCATTCCATGGCAGCATCGCTGCACCAATGCAGCACGGTGAGAAACACATCCTTTACACTGCCTGCAAAAAGTACAGATTATTGGTTAGACAGCAACTAAAACCAGCAGCTTTGACTGGACAGTTTTGGTTCTCTCTCTTTCCATCTTTCCTGCCTCCTGTGCACACTCAGGAAGGGACTTTCCACCAAGCACCAGGGACAAAGCAGCTCAGCTCTGGTTTGTCCTTGCCCATTGCCACAGCAAACACAGGCAAGGAGGATGAAAATGGCATCGGGACAAACACGTGCTGTACATACAATTGCCTCCTAAAATTAGGCAAGTCCCAACATCACCCTTTGCTCAAATGATACTTTCAAACCCAAAGACAACAACTGCCCACACAGAAGCCTAGAAAGCCACTTCTTCACAGAAACAGCTTCTGTCACACACCACAACTGCTGTAACCACCTGCTTGTGCCCAAATTGTACATTTTAACACCCCTGCTCACAAGAAGTGGCAAAGCAAACACCAATCTGAATCTCACTGATCCCCTCCCCACCTGTGTCACCAGCACAAGTGCTTGCATGTATTAGCAAAATTGCATCAGGATAAAATTGCAAGGAGACCAGAATCACTCATTAAAATCCCACTGCTGACCTTTTATAACAGCAATATAGAACTGCTGTGACTAAAGAAACAATAAAATTGCATTGGAACTTTTTCCATCTGTGCTCACAGTTAGCCACAGATCTCTTCTGCTAAATTAACACAAATTGAAATGATGTGATGCAACTCAGCAGAGGTAGAAAATGATACAGTAAAAGGAGACCTAAGCATGTTGGTAAAGATAATTAAGAATTCCTGCTTTCTAAAATTCAGACCTCAAACAAAACTTCATGCACAATTATACCCTTAATTTCTGTGGTTGATTACAACAATTTCAAGTGAAAAGTGAGCCCTGCTGACACAAATGTCTAGGCAGAGTCACCGATCCAGTCCTGAAGGCTGAAGAGTTCCTTCAGTTCATAAAACTGAGGGAGAAAAGGCAAGAAAAGCACTAAAGGTCCCCCCCAGGAGTGGCTGTGACTCACTGTGTTACTGGTGTGGAGCTAACACTGCTGACACTGCAGGGTCTAACACAGAACAACTCCAGTCCCACACTACCTTATAAACACAGGCTGGTGCACAACAAAAATATATGACTTGAATGAAATTTCCACTTCCTTCTTCTGAGTATTAGCAACTGCTGTGGTTCTTGGGAATTTGCTTCTCAAATAGCCACTTGTGCAGGCAGGAGAAGGCAAAGCCTGGCTGCAGCTTGCAGAGCAATACAGGTGACTGCAGACACATCTTCTCACACAGTCCCCAGCCCTGGAAAATCAGGGCACTGCTTTTGTTATATGCTCATTTCTACCTGTGTCTGCAATAACCCCTCTGTTTTGATGAATTGCCAGGCACCTGTTAAAGAGAGATACTCATTTGTCTCCAAAGTCCCAGAAAACTTTGACAGAGTTCAGAACAGGTGCTAATTTAGGGCTGAATATAAACTAATGAGACATAAAAATGTCCCTTTGGTAATTCTTTTCCAGTGCAGCAGGGGGGCATTTCTTCTTTGCCAGCTCCTCTTATTAAAGGTCCATCAATGGGAAATTTAGAATATCCTTTCAGAGTGTTCCTTTAGAAAAACAGCTCAAACCTCTGAACTGTGCATCACTTCAAAACCTCTGTTAATACCACAGTTTACATAAATTCATTTTTCAAAATCATCCGCTCGGTTTGGGGGTTCAGATTTTCTCCCTACTTCCCAAGGCGTATATTATCTATGTTATAGACTTGTTTTTAAAATCTTTAGGAACACAGAATAATCTGTTCTCCTGCCCAGTGCCTCCCGAGTTTTTGCAAACGGCAGGATTTCTTTAATGCTTCTGATTGAATTTCCCTACTTTCTCATTTAAGGGTAGGAAAGCAACTTCTATTCTGCACCCCTCTTAGCAGATTGTAGCAAAAGAGGAGGGGGGGGGGAAAAAAAACCTCACTAAAGCTCTGACAGATGGTACCCAGCGTTTGACTCATGCTGGGCTCAGCAGGACCTATAGTTTAGAAGGTTAGGACTGTCAAAAAGACTCTGCTTATCAAGTGAATAACAAAGTGTGGACTGCCAGGCTGTTTCCTATAGAAAACTTGTATTTTCCTTGTAATTCTCGGCTATCTTTCCGGTGCTTCCAAACCTTTTGGAGGAGCAGATGTTTTCTCTGTTTGAGAAACAAGTTGGGAGCTGCCATGCCGGGAGCAGCCGGCAGCACAGTAGGCCTGACTCGAGGAAGCTGTGCCCCCGTGCCGGTGTCAGCGCCGCGGTTTGGGGACCTCAGCGGGGATCTGAGAGCAGGGAGAGAACTCTTCCTCTCCACTCGCCTCCTTTTTGCAGTCAGTGACAAATTAATCTGCTCTTAGATTACTGGCCCAGCCTGAGGAATCGCTTTAGCAAAGTAATTGTGGCAAACTGGGAGCAAAGGCAGAAAGGTCTGGGCGTAAGGCAGCGCTTACCAGGCTTTTCTTTTTAAGTGATTTCAAGCTCACATCAGGCAGCATCTATCCCAGCACAGGGTGTCTGAAGTGACTGCAAATGTTAGTGAGCAGGCTGAAAGCAGTACTGGAGTCTGCAGAAACACAGCTGAAAGGGAAACAGCTTGTAGCCATGTTTTCTGGTAAGTCTGGACTTTTAAATTCGGGCTGGGGGGAGCTGGTAAATAACTCCTGTTATTAATCACTGCTATAGCTCCGTAAATATTCCTAATGCTTTCTTCCTGAAAATAATGTCAATTCATTTGTTGAACAAGACCATTGGTTTAGTCATAAAGTAAATTGGTACCAACAGTCAGCAGCTGCTCTTCAACAGTTAGAATTAATGAGATAGTAATTATACAGCAAAATACAATCTTATTATTGCCAACACTCAAGCCTCTGTCATTGCCTTGTTTGATCTTTGTTCAGAACTATGAAAAATGAAATTACTTAACAGAGTTCTGAAGTTCACAGAATATAATTAATTCAATGTGGGTCCACGGCTGTGTCTGGAATCAAAGTTGCTTTATAACAGACTTAAAACTAGTTTGGTACTAAGAAGGGCAGAGGGAGGAATCAGTGCTGGTTTGCAGTGAAGCAGAGTGGGGTGACTGCACGCAGATGATTTGTTTGGGTTACTCTGTTGCCAGAAAACCTCCAGCAGAACAAGCATGTGGGCAAAATTTTATTATAATTACTTATTATTTGATATCACATCGATCTCAAGGAAAAGCCAAAACCAGTGTGACGCTCCTGAAGAATATAGCTCAGGGCATGCATGATGCAGGCTGCATGTCAGAAAGTTTTTACCTGGTTTGTAGATTAAAAAGTTGCTTTAGGTAAAGCAATGAACAATGAGGACAATTCTTTCATTCTTCTCTCAAACTCTGGCCTGAAACGTGGCTGATTTATTTAAGTGCTAATTTAAGGCTGTTCCCCTTCAAATAAGAGAGGGGGAATAGGTTGAGTGTACAACCTGTTGCTTTCCTCCCTCCTTTTCTTGCCTCAGCTCAGCCTCCCTTCCCCAATCCAAGTATTTTCTAACAGATCACACAGAGATCACAACAGGAAAAATTGAGTTTGATTTCGTTTTCATGCAGTCAGTCATGAGCCCGAGTGAAGGAAGCCATCAAGCAATAGAGTTCTGAAACATATGTGAAAAACGAGCGGTGTTCTCACCCACCACGCCAGGGCACACTCGATGCAGCCCTGCAGAAGGTGTCATTCCCACACCCTCGTTCAGCACAAGCCCAGGGACCCACGCAGCCATCTCAGGGAACAATTGTCCTCGTCACCTGGGCTCAGTGCAGCCAGGAACTGAGCTCCTCACAGCTCCCAGCAATGTCTCCTCCTCCAGGTGCTGCCTAAAACTCCCTTGGGCTGTGCCAAATTGCTTTGTGCTCTGGCCCAGGAGCCGTTTTCCTGCTTTCTGCTGTTCCAAGGCAGGTCCCAGAGAGGGACTTTGCCAGTCAGGGCTCAGGGCACAGCCACATTGTCCAGTCCTGTGGTCACTTAGCAGCCTGACCTTTGAGTTTAAGCCCTGAATGCATCCATGGATTAGTGATGAGCAATCCTTGCTGGCATGGGATGGCTACCAAGAGGACTGAGTAGCCCATATAAAAACCAGGAGCTGTAGCACTGATGGGATATGGAACAGAGGGAAGAGAAGCAAAGCACTTTCATGGATACAAACAGGAGAGTACCTGCATTAATTGTCCATAAAAAATGAGCTGGCAACCGAGTCCCACTGGTCACTCTTAGAAAATGTATGGTCACATTCACAGGTGCATTTCAGCCATGATGTGACTTATTTGCTTTCTTCTGATGGCACAACTCGGTCACCAGTAGCCTTTAATTCTTCACTGCTTGGATCTGTTGCAAATCTTTGGGAAAAGCTCAGCTGTGAGCAGCAGAAACTTTGTCCTCACTCTCTCCACATCTGCCTGGGTTACAGCTCAGGCCCAGGGGTATCTAAGCTACAAATGAGGCATGTGCTCTGTAACAAAAGCAGCAGATGGGCCAGCCCAGGAACACCTACCATGGCTGTACCTTGGAGAAAGCTCTATCTCAAAAATGTGCCATTAAACAAATTCTATGAAGGAAGGTGCTGAATAGTTGCATTGTTCTCCAGATAACAAAAAATAAAAAATTAATTATTAACCACAATCCTGAGGGCTTGAACCTGCCACTGGGCTGAGAGTTAATTTCAGGAAAATTGAGATAGTTTCTCGTCCATGCTTGGGGAGCTTTGTTTTGTGCCTAGTTCAAAGCACACTATAAAATCAGATTACACAGCCAGTACCTTTTTCAAGACAAGACTTTACACTACTAGTGCAACAGAAGAGCTTCAGAATGTCTCAAAAAAAGAACAGATCAGATTTAACCACCTGCTCACTCTTTCCAGAGAGATGAAGCCTTTTATTTTACAAACTTCCCAGCGTGTCACTGAAACGTTACCTTTATTTATACCTCAAAGTAAACACACAAATAGCCACTATAAATTTTATCAAACAGACAGGAGAGGGAGCTCTCTCTTCATCCCACTCGATTAGGAATGGATTTTGCTGAATTTATTAAAATCTAACCTCATTTTTACTGTGTCACATGTTACTTGTCCCTCTTTTGTCCTGGGACTGTCTCCTCTTAGCAAACCACTCTAACTCAGATGTTCCTGGGTACCACAGAGAAATGGGGGTTTTTTATGAATTCAATATATATGTTTGTAAGGCACATTTAGTTTTGGTATAGGAAAAAATGAAAATGTAATTCCTACTGATAAAATTCTGCTTCCCTACTTACTGATACACATCCAAATGCATGTGTGTCTGCATTGCAGGTATAGTTTCATATTTTTCAACATAAAATACCAAGCAAGTTATTTTTTCATGGTTACCATCCTTTCCCTATTCAAAGATAATTTTGTATTAATCCTGAGTCTATCAACCTAAAAATTCTGGTAGATCCAAGAGCATTTTTAAGACAAATCCCTGCAATATCAATTTCACCAGAAATACATACAGGCAAACAAACTACAACTGACATAAACCCAGGACAAAAGAAAGGCATGGTAATCTTAATGTCTGCATGTTCTCCCCGGGTTTATTTGAAATCTTATTGGAATAGGGTCCTGATTCCCGTTCCCAAAACACAATTTTGACAGCAGAAATGCTTGTATCAGCATCTGGATATAATGCAAAAAATCAAACTGTGAGTTACGTCTGTCTTGTAAAGGCTGGATAATAAGATTTACTTAATCCATTTGAAAGAAAAAAAAATGTTTTTGTCCCCCAATTTGTTGCAACATCTGAAAGTTCACGAGGTTATGACCCCTCTTTAAGAAAGCATCTTCTACCACCTGCAAATACCCCAGGAAAGCAGTTGGAAACAATAAAACACGTGCTAGTTAACCGTTTCCAGGGAAACAGTTATGCTCCAGCAATGGGAGGTTTCAACCCCACAGTGGCTTTGTCTAAAGAAGACGTGGCCCAGCTGTTACTGAATAACCATTGTTGTAGATCATTGGGAAATAACAGTCAGGGTACCACAGAAGCCCGGTGGAAGTTTTATTTTCCTTGCTGCCAGAGGTACAGCAGAGTGAAATGAAAGAAGAGCAACATAAACCAAAATACAGGAACGGGAAAGATACTGAAAGCAGCCCCTGGTTTAGGATGGTGATTTTTCTAATGCAACATCCCCTCGAGTCACTAGTGCCAAACATTAATGTGGGTAATTAACTATTAAAAAGTTAGTTAGAAAGTCAGAAAGTTTCAGAGCCTGAGGATGGAGCTACTCGTTGTGCTTAGAAGTGAATCAGCACACACAGCCCATTTTTTGTTTCTTACATCAAAGGGATGCAGCAACAGATTGGTCTCCCGCTCATTTACAGGGTTTTCCAGAGTCATACAATAGTTAATTTCATTGTCTGGAAACGCAGCATCAGAGTTTGCAGTGCAAATTTTCATTCCCTTGAACATGAATTTAGCTGACTGCACTCATTAATTTGCAGAGCCGAGTGCATCATTTAACAAGGGTGTTCTGCAAGTTTTCGCAGGCTGTTTGAAACAGGGAGAGTCAAATCGTCAATCCCAGGCAGCCAGGGCAGAGCTCTCAGTAACAGCAGCAAGGTTTCCTTCTGTATTTAGGAGAGTTGTTCCCTCATATATTTATCTATCTGCTGGCTCTACGAGGATTATTTCTGGCTGTGTTAAAGGCTGCAGGGAGGTGCTGCTGGGCTGAAAGGGACCGTGCAGAAGATACAATACAGCTCCTTTAATGGGGCAGGATGAGGTGACTGATGGGCCGAGCACAATAAACACACAAAGGTCACAGTGAAACTGAAATGTTCCATACCCTAAATTTCTTTCTCCTAAATACAGGCTGATTCCTCTGGTGCTGTAGGGTGTGGTGAGGGGAAAATGTGGCTCTGGGTGTTCATTTCCCCTTCCCTAGTGCTCCACGAGCATTACAAAAAATAACGAGAATGAGTTGTTCTCTAGAAAGAACCTTTTCAACCTCTCCTGATAATCTCCTTAGCAAGGACACAAGCTGTTTCTCATTTGTTTATACTGTACAAGCAGTCACTGTGAGTCACATCTCAGGGAGACCTTTTTTTGCATGGATTTTTCAAGAATTTGCTACAAAACATCCTTTCACTCCCAAAAGACAAAGGGAAACAAATAGTGGTTTTTAGTCTCCTTCTAAAGCACATTAAAGATTTTTCACAGCAAAAGACACTAAAGATCTGTTCCTCATCCTTCAAATTCTTTGGATCAGTTAGCATTGGCAAAAACAAATCTCTTACAATGCAAGCTCCGCACCAGAACTGAGTAAATTAATCTGAGGCTTTTATAGCCTCCTTTGCTGCTCACAAAAAGAGTATTAAAGTAGGTTAAAGTAGGGTATTTTTCCTTTCTTTATTTCCTGTGCTTACTGTTTGGAATTAGCAGAAGGTTACAAACTCCAGAGTTCTCTCATTCATTTGTATTTCTTTCCCTTTTTTAAACCCCTGCACAGTACAAGTCTATTCATAATCCGTGCCTCAAAGAATGCCCAATTTAAATGTAAAAATGCACAACAAGACATAACAAGTGGGAGAGTCATAAATGAGGTGAGAATTACATAGACTGAAGGAGAAAGATTTATACCAGAAAATCTCCTCGTGGTTGCAGCCAAAGGGATGGGGATGGCAACTGGAGGACACTCGAATTTTCTCTCCTTTATTTCCCAACACCAGCAATTAGACTAAAAAAGGACAGAGAGAAGAGGTTATAGGAAAAAAAACATTGCTACTTGATTACAAAAAGAATGTGTGTTGAGAAGGGGAAAATTAGGGTTGTTCCAGTAGAGACCAAACAAAAGTAGTAGAATCAGGGGCAAGAAGTTCCTGATCACAGAAATTTAGAGGAAAGGTGATGTTCTCAATCCCAGCTGATAGTGAGGCATCCAAAATGCAACCTTTGGAGGCCAGGGTTCCACTGGAAATGCAGAGTGTCAGATCCAAACAAAATTGAAATTATCAATACTATTATCTAGTTTCCTTGAGTTATATATGATCTTTGTACAACAGAACATTCATCATCATCTTGCTCAAAATCCAGTTTAAAATATTACATGGAACAGCAGAAAGGAAACACTCCTCTGCCTTCTTCAACCTGGACAGAAGTCGCAGACTGGGAAATCTCTGCAGGCAAGTGTGATGTCTTTATAGCAATCTCACAATTACCTGTAGAGATTCTACAATCTGGCATCTTCGTGCACAGTAATTATAAACTATACACTTCTTCAGCCTCTGCACCTCTGCTGAGTAGAGCTGAATTTCATCCAAATTGCCTAAGTAGCATGGAGCTGACTGCAAGCTTTTTACTTAATAATTTTCATGAGTCAAAAACTGAAAACAAAAGCATAAAACCCACATAAATTAACCAGCTGGACACTGGAAAAATACTAAAGGACAAAGTTATTATAGGCTATTTTTCAACTATGAGGGCTTAATATTCCATTACTAGGCTACACCTACTGTTAACTGAGCTGAATCACAGCTGGGTTTTGTGGGTGATCAGTTCATGCAGTGCTGCATGAGTCCAGCTTTTTTAAAGTGAGGATGCTTTGAAGAGCTGTTTGGCTGATGAACACTCTCATATCAAGCTCTGGACACGGTGGAAGCAAGAGTAAGTCACTTTGAAAGAAGAGGATACCCAGCAATGCAGGCCTTCATGAAAAGAATAAACTAACTTTTCTTTTTGTCATTAGAAATGCTCCTAGAGCTGATATTGGTGATGTTTTAGCTCATCCTACTTCAATGACATTGAATAAATGAATTGGACAAATATTTATCAGGGCTCAGAAAGATGCTTGTTCCTGAAAGATCCAGGCATTGATCTGCTCATGAGTGCATTGCCACTTGAGCTCCCGTCACTGCACCAGTGCCTACACACTCCAGAAACCTCACTCCATCTGAACAGCACTTACATAAATTTTGGCTAGAAGGACAATTTGGCATGAAAGGACATCAGTGGTGATGCTGAGCTTTTTGTGCAACAAGACAGAGGAAGCAGAATTATGATTTTATCAAGCTGCAAGCGAAAGACCTCGATCTTGTCAGTTAATGCTCTGCTGGAGGACTCTCAGACAACACTTACTCCCCTTTGAAGAGCCCTCGTATCCACTTGCTTCCTGCTGAGAAGTCAAATATCTCCCTGGGATGAAAGGCTACCACTCAGGCTGTGTCTCAGCTCCTGTGGGCACAGGGGAAGCCAAGCTGCCTTCTCCTCAGGGCTGCTGCTTTGCCAGCAGCTGCAGGGCAAGGGAGCACTGGAGAAGACGTGGGTGTTTTCCAGGGCAGGAGCACTATTCCAGGGGGAGGCACAGAAACCTCATTTTACTTGGGTACAACAAGAGACAAGAGCACAACAGTGCTCTTGGAAGGGTTTGAGCTCTCATTACAAAACTCCACAAAATCCAGCAGCTGTCCTCCACCCCTTACTGTAAAGGATCAGTGATTTCCACACTTTTTTATTACTTCCTCATTTTACATCTCCTCTGTTCTCCCTGTTTACAAGAAATAGATCCTTAGCCTGCACACCCTTGCTACATTCCCAGTTTCCCAGTTCCCAGCACTTGCCAGCAAACCACTATTCTTTCGGAGCAGTTACCACCTTTATTCTAGACTGGAATGTACATGAAGACTGAAACAAGGCTATGAATTTAATCTGTTCTTCTCAAACAAGTGTTAATTGACAAATGATGAGGGCAAGCATTTGCAAGGCCATGATTACAGCTGGTAATTGTGCATGTGGGTACAATTGACTTGTCAGCATCTGCAAATAAAACCTGTGGTGACATCCCAGAATAACTGCAAACAATGGCAAAGCCCCACTCGTTTCAATACCAAGATTGTTTCAACATAAGCTTTATGTATTAGTTCTGGACTTGATGCAAAATTGCAGTTGGAACAAATGCATTGTCCCACATCAGACCCTTAGAATTTATCCTTGTTTTTATTGAGCAAACTCGTTCTTGTCTACGGAGTCTTCACTGCTTTAAGAAGTCATAAAATGCTGTGCAATAAAAACATCAGTTACCTTGTATGGTTTTAGAAAATTTATCTGACTATTCCACTCAAATATTTTAAATCCCCCTTCAATTATTCAGCCAGCCCAAGCCCTGCAGAGACATCAACAGAGTGCCACACATTTCCCAAAATGCTCTCGATGAGTAAGATGGAACCTGTCCTTCCATTTAGATTGATTAAAAAATGCCCCAAAAAGAAGCTGGCAAATCCAGCCCTGAGAAAGAAAGAGGAGCTTCATTCCAAGCACTGACTCAAATCAGTGCTAGAATCACTCCAGGCTAATCTCTAATTTTAATCCCTTGATTATTTTATATGACTTTCTTCTTATGACTGTTCTGGTTAAGAGGCTCTTTTGGTTCATCTTGTATGCTTTAAGTTTCTGACATCATTTTAAATACTTCTTCTCTTGTCATCCTGCCAGAATTACCTTTCACACCTCTACCTTCAGAATGCTGCCACTGCATTAACCAAAATGAGAGGAAATAAGAGAAAAACAAATTTTTTGGCAAGTTTCAAGATTTCATCCAAAAACTGCAGTAATTACACCAATGACAATAATGTGCACTTACTATTTGCTGGATAAAATCCTGCCTCAGTGAAATCAAGACAAGTTTTTACATTATCTTCCATGGGATTATTCCAGAAGCCTTTCATCCTTCGTCTAATGACTTCTTTCCATCTCCCTATTTACGAGCAAATCTTTTTAAACAAGACATACAAATTAGCACTAAAGCTAGGGAACTAGTTGGAACCCATCATGCTGCAATAGTCGAAAACTAAATAGCACAAACTAAACAAACCCTCCTTTTTGCAGAAGAGAAAGAAAATTCTTAAGCATTTTCTACCAGTAAGGAGAGTGTGCAAACTGATAAAACAAATCTGCAGCTGCAGCAAGTCACCAATGAATGGAGACCTCTTTTCTTGGTGAGCTGCCCAGGATTCAGACATTGACTATCTCTTAATTACTGTAGTTTGTGTTTTTTTTTTTTTTTTTTTTTAAAGTCTGGGTATTTACTTTTAGCAACATGTAGAGCTGGAGCACCACCTTCTATTTTTCCACCTCCAAATGAAAGCAAACCTGCATTGTGTCTGAGCTTTCCATTAAACATTTTCACTGCAATTTACAGTACAAAAAATACTGAAGATTCACAGTTTGATCTTTGAGCTGGAAGCTCTAAATTCTCTTTGAATTGTTCTTGCACTCATTCCATAACCTTATTACATCCATGTAAAATAAAAAAAAAAAGAAAAAAGCTGTGCCATGAGATCATCAATGCTGAAGAGTCAAGCAGTGAAAAACTGTAAGTGCCAGGGCTGAGGTTGCCTGGGTGCAATTGCTCTGTCCCCTCCATGCCTTTGCAGCATGAGATTGAGTTTAAATTACAGATTACATGTGTTAGGGCAAGATAAACATTCTTTTACCATAAGGCTTTCATGCACCAGAGATAAGGGAAAGGATAGTCCAGCCTTTCAGGAACTTGGAGCACTTTCTCACTCATAGGGGAGCTATGAGGCAGAAAATGGATATTTATCCTTGGAAAAACGTCTAACCTGTGCAGAGACCTTCTGTACTATGAATCTGTATCTATTTGCCATGTTGTTGTAGGGCTTGTCTAAATCCCTGTCTTGAAATGGTCTCCTCCTACTCCTTTGGAGCCTTTGCTTCCACAGAAGTCCCCCAGTCATACATTTGGAGGCCTAAATTTCAAAAAATCCCAAACTAGGAGCCATCCTCCACCCACAGCAAACTGACTCTGTTTTCAGTGCTGTGCCAAAATGGCATTTTCTTGATAGCCAGCACTGCATGCAGGAATGGCAGCAAGGAAAGGACACTGGCCAAAAGCCACCGGACAAGAAGAGCAGCTCCAGGAATTGACCCACACAGTTGTGACTCTTCTGTCACCAATGGAAAACAACTGAAGCACTGCAAAAGAAACAGAGAAATCTGAATTCTCCCCAGTGCAGTGTTCAGTAGGCTGCCACACAAGAACCAACAGAAATGATGCATCTCCTGCTCCTTATGCCTTCTCCTTTCCCTCCACCTTCCCAGATCTGCAACAGATGAGAAAGTCTGGTCATGTCTGTGTTCACCTGAAGCTTTGTTTGGGACTTTCTGTGCCACCTGATGCCTTCTTTTGTCTGGCAAATACTGTGGAACTGGCTGAGCAAACATAATCAGACCACCTGCCAGGCCTGCCTCTGGTTTCTTTCAGCAGAAGCTCGGTGCTCCTGAGGATTTTCCGAGTGGCTCCCCTGCCACTACACTGCAAGGCTGCTGGGAATTTACCCCAGAGAAAACCCAACAGCTCCCCATCAGTGATGGCCCAGGCTGTGCTCTGTGGCCTCATGGCTTTAGTGGGCAAGGTAAGGAAAGCAGCTCGACCTTGCACAAACCCTTGACCCAAGCACATGCCCTGTTGTTTCCTGGAGGGCTCGGGCAGGGCAAGGATTTCCCTGGAATTGCCTATGGGCCCACAGCTGCACCTCCAGCAGCCAGAGGCTTCCTGCAGGGAATCAACAGTTGGTTCTCCTGGTTTCAACGTGCTGCTGTTGCAGCAAACCATGATGAAACACATAGGGAAGGAGCTCGTTATTGTGTCCTGCAGGTAAACAGCTCTAGGAAACAACTCGATGTTTCACTTCATCCTCCAGAAAACTTTCGTACGGCTTTTCTCCACAACCATCTCTCATTACCTGCTTTTCTTCTAATTTTACCAAATGTCTCCAGTACCTCCAACTTTTTTGATTCTTTTCTTGTTTGCAGTTCTGGCACTTTATCCCTAAACATATGAGATTTACTGCCCAACAGGAAAGCAAGCTTTGGTTAGAGTTCTCTACCCAGGTGTGCTACCCTGGCTTGAGGGTGCTGCTCAGCAGAGTTCCAGGAGCAGTAAAGGAGGTAAGTGAAGGAGCTGAAGAAACAGGCACATCATTTTTAGGTGTTTTACATAAATGGTTTTTGTCCAGAAGTCAGAGAGCTCCCTTGAATGTGTATTTTATGGTATTCCTTTTTATACACAAGGAGCCAAATAAGCTGAACCAGAAAGAACAAGTCTGCTTTACCAGTTTACACCCAGACTGGAGAATGCCAAAATTATCAAATAAACCCGGTTTATTCAGCAAGTTGCTTAATAATAGTTCTCTCAGAGAAGATGCAGAGAGAACCTAAATGTTGTAATGACAGATATCCACAGCACCAGGTGCTGTCTGTGGAATTATGCCATTTTTTCCTGTGTAGGACATTCAGGGAAGAAATTTAGCTGACATGAACCCACTTGCAGGCCTAACCTGGATGGCTGTGAGTTGGCTTAATCTCAGCTGGCAACTGTGAGCAGTTAATAACTCTCTCACAGTTGTAGCTGGGATTATGCTAAACACAGCAATTTCTTGGCTCTAATGGATTAGCAGACCTCCGTGGCACCTTAATTACAGACCCAAGAGACACTTCTGCACTGCACAAAACCCAAACATGCCACGCACACAGGATGAACCTCATGGCCTTATCCAGACCATACACTGACCTCCAGGTTTTGCCTTGCTACCCCCTGCCTTTCCCAGCTTCCCTGGTGCAGCATCCTGCAGCAGCAGAACCATCTCTTCATTAACTGCCTTCACAACTTTTTCTAAATTCACATCTCTTTTCAACTGCCCTGAAACTGTTACTTGTCAAAATATCTCCTGAAGCCACTGGTCTAGCCCTGAACTGTAGGACTGATAATGACTTTTCTGTGTTTTAATTCTTTGCATCTGCAATTTTTTTAAGATACACAAAGTTCTGTGTCCAGACTTTTCACAAGTTCAAAGACTGTTGTTCCACCAGAACCACCCTCTACGCTGAGTTTTCCATTACCCAAAACAATTGCAATTCATTTTTCCCATGTTTATGACCTTGGTAATGTCCCAACTCAAACGAGTCAGGATTCTTGTAACTTTTCTACAGCTGATGTTTCCCTGCTCAAGAGGAACAATCCAGAGATGCAGAAATCATTACAAGATTCCCATTAACATTAGATGGCTTCAGTCAGCCTATGGATACATAGCAGAAAGAAATATTTCATATAGCCAGAGCACATAAAATAAAAACTCAGTTTTGTGGCTGAAAGCTCCAGATGGCAAATCCTTAGAGATATATCCCTAAGTTTTATTTATGTGTGAGATTCCAGGGAGCATCTGTAGCCTGCCAAAAAATATTCCTGTTTTACACCAGGGATCAAAGGAACCTGCTAAAAGATGGCTCACTCTGATGTACAGAAGCTGGTGCTCAACAAGACCAAGTATGACCTGAGTTCTTTTTAGTCCTGCAGAGTTTTAGAAGAAAATTGTTCTGAGATAAAATTCCCTGTTTGAAACAGCCCTGGTGAAGGGACACCGTTGTTGCCTCAGGAACTGCTAACAGAAGTAACCCTGATGTAAAAGTGCAGCTTGTGCAGGACATTTATATGGATTTGGTTATCATTCTCATTAGTCACCACAGGTCACCTGACGCTCCCCTGTCCACTGTAAGTATCTGTCCTCCATACCCAAAGTTGAGGTTAATGAAAATATCTGTAGGACACAGGTTGCAGAGTATTTTAGGACAGACCACGTGCACCATGAAAGCAGTAACAAAACGAGTTACCAGTTAAATACAACCAGGGCACCTCTGTGGGAAGAGCAGCTCCTTTAAATCAGTCAGTCAGACACATTTCAGAATATTTCTTTTTAGGCCTGAGCCAGAAATACAAACCCCAACTGCCTCCAAAATCACTGACTTTCAAACAGAAGTGGGTGAAAGCAGAAGTTCTGATGTCTGAGGGCTGTGATGACCATCTGCTGCTATGTGGGGTGTACAATTTGCTCTCAGTACACCCAGACCTACAGTAAATGGACAGACATCCCTGGCACACACCCACCCAGAGGACACAGAAGGATATCAAGGTCCAGAACCAGATTATTCCTTTTCAATGTCGTATCTTCTCTAGATCCAGCACAAGTGTGAGAAATGGAACAGTAACATAAGGTCTGCAGTTCTCACTGCCAAAGTGCTGCATACAGAAAGCCCACCCACGCTGGCACAGGGGTAGAGTTACTCCTGAATTTCACAACTCACACACAGTGAATTTGCAGACTCGCCCTGCTGCAGGCCTACATCATTTCCTGCCCTTTTGAGAAGCAGAACACACTTGCTGACTAATTTGTGTTCAACTATTCAACCAACAAACAAGAGGTTTGAATAATTAACAAGTAAAACTTGCGCAAGATGTATAATGCTCTCCAGCAGGGCTACCTAGAGCGACTCTTGGTAATATTTATTCTTAGTATTTCTCAGATAAAAGGTATAAATTTCCTTTAAAAAAAATAAGTGGTGCAATTAAGATGGGGTTTTTTTCTTCCTGGAACACTGACCTTGTTAAGCCTCAACATTTGAAGTTTAAAATTTAAAAACAGTAACCAAAACCACTGCAGAGTTTTTGATGTCGCAGATACTGCATCAGGAACTGATTGGATAATAATCACTCACCATCAGTTCCTAATGCATTGCCTTCAGCATCTAAACAAGCATCCAGGAGTTCCTAACAGGAACAGCTGCAATATTGTGATGGTAACACAGGAGCTAAATGTCATCGTACCAAAGCCTTGACAGGTCTCCTACAAAAACACAGCCTTACCTCGAGGGGGAGATCTAAAAGTGCTGGTGCTGTTCAGTGGGACACCTCACTCCGTCCTAGATAAGGGTGCTGTAATTAGAACCAGAATGGGAGAAAAAAAAATGGAAGGAAAAGAGTTGTGTCCTTGTCTCAGGTGGTCACTTCAACAACGTATTCTCTTCATACAAGACTTACAAGACATACATAAAATATACTGATAATGGCAAGAGTCACTTCTGTCCAAAGGATTTCCAAATTACTTGAAATTATTTCAAAGCATTACATATTATTTACAATCTGCTTTGTATTATTATGATGCATGCACAAAACCACACCTATAGATTGATATGTATGTTTCTATGAGACAAATGCAAAAGCAGAGAGGGAGCCTTTGCTTGCTGCTGGAGCAGAAGCCACGTGGAACTGGAGCACAGCGAAGGGCAGCGGGTAACACTAACACCCAACAGATCCCCCGGGGACTGACCACAGCTATCCCATTTTAATGCAGGGTGACACCTGGGCAAGTGCAAGATACTCATTTCACAGACCTTTATGGCTCTTTGGGTTCCTGTGTCTCCAAAAGAAGTCTGAGCCTCACCTGCAGAGCACAGCCCTCACCAACACATTTTCTATTCATACCACAGCTTTCCAGCTAAGCACTGGGTCAGAACAACACATCGTCCAGTACCTCTGTGGATATGCTGGAGGTCTCGTACCTCCATTCTGAGCATCCCAGCCCATTCACATGAATTTGTAATCTTGAAGCTGAAGCAGCAAGATACCCAGCAAGAGATCAACTCTATCACAGAACCTGCTGCTATCAACTGCCCCAAAAGGCAACCTGGCAAACCTTACCTGCAGTCTGACAGACAGAATATCACCTCCACAGCTCCCTGAGGGAAAAGCAGATGTCTCAGAACATAATTCGACATAGCAGAGCCAACTGGCATTGTTTTATTCATTATTCATATTCTGACCCAAAAACTAAATGCAACCCCCTGGCTGTCTCCACATGAGTTTTATCCATTTCTTCTGGCCAGAAGCTTTGAATAAGAATGAGGACCTGGAACTCATCTCCATCTCACAAATTGTCGGCATTTTTTTAACCAAAGGCATGTTTCATTATGCTCCATTGGCAGGAAGTTA
Organism: Rhipidura dahli; assembly: GCA_013399225.1. Taxonomy (NCBI): domain Eukaryota; kingdom Metazoa; phylum Chordata; class Aves; order Passeriformes; family Rhipiduridae; genus Rhipidura; species Rhipidura dahli. The sequence continues at coordinate 1,484,385 of VXAC01010020.1, forward strand.
AATCCCTATTCAGATCCTCAATCCATGTATTTGGAGATGAGAACTGCTGGCACAGGACCACAGGTTAAATCCTCAGAGTGAACCATTCCCCAGAGAGAGGAATTTGCACATCCCAAAGCCATCTGGAGGTGCCACTGAACATGCAGAGACATGGAGCACCTTCCAGAGGCAGGAAACATGGCTTGTGGCAAGAGGAATTCCCAGAGGGAGACGAGGAGCCTGAGTAAGCAGATGTTGTCTGCAAAGTCAGAAAGGTAAGTGTCACTTCCACAGCGCTGCAGCTCATGCAATGACACTGAACTCATTCCAGCTCCTCCAGAGAATCCACACGTTGGTTCCACACACGGAACTGGGACCTACAAAACCCATACAGAACCTGGATTCCTGCACATGGAGATCCACACTGTCTCCAGCTGACACTAAGGTTCCAAAGGAAACCATAGTGGTTTCTTAGCCCCTTTTTTTCTCCTTCCTGGGAAAATAATTCAAGGCTACCTTACAAACACTGGTCTTTCACTAATTTTTTTTCCCTGCTATTGCCTATTATTTTTAAACAGTTGTATTAAAGGGGAAATACACCAAACATTTTTATTTATTGCTTTACTTATTTTGACCTTTTCTACTGCCAAAAATGCATCCAGTACATCATTCACGAGTGAATGGCATAGTTCCACAGACCAAGCACACACAATGTGTGAGGAATAACCACTGCAGAAAGGAGCTAGCAGTGAAAGGATGAAAAACCCCTTATTTCTCCTTTTAGGTTTCATTTCCATTTACAAGAGTTGAAGGTGACTACATGACTTGACAGCAGTTCTGAAGTGCACTGAATTTTGGCCTGTTAGATATATCCAGTTACCTGTGCAGTTCAAAGTGCAGCTCTCCATACTCCTGACTTCTCAGTTGTGGGGAGTGGGACTGGCAGCTCTGGTCCTTTGGACCACAAAGGAATTAGCATTTTATTATGGATATCTTCAGATCCTGATCAGCCTAAGCAGAAATGCCGTGAGAAAGCCAATGGGTGGGAAGACTGAAGGGAGCTGATGTCATGGAGTTCATACTGTAATCTAATTCTAGATTGTTTAGGCCTCCCATCTCTCAGGCTCTTCTTCTCTTCCTGTTTCTAGGAAAGTAAAGAGCCTCCACCCTGCTAATGATCCCCCAGGGGAGGCAGTGTCAGGAGGCAGCCCTTGCTGCAGCAGAGAAGAGCCACGGCTGCTGCTGCGGCACACGACATCAGGCTGAGAGCAGCCACAGCCCAAAGAGATCAGCCCAGTGAAGGGGGGAGGAAGGAAGCCTGCTCCCGTGGGAATGCAGCTGATTCAGGGAGGGAGGGGAACAGCTTCACAGGGAAAACAAACCACTGAGCTTCTCAGAACCCCAATAATGTCCATGCCTTCTCCAGGGAGGATTTGCAGAAAGACAGGAAGAAACATAAACAGAAAGATGCGTGGTTGGAAACACCATATGAAAATGACATTTCACAGTGAAATGTCAGGGCAGAGTGTTTCAGAAGGTGATGGGGTCCTCACACTTGGTTTTTCCATAACCTCTTTGCCTCCCTCCTCCCTGCTGAATGCTCATGGCCAGCTTCAGAGCTCTCTCACTGAACCCTCACCAGAAAGAAGTTAGAGGGAAAAAAGGGACCACTTACTCCTCCATATTTTTTTCCTCCCCTTTCACACTTCTATCCCAGTTTAGCCTCTGTCCAATCAGCCTGCCGTGACAGCCACAAGAAAACGGCATCAACTGTATTTCTCCTCACTTCCCTTATTCTCACTGCCAAGAGTATTCACTAGCTCTTGCCCTGGGACTCCTTTGCCATCCCAGAGGGAAAGCTACCTTTCCATGCCTTACTCCCACTGTCTGGTTCAACCTCTGCCAGAGAAGAGAGTGCAAATAAGATGCTGCACTTTAACTGGAGAGCAACATTTTCACATACAACAGGATGACCTGGGAGAACACTGAAGAGAGAACAAGGAGGAAGCATTTGATAAGGCATTAATTAAATACTAATGTGTTTAATCTCACCCTCTGCTCTCACTGCTCTTGAAGGCAACAGAAACCAGTCTGGTATTTCCTAGCAATCTCTAAACAAAAAATTATCTGAGTCAGGTGTTCCTTACAACAAAACTTATCTTAATGGTAACAGACTAATTCACCTGGCAGTAACTAAAACAAGGTGCAAATACAATGTAAACTCAGTGGTGTTTTCCCAAATGCTCTCCAACCATTTGTGGCTCATGAACTCCCTGGGACACGTGTTTCCATGCATTTAGCATCCCTAACAAATTGGTTTTTCACAAACCTGTCCAATATCCCCCCAAACCCACCTAAGATGCAGCATCCATAATGTCTGAGGCTATGAGTTCTACAGTTTCACTACATGTAGTAATGGAGATTCACTCCTTTTTGTACCTCTGCTCAGCAGGGGTTCCTTCAAGCTTTACCTCAGTTGAAAATCTGTTAACTGAGTGTGCATATGAAAAACAGTAATTCTTCCCAAAAATCATGTAAATTTTAGCACACTACGCTACAATTTCTGCTGGAAATGGGAGAAATAACAAAGAAACAACAAAACCTTGATGGCAGGGGGAGGCCTTGTCAATGAGGAAAGAAAACAAGGTGGCTGTAGTGAAACAGGTTACGGTATCAAAAGAGAGAACCTGTAATTCCTCCTTTAGGGACCCAAAGAAGACTTCCAGATAACTTTACACATCCTCTGAATTTCGGCCCAAGTATCTCAGCAAGTAAAGGATGTTTTAAATGACAGCCCCCGCTGTCCCCTGACTGCATGCTTGGAAATGTTGAGATGCCAGAATTATTCCATCAGGCTCATGCAATCAGTTACACCCAAGAGCTGTGCTCCAGAGATGCCCATTGCAGGCAGCAGGCTTTGAGTAACGAGCACGGAGGTCCACGGGCTCCCAGTTTTGGTTAATCCGCCTCCCACTTGGCCCATTCCTCAGAACAGACAGGGAAGAACACAAAGCTGTCCACCCTTCTGGATGACTCCACAGTCCTGATGGAGCAACAGCTCAGGGTACACACTGCAGTTTAGCCACCCACACACATAGGTTAATGCACTTTTTGATGATTCATAAACCCAGATCTAACAGCAAAATCAAGGCTTTTGTTCATTATTTTGGAATGAAACATCAACTAACATTTTTTACAGATGACTGTCAAGGCAAAATCCTGGACTACAGGGTCCTGCTTATCTGAAATGACTTTCAGCTACGCCCTTCGAGGCAAAGCCATGTCTATTAAAAGACATACAGAAAATCCCAGAATCATAATCCTGAAACATTCAGCTGTGTACTGTACTCCATGCAGTTCATTATGTCCAGATTTTGCAAGGATCCTCCATACAGAAAATGCTATTCCTGTGCTACATAATCCCTACTCACTACGGACTTGTTAAGGATGGATTTGTATAGTCTTAACTGCAAATTCCTCTGCTTTGGGGCGTCTTTGCTGAGTCTTTAATAACACAACTTTGAAGTTTAATTACTCTCTTAGCAGCTGCAACCGTTCTACTTGAGATATATACAATAAGGTTGTAAAGTAGGAGTTAGCTTTAATCAAAAAGGGGAAACACAAGGAAAGTTTTATTCATCAATGGCTTTGACAAAATTAACTTCAGTCACATGCATCAAGGCCAACTTTCAAATCAGCAGAATCTGCCCTCTTGCTCCTTCCAGCAAGTTCTATTACATGCCTAACTACAAGAGGCAGTGTTGCCAACCAAGGGGGGGCAGGGTGCAAGAAGATTCACAACTGCCAGCTCACTTTGCTCCTAATATAATGGAAAAAACATGTGCAGAGCAGCCACCCAGAAGAGGAACTGCCCACAACATCCTGAAGGAAGAGTTACATCAGGAGGGAAGACGCCACACTGGCACGACTCCTGTAGTGTGCAGAGCCAAAGTGAGAGACCCTGGACACAGAATACAGCTCTGACATAAAGATATATTGCCATGCTCCCTTTTTCAGGGAAAGGGGAATGATTAACAACCCATGTGTCAGCTACCAAAGGAAGCATTTCCAGAATATTTTCTATGCTTGATCAGCTTCTTCGACCTCCCCACCATACTGAGATATCCTCAGAACAAAACTGCTCATGTTTGCAAAGGGAACACAAAGGAAGGCACTGGAAATGCAGATCCAACTAGAAATCTCCTTTTCCATCATTACTGTTGTTTGCCTGATGACACAGACACGGTTTTAGGTGATAATGTACACATATACAAGTAATATCCCATCTGGATCAATTTTTCTTACTCTGCTTATTTGGTATACACACCATATAAATACCAAATATAAACTTCTTTTTTACCCCCTGCCATTTTCCAATCTGTTGTGACAGCCATGTTATTTTTAAACATATATCACATACTCTACTGGTTCTCATCAACTTATTTTATAGAGGAACATTTACATTTATAACTACACCCCTAAAAAACAACGCTGAAAGAATGTAAAAGTTGCAAACTCCAGGCTCCAAATTTCATGAGGTGGCAAGATTCAACTTGTACATTTCACACACTCAGTTGTTTCTACATCAGTGGTGTCTACAGAACACAAAGGGAAAAGACATCAAGGTTATTTAGAATCCTTTGATCCAAATGGATGTAATATAATGCCTGCTGTCCATTAAAAAAAAAAAAATAAAAGAGTGCGGCACTTTTATATATATATTTTTTTTTGCTAACAAATTCTCTAAATGTCAGATATTTTAAGAAAACTGGAGTGCTTTTTCTTTCTCAATGCAGTACCTATAGTTGATAGGGTACTTGTAAATTCTGAGAGACAAAACATGAGGGTAAGACACAGTTTTAGTCAATTTACCCTGACCTTACAAAACTACAAACACCCCACTCTGGCATCTAAATACAGCATGTCTGGCCTCTCACCAGAGGCAAACACTGACAGAAGTTAGAAACTGTTGTCATCTAAATATTTCTGTAGAAAAATCACAAAAATCACATTCTTATTATTTGATAACTTGACCTTTCTACTTCCAATCTCCCTCCACATCAAGATATTACAGAGATGTTTCCAAACTTGCTGGTTGAGAGGCAGAATTTATTACCTCCCCAGATCATTAATTTTAGGTTCCAATAAAAGTACAAGGTCATTAGTGATGCACTAGATTATATCCCATCCCTGAAGTTGCTAAATCAACAGGAGGGACACTCTCCAAAGCACCCTGGCCAGAGACCACCAGGTTTAGGAGCTCTGCTGAGAATCCATCAGCACTGCAAGGGCTCCAAGAGCTGCTTGTGCACTGTGCTGGCTGCAACTGCAGCCACAGAAAGCTCCGGCTGCCTGTGCCAAAGCCCTTTACGCAGATGCACAATTGGAACTTGTAAATTGACATGGAGAAACAGCTAAGGCTCATGAAACTCCAAAACATTTCTGCTTCGACCAGTGTGGTCAGCAGGGCTGTAATTTCTGTGAATCCAGTATCTTGGCTTCTTGGAATTTACCAGCCCTGCTGGCAGAGCAGTCACATCTTGTAACTTCCATGCGGGCAGGAATGAGGCTCAAGGAACTTACAAGGTCCCCAGGGCAGCTGGAGGAACTGCCAAATTCAGTTCAACAGATACCTGGTGTTTGTGGGGCTCTGCCAAGCCTGTTGGAAAACAGCTTCCAGCTCCTGTTGCTCGCAGCTTTGCGCTGCTGAACCGACAGCAAGCTCCACTGCAGGGGCTACGCTCCCCCTGGAGCAGGAGATGGAATGGCTGTGCTGGGAAGAGAAGTTACGTTCCTGGCTCCATAGCTACAGAGAAAAGGGAACTTCCGGAGAGACCCAACTGCCCTGCCTCCTACCCTAAGCCTGAAGGATGATGCAAGTGCGCTTCTCATGCAAATTAACCTCCGCAGGTAGTCTAGGGAAGATCCTTGACACAGATGGTATCTCACACAAAATGAAACAGACACCAGAGGAGCCAGCAACTACTTCACATTCCAGCCTCAGAGCAGTTCTGCAAGGCTTGATGAAAGGTAAAGATGTCCCTAAGCACAGAACAGTTGTTTGCTCCTCTGCTGAGTGTTTTTCTTCTGTTTGAGATATCCCAAACTACCTGCTGAACTAATATCAGTGAGAACCAAAGTAACACAGGGGCAACACTGAATCCTGAGGAGCCAGATGGGGGTAGGGCGATGGAAAGGATGGGAAAAGCAAGGAAAACAACACCTACACCTGGATATGTTGTACTGTGGGATGTGGGACAAAATATCCACATAAAGGGACAGACGTAACAAAATATTCAGGAAAACAACGCCTACTCCTGGATATGTTATACTGTGTGATGTGGGACAAAATATCCACATGAAGGGACAGATGTAATAATATATTAACAAATTAGTATTTCACTGTTGTTTCATATGTAGTAGCTTCAGCTGTCGTGTGCTTCAGTCCAATCTTCTAAGCCCAGAAGTCTGATAAGGTTTAAAGCCTCAGGCTGTCATTATAAGAATATTATGTGTACATCAGTGTAGTGGATTATGAGTTAACATCTGTTTGAATTAACATCTGTATGAATAGGATATTTTACTCCCTGACCATAACTGCCTAACTGGACTTAGTTATCCCTGGAAGTTTCCATCCAACTTACCTCCAAGTGTCCATAAAATCACCAAGCAGTTTCTGCAGAGCATCTGCATCTCCCTACATCAAAAATCAGCATCAGATACTACAGTCAGCCTCTTCATTCAACCAGATTCAGGACAGACCAAAGAATACTCTGACCAATGGAACTGAGCCACAATGTCTGATCTTACCTTGACAGAAGAGAGTATTTCTTGGAGGGGAAGAGTCATGGAGATGAGTCAAATAACAGCCCACCAAGGAAAATATCTGGCCTCATTCACAGCAGCTCAGAGAAGGCCAGGATTTTCTGGAGTGAGGTCTTTGACTGGGGCCTCCAGCACCATGCTCTGACTTACTGGTTACACGTTCAAAGGGGCTCCTCCTAAGTCCTAATCCCAGAGACAACCTGCAGCACATGCTTTGCACAGCTTACAGAGAAGCCTCTGCAGAAGCCACGGAAACAGACAGAGCAGGTGCTACCAGAAAGGCCCTCACACAGCTGCAATTGCTTTGTGTGTGTGTGTGCAGGTACCTGTATGTTCATAGGTCTGTCCATACTTCCTGGGCCTCTGCACCCACAGAAATTGATTTTTGCCTTCTAAGTAGCATTGCTTTCATTAAGAGCAGAACAAAAGAGACTGTAGGAAACATGAATAGGAAGGAGATGTTCCTGATAAGCATGGAAAAGGGAAGCCTGATTCATCAGTGCTCCTTAGACCCTGCCTATTACACTGACTTGCCCAGTAGGAGTCCTCCCTCTCATCTGGGTCTTTTGAAGACTGCACAGGCAGCAAACAACTCTTTGCCATCAGTGTTATCTTTACTTCTCCTTTCATCCACACTGATACTAATACACCCAAAGAAACTTTTCAACAGGAGTCTTTCATACCCTTCCCCTCTGGATCGCGCTCTACTCCCTCCCACGTATCCATTGTCATCTCAAAACACACACTGGAGTAACACAGCCCCTCCCAGATTCCCTTGTGGTGCACTCTATGAATCTGAAATGGTCTGGTATTCCCAGAACCTGAACTTTAAGACAAATGGTTGTATTTAGGATTCCCAGTCTTGCCAGGCTCAGATTCTTTACCTGAATTTGTCTTACACAACTTTAACCAAACGGAAACAGAAACCCCATTTTGCACAGAAGATGAAGATAAAGCAGCAGCTTCAGGAAACACCACACCGGAACAGAAGAGTTTAACCCTCACCGAGCAGCCCTGCTGCTGCTAAGATCACATGGAAAGACCCCTTTATAGGCATTCCCTAATCCTGTGCTAACTGTGCTTTCCCTAATATCACAGAGGGACAGGTAAGTGCTTTGGCAAGGCAACAGAGGAAGCCTCACACAGGACACAATGTTTGTAGGTAGCAACTTGATACACCACTCATGTAACTTATTCTTTTCTCTTTCATGCCTTGTTAAAGAGGCAAACTGACTTAAGGGGTGTGGAGAGGAGTTATTACCACAGTTTAAGCAAGAGGAAAATTAGTTTAATTGCATATGTTAGCCTATGCTGGCACTCTCCATAAAGACATTATCTCCCTTTTCAAGGTAAGTCTGTTCAGAGAATTCATAATTTTGGCCCACGTCATCCATGTACACTCCTTTCTTCATGAACTAGAGCAGAAGACTTTGCAAACTAGAAGTGAAGATATATTATAGGAATAGTGAAGATATATTATAGGATTAATGTAGCATGCAGGGAAGAGTTCTTTCCTCTAGCTGAGAATAACCTTGGGCAAAGCCACCAATTCAACAGTTCCAGACTAGAGCGAGCTCAGCTATGTCTAATTTCCCCTCTTCTCCACTGCTGCCCTGACATCTGAACTGGAACTACCGAGTACTTTCGGAAATATTTGCAGGTTTTTGTTTGCCTTCCAGCCAACATCCTGCGAGCACTGGAGACAAACCCCATCACGCCACCACTGGAGGGCAGCACTACATTTCTAGATTCTTTTCCTTATCTCCCAGAGGAATTAGTTTCATCGCATTCCAACACAACGGATCCACAACTTATCACTTAGGCTCAAGACTCTCATAACAGCCTTCTTTGTTTTGCAGCAAAGCACGGTGATACTGTTTAATTCCCCACTTTGCTGTGCATTTTTCTTTGAGAAGTTTGGAGTATCCCTGCGTGCAGAGTTCAGAAGGATCTCTGCTGAGCTTTTTAATGGAGATCCATTGAGGAAACATCTCTTTATTTTGCCAGGGTGCTGTTTGTTTCCATGGTGCATTCCCAATCTCACAGGCTTATGGTATTTTCTGCTGTCTGTAAGTGCATATGTTCTAACCAGCAACAATAGCAAATCATCTAAACCCATGTTTTTAAAGGTCAGCATTCTTTTAATGTGCACGTTTACTTAAAACCACAAATGTAAGTTAAGCAAGCTTCACTCGAAAAGAACTGGATGGTTCAAATGTCCTCGTTTTTTTCTTCTTTTTCATTTTCCTGCTATCAACTCCCCTATCATTTGGATAAATCTCCACCAAGGTTAGACACGAACATTTGCATTCAGATTTGCTCATTTGCACATTCTCCCGACTGCTGCCAGTGGGGAGCACAGTCCCACTCACCACATCCTCAGTGGCATTCCCTGGATAAGAATCCAGGGATGGCAGCTCCACAGAGCTTTCACATATGGCTTGAAGTGCAGTCTAATTTCCATGGGGGGGTAGCCACAGATGTGCATGGACAGAGCCCAAAACATCCATCAAATAAGCCCACACAGAGGTTTTGCCATCCCATTTTTTCTGTTGAAATGACTGAACAGACAATGCATCATGTGACCACATCTCTCATTTACCTTATCTGATGAGTTCCCCTCATTTTGGACTCTGATTTCTCAAAAAACTCAGCCAGGAGCTGCAAGGATTACTAGGGCTCCAAAGCCAGCTGTTAGTATTATGCCACCACAATCTCGGGAAGCATGGATTGAATTTCCAGCCTCATTCAGGGACCTGGTCCGTCTTCTGACCCCATGCACACCCATCTCACACAACTGCAAGGCACTTCGTGCAAGGCAAAAGGGAATTTTTTCTGGCACTGCCATATTAAATTGCTATGAGAACACCCCACTAATAAAAACAATATGTTGTACAAGTTCCTTTTCCTATTAGAAGCCCTACAAGTCAAGCCCCATAACTAAATACTTGTACTGGAAATCTTCCAACCATGACTGGAAAAACACACTGACATGAAAGTTTATTTTATAAGACACCAGAGGGGTCACTTCCAGATTAGGCCAGATTGCAGTCTCCTCACATTTTGTGAAACTCTTCAGGAGATTTGTTGTGGCATTCCACAGTTCTCCAGGCAAAAAAAATAAAAGGCCAAACATACTGTATAGAGGTTGCAGATGCAAGACTTGAACACTTCTTTTTAGAAAATACCAACCTAAAATAACAAATAATTTTGCTATTCACAAGAGAATCATTGAGTATTGCAAAACTTGATAATTACTGATTCATGACAGATTTAGGAAAAACATCAGCTTAAGTAATCAGGTCAGGGCACTGCTGTTGACCACAATGTTGGCAAAAGAAATGGTTTCTGTCTTCATATCTTTCATCAAAGTTTAACATTTTACAGTATTTAGCTTTTAGCACTTCATTGGTCCAGACCAGTAAACAACTGATAGTTTGAGAAGCAGAAGTTAAATTGTGAGCAAACATCTCTAGTTAGTACTATCTTGTGATTCACTTACACCATTCACATACTTTTAAATTCAAGCTAGTAAAATCACTGAGGATCCCTGAGAGCTCTAATTTATTACTGCTGTTAATTAATTCACCAGATGATTAATCCCTTTTGCAGCTTGTCACCAAAGGTATGCTTTGTCACACACTGCCAACTGGGAATAAAGATTTCATTCAGATCTGAAGGTGGACAAAAAAACAACCCTACCTTTTTGTGAAGGAAATGTGTGTGAACTTCATTTCCTCCTGAAAAATTAGGAGTTTTGTCTAATAAAAATTACTGCAAATAAATCCATTCTACTTTCTTCCATGCCTCCATGATATTCTTTGCCTGACACTGGGAGGTCATTCTGAAAAGGCAGCAGTGCAGGGAAAGAAGGCCTCCTGACTCCAAATGAAGTATTGTAATAGCAGGTTTTTCCCTTCCTAAGATTCACACTAAACCCCCCAAATTTCTAACAGTGAGAAACTGTTAATCCACTCCAAGTAAAGATTTTTTTTGCTGTGGAGAAGATCCTGTCCTTCACCTAACAATGAAAAATCTGACTGACACAATGAAGTGTGTTCTAACACTTTATAACCACTGTGAACACCACACCTTGCTACACTTCGGGCCTTCCTCACAGATGCATTTCCTGCACTATAGAAGGCTTTTACTGAATGATGACAGCCCTGTTGGATAAAAAAGTCAATTGAATGAGGAATCTGGAGTAATTCTATCCAAAGAAATGCCACCGACATTTTCTACATGGAAGTGTTTTTTATACACGTTATGTGTATAATGTGATTTAACTTTGAATCATTAGTAGCTCTAAAGGAATGTTGTATACCCCCTCAATCCTCTACCTTCAGAGAAACAAAATTATATTTCTCTTTTTGCTTTTGGCTTATGTCCATTTGAATCCACTGAAGGAAAGCATGGAAAAAACATGGAAAGGCCCTTCTTCATAACTGCAGTGCCACAGTCCTGAGGCCCAAGTGACCTCCTCTGGTTTTGTGCCCTTCCCTTTAAAGCAGTGAGGAATTTACCAGCAACTGCAGGACCTGTCCCCAAAAGCCACATTCCCAGTCACCCACAAAAATGGAACAGACTCCCAACACACTGCAGTCAGACCACACAAGTTTTGAAGCATCTCCAGTGCAAGGCAGAGAAAGAATCTGACCCTTAGTCCTGTAGCAACAAGTGCCAAAAAAGCTTTTTTACAATCACACTATCAAACAATCTGCTTCCACAGACTTAAATCATCCATCTTCAGGATGACATGTTTCCCTGTGTCCACAGCTTCCTCGGATATACCAGTCAAGAGCTCCAGTAATATTCAGAGACTTGTATATTAAAGGCCTTTCTGAAAGATTTACAGATTCCAGGTACTTAATAACCGAGACAGATAATTAATAACTCAGCCACAATTTGCTGACAAGATGTTGAACCAAGGTCTCTCCTTTGATTTAAGCTCAATCAATTCTGCTTTTTCTGCTCTGGTGTTTTCTTGCAGAGGTGAAATTTCTATGGTAAAGGCTCTATTAAAAGATCTACATCTGAAAAATGAAGGATGAATGTCAGCAGAAATGACCAAGCCCTAAAACTTAGACACATTCTAATTACTGCTTCTAGAAGTCAACATTTCTACAACCACAGCTCACTGTTTAAAGTGCTGTCAAACATTACAGTGAGAAAGGCACTTTTTCCCAAGAACAAGGGAGCTGGAAATCAAAAACCTTTTCTACACAAAATGGGATAAAAGGCAATAAATAGGAAGTCTGGAAGTAAGTGCTACTAAGACACTGAGTAGGTAAGTACACTCCCCTGCTTTGCACTGATACAAGTGGCTCTTGCCACATGCCTCTGGCTCTTTTAGCTGAGGTTTTATAAATACATGGAAAGCCATGAGTACACAGCAGTGCGCCTACTGAAGCTTGGTCTGCACAAAGCATCCAGTGCTTTTCTTAAAGCATCTCCATCTCCTTTGCCTGATGTTCACTGAATTCCTGCTCAGCAAATCTCTGTCACCAACCTTCGGGAGCCTTCTGCAGAGAGTGGCAGCCAGGAGCAGCAAGAACTCCCTGGCTGGCAGAGGAAATGGCAAACCACGCCGCTGCTGAGGACAAATCCTCAGGTGGGAAGCTCTTGGCGTGTGTTCCCTGCAGCACCTGACAGCCCTGGGAGTCACCAGGCTGCCTTGGGGACATGAGGCAATACCTCAGGCCTTGTTGTGCAGCCTCCAAAGAGGCACAATTTAATATCTTAATCTCCAGAACTGCATTTACGACCTGCAGCTGTGGTGCCAAAGAGGCCCACGGCCCCTGACACACTGAGACTATTGTTGGCCAAAGAGACTCTGGGGTTTCTGGAGTGACAGAAGAGAGTGAACTGAACTGCACTGGGGTGGAGAGGGGGATTGGGGTTTTTTTGTATCCATCAGGTTCTTTTGGGCCTTTATCACTTCTAAATAATAACAGTTCAGGCACAGCAATGAGCGAACGAGCAGGAATGAATTTGCCAGGGCTTTGGGCTTCCAGGGAGTGAGAACTTAAACTGATTAGTTAAAGAAAGAATCCCCATGTTACACGTGACTTAAAATGAATATATAGTAAGTGATGTGCTAGTCTGTTACACAAATGATATGTGGGGCTTGTTCTGCAGCCTCTCCACCTCAAGGACTTGGAGATGTCTCACTCCCAGAACTGAGTTTTTCCCTGATGTGATTAAACTCCTACACAGCATATTTTGGGAGCATATAGGGTTATGGGCTTTTCTGTGCCAGCTTTTAGTGGTATCATCTTCCAGCTTTTTCCAGAATTTTGATCCCTTTCAACCACATGTATCTGCAAAGAGGGGTAAGAGGATAACCCCATCAATCTCACAGAGAGGAAAATCCCCACTGGTATTTTGATTCTGCTTTCTGTGTGACAGCTTACAGACAAGCACTAAGCTTAATATTCCTGGGAATTCAATTTCTCTGATAGTATTAAGCTCCTGTAGTATTAACATGCAGATACTGAGCAGAAAAGTTGTGTCTCTGGACAATAGTTAATAGGTTAACTGGGCAGGTTGTTTGCCAAATTCACCCCCATACAATATAAATAAGAAATGCTCCTGCTTTTCCACAATTAATAACTTTTTTTATCGAAAAGGAAAGAAAGGAACAGCAAATTCAGGGAGTTCAGAATGATGCTTATGGAACCAAATAATTATTTAATGTATCTACTGATCCTGATGTTCCTGAATTGTAAAAAGCAAAACAGTCCTTAGCAAGAGCTCTGCCTCACGAATCTGTTTATCTGAGGTTCTCTTTCACCACAGCGTTTCTGAGAGGTGTCAATTTGGTTGTGCTGAAGGATCACAACACTGTCACACGCGGGTTTGGGCCCACAAGGCTCTGCAGAAAGCTTTGGGTTGAGGGTTTCAAACATGAACGTCTGTCTTGAAAGTCTTTAGTGCTTTCTGACAATCAGGAATACTCAAAGTCCTCTTGAGAAAGGTTAAATTATTCAAATTAATTCCCAAAATCTGGAGCTAAATACAATGCTAGAAAACTGCAAAAACTAAAAGTAGGGCTTGAATAGCCCAGCTGGAGTTGGCCTGCCAGTCAGAAATCCATGCTGGCCATACACAGGTATTCCATTCATATCAACCCACAGTTACCTTTCTCAGAACTGACAGAGGAAGGGAAATGGATTTCCTGCATGGAGGGAGGATAAAGAGAGGGCACAGAGTTTTTATTCATCCACACCCATGAATGTTGCAGTAGGTAAATTCTGCCTGATTCTCCTTTCAGCTGAGTGGATGCTGAGGTGCCCGCTGCGGGCCTGAAGGCAGCCTCACAGACAAGCATCCTAACTCCTGGACCTTGAAAGGGATCCGAGTATTCAAAACAATTAACTGTCTTTGGAAATCCTGACAGGTAAGTGAATGCACCCACCCCACTTCCCTGGGCAAGGGCCACATCTTTTCCTCATTTCACAGAGAGTGCATACCAAGAAACAGATTAAATGATTTGCACAAAGCTTCATGGGAAGCCAACACTAGAGCTGAAAACTGTCTCCAGCATATTCTGGGTGATACTGGATTTGAATTCTGGCATTTCTATGTTGCCTCTCAGCCAGAGCAAGGAACCACACTGACACAGTTTAATCAGAGCAACAGCATATATTCCAGCTCGGATTTTGAATATCAGAAAGGCTGTCTTCTCCCCAGATGGGTTCTAGTTCTGGGAAAAAGTTCTCATTTTAACCAAATTGAAACCTAGCACGGCATCAGACTTCAACTCCTATACACAGCAATGCTGGTTTTTCAAAAGAAAAAGGAGAAGAAATGACGACTCCAGTGTCAAAAAACCACACATCTACACCAATGAATGTTTTCTGGGCTGCTGTTTTTCTTATCTGGCATTAAAAAGACAAAAAAAAAAAAAAAAGAGAGAAGGAAAATCACTGATTGAGAATAGAGAGTTGCTTCACAGTATAAAAAGATGGAAGAAGTCAGAAATACAAGCTAAGGAGAGGAAGAATGGTCAAATAGCAGATACAATTTCTAAGCAAAAGCAAATCTTCCCAATTCAATTTAAGATACAGCCCAGATTAGGCATATCTGAAACTCTTACGACATTAAAGGGTCTTTACCTGTCTGGTTAATCCATAGAAAAAGATATTCTGGGGTTGTGAGTAAACTTGTGTTAAGCTGGGCCTCAAAGTTACAGCCTTGAAAACACTGAGAAAACACCTATTATTCTTTCATTATATTCTCTCATTTTCCAATGGGAAGCCTAAAATCAACATCACACGTGAGTATCATCAACAGGAGGGGTTTGGAGTCCTGGAAAATCCTTATTCCCTAAGATGCAAGAGGTGATGGACCACACATGGAAAGTGAAACGGGCTCATCCTTCCCCCACACCAGCACACCCTCATTTCTTGTGTTGTTTTCAGCTGTATCAGAAAACCACTCACCCTTCCAAAGTCCTTCAAGTCCCAATTTATTAGGGCTGCATAACTGCACCAGCAAAAAAGATGGACATCTCCTCTGGGAGATGCCTTTCCCACTCACTCACTCTCTCCTTCATGTTTTGTTTACTGACAAAGCACTCCAGTGGGAATAGTCACCACCTTATCTGGGCATCCAGATTTCTGCTGGAGTCCACAGAAACACACAAAACACAGGATCACATCCCCATAAATTGCAGCAGGCAAGCAAATTGCATGCTTGACAAATTGTATGCAGACCGCAAGCTTGATCTTTAGCAAAAATCAAAATAAAAAATGGCAACAATGTTATACTTTAATATCCTCAGAGCATTGTTAGACATTTAAAAATGAAAGCATGGGTTAGCCCAAGTTAGCCAGAGGCCTCAGCACAACAAAACTCATGCAATTTTTCTCATACAGGAGATATCTTTCAGAAAATAAAGGCTGAAATTCCACTGCTAGATTTTTTCTAATCCAACTCTCATGTCTTTTCCTAGTCAGTTTTCTCCAATTCTGTGTTTGCATCATCTGTCACCTATGAA
Source organism: Rhipidura dahli (assembly GCA_013399225.1). Classification (NCBI taxonomy): domain Eukaryota; kingdom Metazoa; phylum Chordata; class Aves; order Passeriformes; family Rhipiduridae; genus Rhipidura; species Rhipidura dahli. Next base: position 1,500,190 of record VXAC01010020.1, read on the forward strand.
CTCCACTGTAAAGCAATAAACAAGGAATAACAATAAATATATGTTTAGATTTAATGGGAGGATTAAGCAGAAGGAGAGAATTTGTTCTCTGTCCCTTGTTACTGACATTTTGGTCTTTATTAACTCTTTGTCACTTCAACACCTGTGATAAGAAATTGATATGGTGAATTTTTACCTCTCTCTGTCAGCTTTCTATGAAAAGTGAGAGTAATTTCCCAACACAGATCTTATTTCAAATTAAGTTTACAGTGAAGTAACACCTCATGGCACATACAATATGCTTAGGATACCTCCCTTGAAGATAAATAAACTTGTAAAATCTTACCTCAAATAAAAGTTTAACATTTGTCATGTTTAATCAGCAATAAAGTCAGACATCTAATGCTTCACAATTTATCCCTCACCAACACTGTCACTTCCAAGTTGAAACATGGAAAAAATTTTGACATTTGCAGGCAGCGTGGCAGAAAGGCAGCCTGCCATGTTATCAAAATAATTTATGTTCTAAAATTCCTGTGAGTCCAACATGAAAATAACATCTCCACCATTCCAGCTCTGAGTTTAGACAACTCCAGTGTTACTCGATATGACATGTTCAGGAACAGAAATCACCTTAAATTGACACCGATGGTCCCCTGAGCTGACAAACACGAGTTGCTTAAATTCTCCACGTGCTTCATTTTCTGTCCTAGAGAGCGATGTTTGAAACAGGAAAAGGGGGTCAGATCTGGGAGTAGAAGAGATTAAACTGCAATTTTGTTTTCCTCCTTTTTGGGCTAGCCTCTAGTATCAATCTCAGCCTGCTCTAAATTATGTCCAGCTGTCTGTTGCCCCCAGGGACAATTGTAGCAGCCAGAATTAGTTGGGAGTGCAGTGACATTTTAACCACACACAGTCTCCCTTCGGTCCACCTATCCTTGGGTTTTTGAGGACAATGGGGGGTGGCAACACATCCTGCCAGGAAGAAAAAATGTGAACATTGAAGTCGTAAACACATTCGAGCTAAAGAATTTATGAAAACTGTGGGGTTTAAAGAAAGCAAAAACTGAGATGTGACAGAAGCAGTAGGGAATAGAGTGCACAATGTTCAGAAGGAGCCAAAAGCAAGAGAAAAAAAGCAAAATTAGGGATCAGCCTCACTGGGCTTCTTCAACTTTTGTAGGCGTTGGCCTCAGCAGTGCCAAGGGGCCCACAGTCAGCATGGAAGGAGGGACTGTTTGACCACTTGGACATCTTCAGACATCCCAGATATGTAAATAAGTTGCCCTTCAGCTCATTCACATACCTCACACTCCCATCAGCATTTCCAAACGTTTAAGTTCTGCTCTCCCACACCAGGCAAGTTTCCAGTTGTCTCAGCAGGGAATATCTGAACTACCAAATCATGGACTGAGTCTCCCACCTCCATTTAAAGGACTGACAACCATCCTTGGCAGAACAGGGCATTTCAGCAAATGTATAACACTGGCTGAAGCCAAGGGAAGGGGGTCCCTGCTCAGCCAGCGTTCAGACATCCTCCAAAATGATGTTCCTGCTGTTCTCTGCTTTGCGGAACATCTTTCCAGAGGGGAAAAAAACCCAATTGCAGTCCTGGAACACAGGCAGTGTTTCCCTATGTAGTAGATTAAGGCAATACTTTTTAAAATTTTTAATTTATCCAGAACCCAACAACTTAAATGTTGTTATCTTTGCATGGCATGAATGACAATTCAAATGACAATTCAAAACTCACTAAGTGGCGTTGCCAAGTAGATAAAAGCAATTATGTTACTATTTTGCATTCATTAGATTCTTAGAAATGCTTGTACTTCTTTCTATAAGCAAGAAACAGTAAAGTTGAAAATATATGAGGGACCACATCACAAACAGGAATCCAATTTAGACCAACAGAAGGGAATAACTCAGAGGCAATCAAACACTGTAAAGCTGTATTCCTAAATAATGAAATCTAGGCTTTAGAGGAATCATTTCAGAGCAGAACACATGTCAAAAGACAGCCCGTTAAATATGAAATAAATATGCATGAGGAATTACATGCAAAATGTCCTATCATGCAGTCAACTTAGATTTTCTTTATTACACCATGTTGTTGCTTCTGTTCATTTACCAGTGAGGTGTGTGGACTGTAAGTACATTTTCAGGAGTCCCACTTACCCGTAAGCACAGAAACTGCAATGAGAGAGGGAGAATCCTGTCTTCTCTCACAAATACCTAAAAAGTAAAAGATAGGCAACATATAGTTGCAGCTACAAGTATTCTGAAACTACCAGCGTGGCTGATTCTAGAACAGATAAGAAAAGAAGTGATTTGATTCAGAGACAAAATTAATGAGCACTGTACAGCCATCCAAGAAAAAATTCATGCTTTATGTAAGATCAACTATAATTTAATGTTAAGAATTTAAGGGATTATATGGGAAAGCCATTCTTGAGGCCGGCAGCGCCAGAGGTCTGCAGCCTAATAAGACGTTTTTTCAGGAGATTTCCAGTTCTCCAGGCCCTTCAAGGTCTACATTAAGGAGGCAAAAATTTATTTTAAAACTAAAGACCTTGTGTTGAACTACAGGAACAGAATAGAGCTGCTCTACTGTGTCACAGACTCCCAGAAGCAAAACTAGGGAATTAAAGATCCATCTTATCCCTCTGCAGAACAAGTTCCTGCACACCAGGAAAATTTCTCCTCACCAAAACCCACCAAAGCTTCTAAATACCTCCAATGCCTCCTCATCCTTCGTTCTGCCCAAGAATTTTCCCCCTGGGTGGGGAAATAACAGGATTTCATAGACTGAAAAGGTTTTTAGAAGTAATGGTTGCTGAACTTAGGTGGTACCTGAAGAACAGGCATTGCCCGGTGGAGGGTCCCTCAGGCTTTCATCTACTGAATTTATAAAGGGCACTAAAACACATCAGTCCTGCTATTTTAAATTTCCAAGGGAGGTTTAGAGTAGATATTACAGGAAAAAAAAAAAAGTTCAAGGAAAGGGTTACAAAGCACTGAAAGGGGCTGCCCAAGGCAGTGGTGGAGTCACCACCCACAGAAGTGTTCAAAAATGTGTGGATGAGGGACTTGAGGGCAAGAATATTGGAAATAGGTTCTGTTTGCAACCAAGTGAAGGGTAAGAGCTCTAAAGGCCTTTTTGTAAGTTTATTTTATTTTAGATCTGCTTGTGTTCAGTGTTTGGCTTGCATAATGCATGTCATGGAAGGACAGGCAATTACACCAGCTTGGATTGAGGAAAAACCCTATTTTCCTTCCTGGAAAACCAGTTTTCCAGTCTCATTTCCACATCCGGTTACGGTTGTAACTGTGAACATGGTAGCGATGGACCTGGTGATCTTAAAGCTCTTTTTCCCCAACCCTAAGGATTCTACGATTGCATGACTCACGACAGACATCAAAACCATGCCCGTGCGGCGCTCCCACGAAGATCCCAACCGGGACACGGCCGCCGCCTCTCCGGGGCACCCAGCCGACGTGAGGGAGCAGCTCCCGTGGCCGCGGCCGCCGTCCCCTCAGCGCTCCCCGCGCAGGGCCCGCTCCCCTCCCCGCGCCGGGGCCGCGCCCGGGGCTGCCCTCACGGCCCCAACATGGCNAAGCGGCCGCCGGCACCGCACCGACGCCGCGGGAAAGGGAACGAGTGGCCGCCAGCAGCGCACCGGCACCGCGCAGACACCGGGGCAGGGAGAACGAGTGGCCGCTCGCAGCGCACCGGCAGCGGGGGAGAGGGAGGCAGCGGCCGCCGGCAGCGCAGCGGAGGCAGCGGACGGCAGCAGCGGACAGGAACATCGGCCGCCGCCCGGCCGGTCCGCAGGTAGGAGCGGGCAGCGCGGGCGGCTCCGTGCCCGCCGCCCCCGGGGCAGGGCTCTGCCCGAGCGGGTCCCGGGCACAGCCCGGCAGGTGGGGAGCGCCCCCCACGCCTTGCTTTAGCCGAAAAGCTGCTTTTCCACCCCAAAGCGTGTGCCGGCCGGGCAGTGCCGCTGCCCGCGCCTTGTCCGGCGCTGCTCCCGGTGAGCGCTGGGGTGTTTTAAACTCCATTGACCGGTTATTTCCGCCCCCCTTCCCAGCTGGATAAAATCCCCGGGCTGGGAAGCACGGCCAAGCCTCACCTTCCTGCGGGAGCGAGCGGGCAGTGTCCGGCCGCCTCTCCCAGGTACGGGCTGGGTGGGCTCCCGGGGCAGGACCCGGTCCCAGGGGTGCTGCAGCCTCTTCCAGCAAAGGAGACCGCTAAAAACCATTCCTGCTTGATTTGTTTTTCCTTTCTTTCAAGGTTCACGATGTTGACAGCTGTGTTCTTGGCTGCGCTCATTCTCATTACAGTACATTCGCAGGAAACTGAGGAAACCATAACGTACACGGTAAGGTTTAATAGACTTGGAGATAATTACTGCTTTGCGGGGATTCTTTGCTAAATGACCCTTAAGAAAAACTGAATTTCTTGCCAATGTATAGCATGTGCTACAGAGGTCGCTGAGTTCGAATGTTAACCATAAAATAAGCTGTTGCTGCACTGAAACAGTGTTTAAAAGTTCAAGTTGACAAGATTGAGCAAAATAGGTTACAACTGCTTGCTTGGAAAAGTTTCTCCACATAATCGGTTTGAGGGACTGAACGAAATTAGGAGGTTTAAATATTTTTTTAATACATTTTCATAAAGACAGGATCCCTCGGATCTTCATTTGAAATATATGGAGTTTGACAGATAATTAGGTCAAACATTCTTTTGTGTTTTCTTATGGATATTTCAAGCTGTTTTTAACAAAATGTAAGTACTTCCAAATTTGGGGCTCTTAATGAAGCATCTGAATCCTGGAGTGATCATGGGACTGTTCTTTTCTGAGCTGGTTTTGAGCAGTGGTTTTGCATGGCTTGATAAAATTGTACAAGAATACTGGAAATAGGTTCTGCTTGCAACCAAGTGACAGGCTAAGAGATTTAGAGGTCTTTTTGTCAGGCTTTTTCTTTTCAATCTGCTTGTGTTCAGTGCTTGGCTTGGATAATGCATGTCATGGAAGGAGTGGCAATTACCCCGGCTTGGGCTGGGGAAAAACCCGCATTTTCACATCTGATTACAGTTGTAATCCCTGAAACTTGCTTCATATGGGTGGACCTCTGGATATGTGCACAGACATCAGCCCAATGCCACACAAGCAGAAAATTCTGCACACATGCAAAAAGTTAGAGAACCACAGCCAAAGCCCAGGATTGTGTCTTATACAAGTAATCCCACTGAAGTCAGTGGGATGGCTCAAGCAAGTAAATATTGCAGAGTTGGACCTTCTTGTAGAAGTCAGGGCTTAAAGAAGCCTCAAGTGAGCATCAGGAAGTCAGTTATAAAATACTTTAACACTGGGCTTTAGAAGCATTAGGGTTTTGAAGGCTGGGAGTACTTTTATTTGGAGGCTTCTGTGATTCACTTTCTTTTTTAAGTCCCTGTATAGAAGTGGAAACTGAAGATAGAAGTACCTTTTGAAAATCTGGACTAAACAGTGACCCCACCCTCCTCCTTTCCTGGAGTTATTACATGAGGGGGTTTTTAATTATGTAGCATTTCATATAATTCTGATCATACCAATTGAACATTTCTAGCAAGCCTACATGGCTTGGGTACCTATGCTCCATTTCCAAGGAGGTCTTAGCATTTAGGTACTTCACTGATCATTGAACTCCAATCATGGTAAAATGAAACAAAAAAACCCCAGCTTTGGGAGAATTTTCGTCTTGGGATGCTACTGTTTCTCATGCACACATTGTATCCATGGAGGGCCAAATCCTTTGCTATAGTAAAAGCCTTTGGCTGCAGTAACAGATGGACTTGGCTCCTTGCAGTTAAACAGACAGTACTTCTGTTGTGCATTAACAGGAATTGGGTGATTCAGTAAATTGATGAATTAGCTGTTTTCCTTTGGGTTTGCCTCTTCATAGCTACAGTAACTTTGGTGTTGTCAACTCAGCATGTAGTCAGTCCTTTAGAGAGTGTCCACTTACCCCTTGGGGATAAAAACCTTCCAAGTTACAACTCGCCGCCAAGTTTGGCAGATTGCTGGTGTCACCTGCAAGAGAAGAAAACACTTTCAATCCTCCTACTGAGCCAGTGTCCGTCAGTAACAGCTCCCTCAAAATAACCTGAGGATAGGACCTGCAGCAAGAGGGTCTTGGCATCAGAAGGTCAAGTTTGTCACTTGGAAGTCCCTCAGCAGCAGAGGAGTTGCAAAAAGATTTAGCTTGCTTGACTGTGACTAATTACATTAGCCAACTCCATTCTTTTTTTGTATGGGGCCATTAAAGTAATACCCTGAGCAGCCCAGGATGCACCTACACAGCACAGCCTGGTTGATCCAGCGATATTTTAATATTTTAAAGGTTTCTGCTGCAGTTGGTAGCACCATGATACTTTGCAAATCAGACTCTGTAACTGTGACCTGTGATTAAAATGACTGCCCTCCGGACAATGTCATGTTTTTGGGCAGAGGAATAAAGAAGATGCAGAGCAGAATATTTAAAACCTTTCCTGAACTCGCTGGTGTGCCTTGATATGAATAGTTGCTGAGTATAGCCTTGTTTGAATTTTGCAAAGTCTTGTATAAATAAGTAGTCCTGCTGTTATAAACTCTGACCGTTTATTGTGTGTCTCACAATATAAATTGTCCTTCCTAGACTGCAGTTCCTGGAGTCGTGTGATTAAAAAGCATGTGAATGAATTTGCAGCTGTCGTGGGATCCTTCCCCATTGCTAGAGTGCTAATGGGAGCGAGGATGAAGTCCAGGGGCACAGAGTCCTCTTAGTCCCTCTGGCAAACAGAGTCTGGGAATGAAAGAGGTTCACCTGTTGGCAGGCGGGGAATGAGATCCAAACTCAGAAAAACTTGCTGCTTTTTCATAAGAAGATTTTCATTCTGGTCAGCTTGGTCACCCCAAAGATCATCCAAGGATTCAGCCAAGGGCAGAGGGTATAACACAGGGTGTAGGGACAAGGCAAGGAGAAAGCAATGCTGTTCTCACTTTGTTCCCCAGCCTGCTCACAGCAAACAGCATCTTGGGAACTTCCCAAGGCAGAGGTTCTCTCTCTGAGTATCACAGAGTCATAGAACATTCCCAGTGGGAAGGGACTCACAGGTTTTGCTGTTCCTGCACAGCAGTGTTGTACCAATTGCCATTTTTCTAGCCTACCAAGGCACGCAACCATTGCATTTCCCTTTGTGTCACACTTTGAGTTCACTGAACACACACTCAACTGTTTTTCCAAAACAAAGAATCCCAAGTAAGCTAATTTATTTTTTTTTCTCCACAGCAATGCACAGATGGCTATGAATGGGATCCTGTTAGGCAACGGTGCAAAGGTACAGTAAATAATTTTCAAAGACAGACTTGCCACTGGTATTCTTTAAGTATTCTCACTGCACACCCCTGTTTTGGACACGGAGGTGTGCGTGCATGTCTCGTCGTGTTCTTTGTGTTAATGGCTGTTGCAGAAGGTTCGACTGTTAAAAGCATGACTTGTGTTGTTGCTAACCACAGATATTGATGAATGTGAAATAGTCCCAGATGCATGTAAAGGTGGGATGAAATGTGTTAACCACTATGGAGGATACCTCTGTCTACCCAGAACAGCGCAAATTATTGTAAATGAGCGAGAAGAAGCAGCAGCTGAATCCACAAGTGGTCGAAACAGCGTCATTCGCCGGACCCCGGCCGACCCTCAGCGTGCCCCTCCCAACCCAACCCACCAAATCCAGTGTGCAGCTGGGTATGAGCAAAGTGACCACAACGTGTGCCAAGGTAAGCTGGTGCTTGCCTCGGGTCTGCTTCTGCTGCACTCGGAGTGGGGGTGACAGCAGAGCCAGGGAAATGACAGCCTGCAGCCCTTGCCTCGATCGGAAGGGACTGTTGCTCCATTAGCACCTTTAAAGATACGTAAATAAAATACATAAATGTTATTGCTGTTGTTCAAGGTATCAGAATGTGCAGTTTGTTGCAGACTTACAGTCTGTTCCATCTATTTTGGGCTAACAAGTCGAATTAATTCTGTTGTCTGTAGCTTCTAAAAAAACACCCAAACCCTTAGAGCAACTCTAGTGAAGCATTTTGTATTGCACTAATTATGTCTAGGAAAGGAAGTGCTCTGAAAAGAGTGGGCAATGCAGCAAGGCATAAACAATCTGGAAAGATTTGCAGAACTCTGTGTTTTTCAGTAAGTGAATGCTGAATGAACAGAAAATAACCACCACAGTATGAACTTCTGCTCAGAGCAGGCTGCAATGCAGAAGGGTCCTGCGTTTTAATCATGGATAAGGAATATTCCTCCAGCAGTAGGAACCCAACTTCTGAACAGCCTGTGCTCTTCTGATCTCTGTGGAAGCAGCTCTAGGCAGACCCTGCCAGTTTACTTCCAGCACTAGCCTGGCCACTCTTTAAAACTATGGCAAAGAAGAGCTTTCATCTGAGTGTACATACACCACACACAGTGCCAGAAATTCTCAGGGCATTAGCAATGTTAATTGTATGCATTCAGGAACCAGCCTCACAAGCACTACTGTAAACTAAGACTGTTTCATTTATTATTTTATATAAATAGTTTACTCTTCTACTTGCTGAAGTAACAAATGTTTCGGCCGTTGTTTTGTTTTCTTTCATAGAAATATATTCTACTCCTTGCTCACAAACTTGCTTGTCAAGCACGTTAGAGGGACACCCGTGCAAAGAGAGGGCAGAACTTGACCCCGTGGTTCATCTTTTCCACTTTGTGGCCTGTAACAGTATAATCACATAAAATAGTACTTGAGGGACTATAATCAGGGCAGGCTGTAATACACAGTGGTAGTTTCCTTCTCCCTGGTTTTCATGTACGCAGAACATTATTTATCACCAGTAAGTAAATTCCCTGTCATTCTGGAGCACAGCAATCATCATGGAGGCTGGAGGAGTTATTTTTGTAGGCAAAGCCTCAGAGTTGCATTTCTGGCTTATCTGTTCATGTCCAACATTTCTGTCACTCTGACTCAAGAATGTCAAGTACAGAACCTACCACAGGAGGTCAGATCCCCTTAACCCTGGGCGTTCACTGGGGGTGAAAAGGGAAAATCAATGCTAAGGATGCAAAATTGGTTTTTTTCCTTAGTTTAACTTAGCAAAGCAGCAGCAGAACCAGGAGCAGAGCAGTTGGGTTTGGCCTGGCACTCCCTCCTTCAGGTGATGCTGCTGGCACTACTCTTCGCTGGTGAACTGCAATAAACTGCTCTAACTTTAGCGCATAACTACATTTCTATTTGATCAAAAACACTGCTAGAAAATTTCAAAACATACCCACCCCCTCTTTTTCTACGCTGGCTTTAAGTGTACATATTTGGGATGCAGTAGGAAAGTTTGACAGCATTTAGTATCTATCCATAGTTTGTCTTCCAAATAGAAGTTGAGGGTCAGGTTTAAGTTAGAGACTGACAACTGGTTGAGGTTTCTGTTTTCTTGAGGAGAAATTGGTGGTGCTACTTCACCTCCATTCCTTTACTCCATGCTCTGGCTTCCTGGAACTTGCAACTAAATATTTCTATTCAATTCACAAATCTTTGGTTAATTTATAACAACAACTAACTGTTGTTACAGTACCAGAACTTTTAACCAGCAAGAACGCAACCTATGGTGAAATCTTGGCCTTGACTGAATCAAGCTACTCATCTCGTCATGCCAAAATTTCAGTGTGGATGCAGAAAGCATGGAAATATTAGTGTTTAATATTAGTGTTTAAATGTATTGTACTGAAAGCATTCCAGCTGGAAAAAGGGTAGTGGACAGTGTGCTTGAAAGAAAAAGGATAAAAGACTTTTGGAGCACTTAAAGCATGCATTCAACTTCATGATCTTCATGCTTTTCACTGCTGAAAATATCTTGTAAAAGATAATCTTGATCAGCAATGGTCCCACTGCGGATTTATTTAATTATGGTTAAATGACTCTGCTATGATAACTGCTCAAGGCTCCTAGGGAGTGTAACTTACAGATATAGTCACACTTAAGCTTGTTTTATTGTTTAGTAAATCAAATATGAAGTCCAGCTCCTTCTAATTGTTTGCAGATGTATGACATTTTCCTTCCAGTCCAGCAGCACTAAGTATTTTATAACCAATGTGAAAGTGTGGAGACCTCTGTTTCAAACAATAACACACTCTGAGGAGCTGAATTACTGACATCATGCTGCAGTGTGAGGGGCCTTCTGTTGTAACACAAATGTCCACTCCCTTTTTAAACATGGAATAGTGGGGGAATGACAGTCCAAACACGCTCCTGTGCTTGGAATAAATGCACATAAATGACACTGCTCCTGGTGGATTTCACTCTGGTGATGTGCTGATGCACATTTTTGTTACTATTGATTTTAGGAGTGGGGGTAGCAAACATTTCCTGGGACGTCCTTAGGATACTCTTTATGAGCAGTGGTGCCAGGAACCCCTCAAACTGAAGCAAGGACGAGGGAGGTTATTCTGGAGGAAGATATCTGATGTGGAAAATGTTGTGCTTCCATATAAACACGTGAACTGTACTTTAAATTCTGGGTTTATGACCTTAACTTATCCCCTCCCTTCCCATTCCATCCCAAGCAGTTCCCACTTCACTGTCACTCCTAAATTTGGTCCCTAAGGGAGATTCCCATACGTGGCACCTGATCATACTTTCAGGAAGCCACTTGGGATGTTCAGCCCTGCCACTGTGAGGGTATCACTGTCATGAGGAAGAGCAAAACACAGAGAAAGAAATAATTTGAGGCAAATTACTGAGTTAAACTAATGTTCCCAGGCACTTTTTGCCTGATAAAAACCAGAAATAGCTGCACTCTGTGCCTGCATACAGGACTGAGCTGTATTTTACTTTGTTGTTAGGCTCTCTGTGATTTGAGTCTGCTCCTATTGAAGTCAAAAGAAAATCACCCAATTAATTCAATTTTGTCAAACCTGGTCTGGAAGAAAGTACTGGCTTTTCCTAGAATGTTAATGACACTTGAATGAAAAAAAAAAAAAGACCAAAAAAGGTACCAAATAACCTGTAAACTTGAGAAGGGAAAAGAACTTATTTTTCTTAATTCCTATCATGCTGGCAATACAAGCAATAAAAGTAAGCAAAGTTTTTTGCTCCTCAGCTAGATTAGCTTTTGCTATTTCTCCAATCTGTCTGCAATCTTTTGTGCTGCTGCAATGTCGAGTACAGCAGGGAGACAGATTGCAATACAAGAGATCAGTGCTTGTTTATGTGGGAGAAAGACATTTCTCCAGAGTTCTGCCCAGACTTGGTGGACATTGCTTGCTTTTTTCTTCCTCTGTGGAAGGAGGAAAAAATTGGATTTGTTTTCTATGCTGTGGTTACTTTTCCCCCTGCAAAATCATTTTAGGTGTCTTTACACTAGTAGGGGTTAAGGATTTTTTCACCTGTCAAGTTTTCTGGTACTTTTTAAAGTAACTTGCCATACTCAAACTATGCTTTTAGCTCAAGTTAATGAAGTGTGAAGAAGTCAAATCAGGTTAAATGTTGCATCTGTAGAGCCCTTTTTGTTGTTGTCCTGTTAAGGAGGGAGGGGCAAGGGGGAGCAGTTTGTGATGTCCTGTTTTCCACAGAGAAATCACTTTATATTATGTATATTTACATACGTTAGGGATGTGCAATTGGCATGTGAAGGCCATAAAAGGTGTGTGAGTGCAGGTGCACTCGGCTGCCCTTGGCAGAGCCTGGCTGTGCCTCTGGCAGGAGCTCTTCCGTGGCATTTTGGCCGGGGCTCCAGAGCCCCTCTGCACCTCGCTCCTAATGAGCTCCACTCACGGCGCTTTCCTTCCCCTCCCCGAGTGCTCCTGGAACGTGCAGCCACATCCAGCCCGGCTGAAACAACCTGAAATGCACCCCCAGGGGTGCCACTAATGTGCCACAACCACTAACAAGCACTCAGCCTTCAGAGCCAGACTCCAGGGAGCCTCAGAAGTGCAGGGACTGGGACTTCGGAGCCTCTGCACCAAGCTGGGATCTGCTTCTATGGGTTCAACCCATTTGCTAATACAGACAGACTAAAATACAGCTATAGAAGTTCCTTAGCCATGGAAATGTTCTGGAGAGCTTTTTGTAAAATATTGTACCATCCCAGCTTTTCCCCCTTCCTGTAGGTAAGGGGTACTTTTTAAAATGCTTCAAGGCTATTTGTAAAAGAGCCTGAGGTGTGACAAGTTTAGTTCCAGAGCTGTTTCTCTCAGGGCAAGACTATTGGCAAGGACATGCAGTGACAGGACAAGGGGGAATGGGTTTATATTGAAAGAGAGTAGGTTAGTTTAGATGTCAAGAAAAAGTTCTTCCCTGTGAGGGTAGGGAGGCCCTGGCACAGGTTGCCCAGAGAAGCTGGGGCTGCCCCATCCCTGGAAGTGTCCAGGGCCAGGTTGGATGGGGCTTGGAATAACCTGGGACAGTGGAAGGTGTCCCTGCCTGTGGCAGGGGATAGAATGAGGTGATCATCAGGGTCTCCTTTCAACCGAAAGTATTTTATGATTCTGTAAACAGCACCAGGCCTATTGAGTTTGAGGATAGAGGCTGTGGCAGTCAAAATAAGGTCTGGTTATGTGGTTTAGGATGGCAGGAGCTCAAAGTGCTCCCTCGGGCCTTGTGCTTGTGCAGCATGCCAGCAAGTGGGGAACACTTGTTGCCAGCTACAGCCTAAGAGACCAACCTGGTTACATGTGCCATTTCAGTACTCATTACTGGGACGGGTCCCAGGAGTTCTGCAGGTCTGAGAAGGACACAAGCTGACACTTTCACAGCTCTTTGTTCATAGCTTCCAATTAATTCCTTGTACATTTGGATACATCATGCAGAGATCCTCTTTCATCAGCCCACCCTGAACCAACTGTTCAAGCTGTTAATCTGTGAAACTGCTGCATTCTGCTGCAGAGAAGCATCTCTTTAGCAGCCCTGAGGGTCCAGAGGGGCGTTCACAAAAACCCATCTTGTTTTGAGGGCCTGGTTTTGGGCATTTTTGAAATCTGGCCACTCTGAATCATCTTCCCATCTGTGCTATTTGCACAGCTGTGGGTGTCAAGTCAAGACCTTGGAGAGATATTCTCTGTTCTGTCTGACCATTTTACAGTGAACATCCATCACAAGCATAAATACTAGCAGCTGCTTTCCTTTCCTGAGTTAGTTACTGCTTTCCCATTGTCCTGACCCCTGCAGGAATACGCTCCGTGTGTTGCAGCTAAAGATTCCTCCCATTTGCTCATCGTGCTAAGTGTCCTAGAGGCAAGCAAGCTGCCCCAAGTTGTATTTACCTTAGCTTCCTGAATTGGGATTATGCAGGCAAGCACTGGACTTCAAGTTTAAGTAAACTCATTAGCAGTTCTCATGGCTTCTTGCAGCAGAAGAATGGGATCACACAGTAGTCGCCTCGGCTGTCATCCTCGTGGGCTGCATTTGTTGATTTTAAAGCCTGTTGCCTTAGTAGCTCAGAGGAGGCTCATGTTTTGACAGACAAAACACAGCAAATGGATTCAGAAGGCACATGGCCTGAAGAAAGTCCAAACTCCAGCCATCTGTCCTCCTTCAGAATTCCTTTCTCTAAGCCGGAGGTCTTTTCCACAATGCAATCAGGAATAACAGGAGATAGCAGAGGGGAAGAATGTGCTTATGCCTGATCCTGACTTGGCATCCCAGAGTACTTGGCACCCCATTAAACAGCTCAGAGCACTTACTTCTCTCTTCAAGGAATTCCCTGTACCTGTTGCAGACACTCGGAGCCGAGCATCCTCCAAGGCAGGAAAGCCCCACACGGAGTGAGGGCTGTCACCTGCTGCCCTCGGCAGCACCAGAGGGCACAGAGCAGGATGTGGGGCAGCACGGGCTGCCTTTTGCTCCCTGTGCCAAAACCTGCTCCCAGTGGAATCCATTCCACAGCATCACAGCAATACAGGCACTTTCCCCGGCAGTGCCAAGGCACCCTGGCAGCTGCTTTTAGCACCTCTCTCAGATAATTTTATAGTGCCACTGTTGCCACTGGGATGTTCTCGCTGTGCTTGCTCCGGGCAATTGTTTCCTCCCAGTCTCCTGCACTGTCACTCCTCAGCCTCATGAGAAAGGCTCTGCATTCTTCCTTTCCCCAGTGTTTTTGATCAGGATGATTTTCTCTCAACCACCACTTTTTCCCTCTATTTTCAAACCTGATTCCTACTTCAGATCAATTACTGTACAAAGGAAATGCTCTTACCTGTGTTTTGTTTTCACTCTTGCAGTCTGTGTTACTGAGTCACCTTTGCTAGAACATTTCTAAAGGATCTCAGCATTGCAGACACATTTTTCAAAGATCCAAGATTTTTCTTGAGCATCTCCAGTGATGGGTCACGAATTTAGGAAGCTGGGAAACTGAAATTTGAAACTGTTAATTCCTTCATTTTATTCTCCTTCCAAGTGATTTCTCCCTTCCCATGCTGGCCAGGGAAGATGATAACTGCTGTTTCTGTGTGCCAAAACAGCCCTACAGGAAGAACAAAGCTTCCTGCACAAGCAGCAGAGGCCTGTTTGATTCCTCCCTGCAGCAGCCAGGGATGCCTGTGCTCCTCTCCCTGTCCTCTGCTAGGGAATCCCATCTGCTGCCCCATAGCCCAGCACCCCAGGCTCCAGCACTGTGTGAATTCACTCAGAGTGCTGTCCAGACTTGCTGCTTTGCCATTTTCCTGCTGTCAAAGGCAGTGGGAGTGTTACAGGACTCCTTTCTAGTGAGATATTTTTGGTCTGGTAGAAAACCACAAGGAGAGTGTAATTTTTGAGTTCACCTACCAGGTTGCATCTGAAGCATTCCACATTTTTTGTGGTGTAGTCAACTCCTCTAGTGCTGCACTTTGTCATGGCAACCCCTTTGTGCTGTGTCTGTGTTAACTGGGGAAGGATTTGGACTTTTTGATCATGGGATAAACTTAAGTTGAGCTTGACCACCCCCTTTCATTATACTTAAAATTTATTCTTTTTTCATCCCCTCTGTGATGCTTCTTGAGCTACTTTTTCTGGGCTATCACTATTTATGCACGGTCTAGAGTAAGTCACATGAAATTTAAGCATCCCTTGGGCTGAAGGGTTCTTATCAAAGGGAATTTTGCCACATACCTGTCAAAGTTTAGATGTTTCTATCCACAAGACTGGAAGATCTGAACTGGGCTTGTAAGATCTCTGTTTTCTGTATGACAGGAATACATGGAACAGGAAATCAGATGTATAAAGTTAATGAGTAAAAAGTGTGAAATTTCACAAAAAAATACCTGTTTCATCTGCTAAATTTTGTTTTCATAACAGTTAGGAAGTAACAGTTTTGGAGAGAAAGGTATTTGTCATCATTCAATGGACAGCAAAATGTAACCTGAAAAAAAACCATCCTAAATACACAAGAATGCTGCCTGTACCTTCTTTCATCTACCTTTTAACTTCACTAAAAATACAAGAGGCATTTGCAAATTACAGAGCTCTGAAGTATTTTAGCACACATGTAGTTATTATAAAATACCTTTAATGTTCCTCCACATTTGTGTCCTATTTGTTCATCTGAAATCATGTTAAAGGTTGGTTCTGTTGTAAGCACAGTAGAGAGATGTCTAGTTTTTGTTAGGTATAATTATATGGTCAAACCTGTAGCATCAAAGCTGAAAAAAGTGACTAAGAAAACATGTGTTACACACACTTTTATAAGCTACAGTGCTAAAAAAAAGTTCCTGAGGCTCAGAAATGAATTAGATGTTTTCTAGCAAAATGTATCCCAAGCTCTTAATTAAGCATATTTAAAATTAGATATTCAGTAGCCCCTTGTCTATTGCTGTTACTGCATGGCTTAAATAAATAACTTTAAAGTAAAATTCTGAAATGGGATGACAAAGGATTCAGTGTATGAAGGTCTGTCTCCTGGGAAGAGATGTTTACTTTGGCTTTATTAACTCCTAATTTTAAAAAATCCTGCCTTTGATTGGACATATTAATTAATTAAGCCTGTTCTGATCAGCTCTGAGGAGGAGAAGATATTGCTGAGCCTTCCCTTACAAGCTGAATTTAACCTGAAGGAAACTCCTGGTCTGGCACAGGACCCGGTGTGAGATGATTTAAGCAAATCTGACACTGCACTTGAGCATGTCCAGCCCGTGCCTGAGCAGATGTTCCACGGAGATTCCTGAGTACAAACAGAGCTTGTTCCAGGGTTTTATGTGCATCTGCTGCACGGGTGGGATTCCTGTTAACAGCTAACTGGGCAGAACGTGTGCAACCAAAGCAATCCCACTCTCAGATGTAACCCAAACTCTGACAGGACACATTGCTGTGCACATCTGGGCCTTATACCAAGAGTTAAGTTGGGGTTTCAGTTTCAGTTAAAATTCTCCAGAGTTAAAGAAATGCAAGGGGGAAAAAATTTTAAAAAGGAGGCATCTCATGTGATATAAAACCTCCATAATTCCAGAAAAGCAGTGATTTGGAAAATCAGTTCCTGAATATCTGGTAGCATTATAAATTCAGAAAGAGATCCTTATCAATACTGTAACAGCTGCCTGTTGTCAGCAGTACTCAGAACTGGGAAATGCAAGGCCTTTTGACAGGGAGCATCATTCTGGGTGCTTTTAAAGAGGTTGCCAATAAGGTAACATTTAATAACCATCTTGCACAGAGCAAAGGAATCAAACGTGGCAAAGCAGAAATTTAAGTGGGATTTCAGCTGACTTGACCTACCTTATAAAAATACACCAGAGAAACAACCTCTTTCTTGTCTAAACTTACTCTGGGGAGAACTGTGAGTATCTGGGATACAGAGTAGCTGGAATTAAATACACTTTTAGAAGCAACAAATAACCTGCTTGAAGTTTTTAAAGCACTTTCTTCATTAATAACTTTGTTCTCAAGGGACTTCCTTATCAGGAGCCAGTTCTCCACAGAACTTTGAGATGATAAAGGTGGCCTGGGTAAAGCAAGGACTTGCCTGCCATGCCTGGAGTGAGTTAAAAGCAGGAATACAGAAATATTTCACAGGGCAGTGAGCACAGAATCACATCAGAAATAAGCAGTGCTTTGGAGCAACCTCTGCTCTGCCCCTGTGGGCTGTGGATGACACCTGACTTCATTCCTCCCAGAAGTTGCTGGAGACTAAATCAGGAAAGAGCACAGGATCCAAAAGTCCTTCCCATTTCCCAAGGGGAAAGAAAAAACGTGTTCTTCTCTGACATCATCCTGCCTGTATGTACTCTGCATCCAGACCTTCCTCAGTCTTATCTGGCTTAATTTGAAGCATCAAGACAGATTTTCTGTCCCACTCTCTCCTTATGTTTTACTGGACTAGAAAATAATTAGTGGATGGTTGATATTCCAGAGATGTTCCTGACACTTCCAGCACTTTTTCCCTGGAGCAGAAAGCACTGCACAGGCAGGTAAAAACGATAGACTTAACAGCACTGAGCACCCCTTGGGTTCCAGGTGTTTGCAGAAGCAGGAGAACATTACAGCTTGAATTAAGCTGAGGTGGAAGAGAGTTAGAACCACACTTGTGATAGCATTGGTGCAGGAAAAGTTGGGTGCCTGAAAAAACCACCCATTTTCCCCATTGCAAACACTGACCATTATTTAAACAATCCAGGAACTATATTCCTAAGTTTTAATCTATTAATCAGCATGTCAGAAAGGATGATTTTGGGGAGGGGGCTGGTTTTATGCGTGTGTTCCAAGACAAAGTATTCCTCTATTAGAAACTGTGGCTCTCCATGCCTATAAAAAGGAAAATTCCCCATTTCCAGAAAAGATATTTTTATGAAAAGGTTGCTTCATTATGTATTTAAATCCAAACATTCTCTCCATTCTGGTTACACTCAGAGTTCAGTATCCACTGTGAGGAGAATCTCTTCCTTACTATGTATGCAGATTTATAAGGCTCCAGGCACCTTTGAAATAAATTGAAAGCACAGCCATGTAATAGAGCCAAACCCCAGAACCAGCCAAGGAGATCCACCCAGCAACACCCTCGAACACCCTCAGCTCTTCCCCTAAGCACAGCTTCAGAGCGCTGGTCTTGATCTTGTCTCTGCTTTCTCCACCCTCCTAAAAGCTTCCTGGGGGATTCCCCAGCTCCAGAGCCGTGCAGGGGCTGTTTGGGATGCAGGAACAGGTCACTTGCTTGGTTTTCTTCCCTCTTAAACAGCTCAGGAGCAGGGCAGCTGCTTGCAGAGCCTGGGACAGGGGTGATACTGAAAAACAAAAGCAGCAGGAAAAAGCAGCAGCTTGGGGATGAAGAGAGGTTTTAACAGCAGGGAAAAGTGTAGCAAAACCATACAGAAATAATCGAGGCAGGTTTGTAGCTGGTGCTTCCCACTTTGAAACGCACAGTTTGAGTCTTTATTTGTGATGCTGGAAGGTGGCATGGCTGGAGGAGCCCCCAAAAGGAAACACTTTCCAAAATCTCTGCCATGGGATAGGAGTAAGAGCAACAGTTTAAAAACTCGATTGAAGGTCTGGACATCTTATACTGTGAGAGCAGAAGTTAAAACCAGCAACTTTTGAAAGGGTTAACAAACCTAATTTATGCTCAGGGCAATCCTCAATTCTTAAAGAATGTCAGGATGAGGTTGATTGCTGAAGGGCAGATGGGTGATAGCTGTGCTTTCCCAAGGTATCTCCCAGTGCCCAGTTTGAGAAAGCAGAGTCTGTAAGTTTTCCATCTTGCTGGATTTGGTGGCTTGAGCACAAAGCCAATTCCCCACAGCTCTGGCTAATCAGTCTGGTGGATATCAGATGTTCAGTCCCACAATGGAACCACTCCTGGCCCTATGAGCTGCAGAAGGTTGAGACTTTTTTTGGGAGAGCACAAGCCAGTGTAGTTTTGTTAAAAATTAAAACCATTGGGGAAATTCAGACAGAAGCTTCAGTAATTCTGACAAAGTGGTATGTAAATAATCTTATTGTTAGCTGTCAAATGCAATTTCTGTATCAAAAAGAAACCAGGTATTGATATCAGAACATTGTAATCACAGGAATCATGGTTTGTTACTGTGGGGCAGAGCAAGAAATACTGAAATTCAGTGACCCTGAGTACAGGCACAGCCTCCAGGGGCCCTCCAAGGCCCCATTCTCCTGGACACCACGTGCATGGAGAAGGAACTGTCCTGCCCTAGACAGCCTCGTGGGGCACACAATTCTCTGCCTTAAGGGCTGGACTCAGTGATCCCTTTCAACTCAGAATATTCTGTGATCTGTGACTTAGCCAGCACATCTTGCCCCACGGTTGCTGTGTTCAGTGGTGCATTTGGGACAAAAGCAGCAGCAGGAGCAGCTTGTATCGTTCCTCGCGTTTGATTCTTTGTTTCAGTATCTGTCACGTCCAAGCCAGCCAAAAAGTGGCCTCAGCACAGGCTGGCTGGTGGAGGCTGAGGGAGCCCCGGGGGCTCCATTCACATGCTTCACGTGTGACCAAGCAGGGGCCGTGGGGCCACTGCACAGCCTGGTCCTCAGGGTGGGGTCCCGCTCCTGCTGCAGCCCCGAGCAGTAGGCTGGGAGCGAAGCATTAAAGGGCCCAGAGGGAGCAGCTGGGCTTTGCACGTACGCAGCAGCCACTCGGGGGGTTCAGCCAGCAGGAGCAAGCCGAAGTGTGTAAGGACAGGGGAAACAGCAGAAAGGCAGCACGAAACAGAAAAGGGTTTCTAACTTGGCTGTAACACTGCGAGCGGGCCAGCCGCGGGATCGGCCTGGATGGAGCCCGTCCCCGCGGAACGCACCAACGCACACGCACTCGGCTGTACGGCCCGGAGTTCCAGAGCTGCCTCTGTCACACACAGCCAGCTTCAAGACAGCATTACTGTCCCGTTGGGATGCACTTGGGATGGGCTGCACAGACAACAGCCCTTAAAAACTGGAATGATAATATGCAGGTTTTTCCATTCCTATCATTTGTCCTTAATTTGAAAAATTAAATGCTTATGTCCCATTGTTAACTATTCTTAGCACTAATTTCACAATTTGGCCCAGTGGTGACCAACTGGTTTCCCTACAGTTCTTCTCTTAGTTCACAGCTGGGCTGAATTTATTTAGTTTGGTGCTTAGGTTACATTTAAAAAAGTTGTGTGACAGGCTCCACATGTTTTAATCAGAAACCTCACTGCGCTCAATTCCTGCCTGAAGAACACTATAAAAAGTCAGAGGAAAGAAAGGTAGTAGAGTTCTCATTCTGGCTTATAGCTTAGAGTATGTTTACAGCAGCCCAGAATAATTCAGGCTCTTCAGCCCAACATCCTGCTCAGCTCTGAGATCAGACCTAGAAGATTTATCCAGTCAGGGCTTGAAAATCCCCATGGATGGAGAGCACACAATTTTTCTGGGCACCTATTCCACACCTTGACTGCCCTAATGGTGAAAAAGGGGTTCCATATACCCAGAACTCCTCCTTCCAATTCACCCTGGATTGCCACAGACATAAGAGATTTGCTAAAAATGCAGACATGGGGGGAAAAGGGTTTGTTTTCTTACAAATGTGTAGGCGAGGAAGTGTTTCCCATAAGGGAAGGTAATGATTCCCTGGGTTTGAATGAAAACACTTTCCTGAGGAGCAGACTGGCTGAATGTCATTCCCAACCTCCCGTGACCCAACTCCTGCTACAAGTGAATCTTGGTAGCTTTTGCATTTCCAGATAAAACAAAAAAACAAAACAAAAAAAAAAAAAAAACAAAAAAAAAAACAAACAAACAAAAAAAAAAAACCCAAACAAGTGTGTATCCACAAAGAAGGAAAGAAGTGAAGTTTCACTGATCAGTGACTGTTGCTTACTTGAACTCTGAGCAACTGCAGGTATTTTCATAACTGGTGCCCATCAAGCTTCTCAAAGTATTGAGAGCACATCAAGACTGATTTTAATAAACTAAACCACTGTTTGCACTTTGAAGTGTCATTTTAAGACACCTTTAGCTGCCTTCCAGGATTTAAAGCACATATTTAGATCCCTGTGTTTCCCCTGACACCTTTGCACATGCCTCAGTTTACACAGCTCCTCACTGCTGTCCTCAGTCAGTCCCTCATCTTGTTGCTAGGAACTTTTATTTTAAAACCCCTCACTAAACAACTTGCCAGAGCAAGCCTGCAATACCAGGCACAGGCTGATCCTACTCATGGGTGGGTAGGAAATGCTTGAGAGTATCAGAGGGAGTAGCCTTGATCTGGAGGAATTGGCTGTTTACTCAGCTTGCAGTTCCATTGCTGGGACAGTTTTCAGATCACTCTGCTGAATATCCCAGCTTGT
Organism: Rhipidura dahli; assembly: GCA_013399225.1. NCBI lineage: Eukaryota > Metazoa > Chordata > Aves > Passeriformes > Rhipiduridae > Rhipidura > Rhipidura dahli. The sequence continues at coordinate 1,521,439 of VXAC01010020.1, forward strand.
CTCACATCTACCTTTTAGATACTCTTCAATTCTTGCTTCTATTCAATTCCTTATTCTCCCTTCCTCTTTTCTTTACTTAAACTTTTGGCAGTGAGTGCCAAAACCTGACTGAAAACAGCAGTTCACACTGTGATCCTGGATAAATTACTGTACAATTAGCAACGTCACTTTCAAAATGTTAATGAAATAAAGCTGCTCCTTTAGGAAACCAGATACTTTGCAGTTGATGATTTATGGTGACTCCAAACAGCACTGAGAATTTGCAGTGCCAGATGAGGCCATGCTGTCACTTTTATTCAATAAATACTTCGTGCCACTTCTATAGGAAGTGAGACCTGGCTTGGCTACAAGAACCATCTCCTCAGTATCTTCTCTGTAAAATCTCATCCCTTCTGGAAGCTAAATTTCAAACTTGATGATGATCTGCAAACCAGACCCGTTTTGTCCCTTCTGAGAAGCAGATGGATGCAGTGGCTGGTTTGGGACAGAATGACACGTAGCTGTGCATCCACGGAGATCTTTCCAGGAACTTCTCAGATTCCTTTTCTGGCTCAAGGGGCCTTGCTCTCCACTGCTGGACACTTTGGGCAAGCACATGCACATGTAATAAGTGTGAAGCCTTGTGGGGTAAATAAAAATTCCTGCACAAATAAGGGGAATAATAAATCAAGCCCAAGAGTTTTAAGTCAGTATGAAGAATTAACCTATTTACTGAACCTTCTGTAGATAAGAGTTCATTGTTCTTTGTTTTGAAAAGATTTTTGGTTTTAGTATGTATTTAGCCTTACTTATCTATTATGCTTTGCTTCCTTTTTATTTTCCTTTCATTGAAAACAAGACCTAACTCCTTAAAAATCATTTGGACCTGATCCTAAAACTCGCTGAACACTTCCAAGTCCAGAAAATAATAGGGTACAAGAACTTTAATGACTTGGGTTTCATTTGTCAGAGGTGTTTCTGAACCTCTGAAATCCCTTCAGAAGACCCTGTGGTTATTAGCTGAGACACCCTGTTTCTTTCCTTTCATGCTGTTTTTTTTGCCTGCCCATGAAATCTCCAAAGCAAACTAACAGTCTATTAGGTCCTAAATAAATTTAGATACAGATCTCACTACAGAGGATGTTCAGGTAACTGCTAGAAACCAATCTTGCCATCGGTTTTTCACTGATGTTTTGCATATTTACTGGTAGCAGCTGATTAACTAAATCCAGCTTCTAAACCAAGGCAGTTGGTTAAATGCTATCTATGCAAGTGTTCAAGGTACTGATCCCACATGTCTTCAGTCTGCTAAAAAACTTCCCCTCCTCTTCAGTAGTCCCTGTCTGGAAACCTTGTATTTTGAAAAAGCTTTTTTCTTAAAAAAAATCTTTACAGGCCACAGCTTTCATCATCTTGCTGTCCTTTGAAATCCCCCCCCACTCCTCTCTAAGTCTGTTGGCTGCTTGAACATGGTCCTGCTGTTTGGTTCAGGTTTGGAGCAGCAGAACAGGGGAATCCTTCTCCACAGCCAGAGCTTCTGAAAGCCAAGAGCTCAGAGAAATCCAGGTTCTAGGTTACACCTCCCAAACTCACACAATGAATTTGAAGTTGATTAGCTGGGCAGAAGGCTTAATGTTGCACACATTGGTCTGGGTTATTCAAGCTAACAAATATAATTGCATAAATAATAGGATTAGTAAATTACGTTTTAAAAATTACTTTGAAACACTTTAGAATTTTAAGCAATTCCCCCCCCCCTTTATCCTATAGTTAAGAAATTATTGTGCTCATAGATATTTATTCTTTCTCCACTATAAACAGACCATCTTCCTAATACTCAGCTACATCACTCCTTGCTTCACCTTTTCATTCCATTCTTTGCTCTTGGCATTAATTACTTGGATATAATTACCCTCCCCTAGATTGATCTTTTGCCAGTTCACCTCTTGCCTCCTCAGTTCCTGGAAGACAGGTCTTCCATGAGGAAAGAGCCACCAGTCAATTTTGTTGCCATGCAGCAGCTCAGTGAGGATGGCATGGACTTCCCCCAAAGCGCTCTGCTGCAAAGCCGAGTGGACGATCAATGCACTGGAATTAAATCCATCTGGAAGGCATTTGAGGCAGCAAGGCATCTCGGAGAACCCTAAGTGTGATTGACAGCTTTTTCCAATAGCTTTGATGAAAGTCTAAATTGAGAAATCTCTTCTCCCATCCTACAAGAATTTATGAGCAGAATTTATCCTGACCAACCAGCGCTGGCCTGTGTTCAGCAGCATCTGAGGCCCTCATGTTTCCCTGTGGATGCTGCCCAGTCATTAACCTCTGCAGCGGTCACGGAAAGGCTGCACTGCCTTTTAATCACACACTCATGGCTGTCTACTTAGAGTTCCAGGCACTGCCAAACGATGTACTGACAGTGCCCTGGGCATCCCTCAGATGTGCCAGGAGGCAGACAGGCATCCCTGGCACTTGGCTCATACATTCCAGCTGCTAGAGCATAAATATCTGGCATCTCATGCCTTTTAAAGAAGGGAATGGAATCCACAGAGAATCAAGCAAAGAACTTTGGGGGGAAAAAAAAGGATGAAGAAGGTCTTCAATGTTTTTTCAGGAAGGATGGCTACAAGGAAGTTGGAGAGGGACTTTTTACCATTTACTTTTTTCGCATTGAGAGAGTAGGTTTATGTTGGATATTAGGAAAAAAAATTCTTCCTTGTGAGGGGGGGGAGGCCCTGGCACAGGCTGCCCAGAGAAGCTCTGGCTGCCCCATCCCTGGAAGTGTTCCAGGCCAGGCTGGACAGGGCTGGGAGCAACCTGGGACAGTGGAAGGTGTCCCTCCCCATGGCAGGGGATGGCACTGGATGAGCATTCAGATTCCTTCCAACCCCAGCTGTTCTATGATTCTAAAGGTTCCCACTCATCTTTCTTCCTGGGGCCAGAAGCAAGAGAAACATCTCAAGCCACAAAGTATTGAAAAACTTGTCCAGTGAATCTGTCAGGGCCTGTTCCTTCCCTTCCCCCTGGTAGCTGCAAAGCTCATTCCTTTTATTCCTGCCATTCTCCGGAGGCAAAAAGCTTGCTTTGGACAGGCATCAGCCCTAAAGACAGGCCCACAGATCTTCTCCCTGGATCCTGGGCCCTGTGCTGCTGGAACTTTCCAACCCCTGCCAGTGATCCCAGACTCTCCTGACACAGAGCAATGGCCCAGCCCAGTGTTCCCTCCTTGGAGGAGCTCATTTCTCCTTTGTCCTTGGCTCTGCTGCCCATGGAGCACCAACACGTTCTGGGGAGCACCCGCACTTGGTCGCAACCACAAATGGCTTCAAAACCAACAATTTTCTTTAAATTGGTTGTAAACTGCTCTTTCAGGAATTTCATCAGTTTGCAGGGAGCAGCGGGGATTATCAAAGGAGTTGCTTCTCCTCTCACAACCACCTTGCAAAAGCTGATTCTCTCACTGGGCTATGTCCTGACAAAGCCTGGCTCTCTCCCCATGCTCCCTTACCTGTGTTCTGTACATTTTAAGATCATCTGGAAACTTGCACAGGGCTGTATCTATTTTAGAGTGTTTTTATTGGCAGCTGCTGTATACTACCATGCACCCACGTGAACAAAATTACAGAGCCCGGACAACTTTTGTACAGAATTCCTTTGGCCACAGTTTCTCTGTGGGTTTCATTTGGCAGAAGTGATATCAAGCAGAAGTCTTTCCTTCAGCTTCTGATGTAAACTAAAATACACCTTATAAATAGAAAACACAGGCCTTAAGAGAAGTGCCTTTGGGCAATCAGCCACCTTTGGGCTATGGGAAAAATTCAGTTAGATATGATTCATAAATATAATGAATAGGGTGCCATAAACTCGCCTTGCTCTTCACAAACAAAGGCACATTCTCTCTGCCATGAAAAATTGGAAGGGCAGAACCTAGAGAAACAGGGAAAGAAAAACAGGAGAAAAGTAAGAGTGGGAGATGTAAGGGGGAGAAAACAAATGGGGCTTCAGTTGTCATTGGAAATTTTGAAGCCCACCAAGCAATGTGTGAAACTCCACTGCATCCCTCCATGCTCCGCTCCTGAGGAGCTTCAGCTTTGCCTTTGCAGAACTCACCGTGTAAGGCATTTCAAAAAGCAGCCAGTTTCTTCTGCAGGCTCTGGTTTCCTTGAAGGCTCCTATTGATTACAGCTGGAGCTGGATCAAGCTGGGGCTGCCTGTGTTCTGCTGGCAGCCTCTGGTTTGTAAATACCTTTCATCTCATCCAGCAGTGATGATGATGTGCTGGGATGATGTGGCAGCAATTACTTATCTGCTGCTTTGGGTTTTCTCCTCCACGCCCGCCAAGAGCCCTACAGTCAGGCCATAGAGAGGGATGCTGACATCTTTACATTTCCATTAAATCTTCCTCCTTCTTCTGCAGGAATTCTGACAGCTCTATTGTCATTTAAGCAGTCATTTCTTTCCTCGCTCTCACTGACAGATTTGGAAGCACCAAATCTATTCCACCATATTTAGCGAGTTTGAGCTTGTCACAAATAACCTTGTTATCTGATAGCACTCCCCAAAGGAAAACCCCCTCCAAGCCTCCCTTCTCCCAGGTTTCTGAGCATCCTGTCTATATCCAAAGACGAAGCAGGAAAAGAGGGCGGGGTAGGCCTTGGTTACCCTCTGAATGGATTTATACACTTGCTTAATACCATGTAAATACTGAAAAATAAAGCATGGATCTTGTCAAACTTAAGAACTTAGCAAATAAGGAGCATTAGAAACTGCAAATAGAGCTGAAGTATCTACTGCCAAGTCACTGAGAGATCCCACGTCCTGCCTGGCAATCACTCTAAATACATCCTTTCTCCCACTTCATGTGACCTTTCCAGGTCAGCAATGTTGTGTGTTAGTTTAATATTTTAAAACTGGAACTTTACTGGTATTTGGCCTACTTTTTCCTATTTATTTTCTAAACAAATGATAGCCACTCCCTTCTCATACTAACCTTTTAAGCTTCGCCAGGAGTCTGTGAAGATCACAAGGTATTTTAAAAAAAAAGAAAAGGAAAAGAAAAAAAAGAATCACATGCTCAGGCAAACAAAGCAGGTTGCTGCACTTCCCCCTGCCGCCTGCCCTGCAGCTGGATGTTCAGGATGCTTCAGGAGTTCTGCACTTACTCTAGGAAACACTGCTGAAATCTCATTTTCAGTGAAAAGTGCCAGGATTATGGTAGCACAGCATCTATTCTGAGGCAAACCCATGTAACTTCCCAGCCAAACACCAGGGGGAAAAAAAAAAAAGAAAGAAAGGAGCAAAGCTGTCCCAGTTGCTACTTCTACTTGATTGCTTAAAGGCAGCTGGGAAGGCAGATCCTCAGCCTGAGAGCAGAGCACATCCCAAGTTTAAGGCAAAGTAAATTTGGAAGAAAAAATAGCTCTCTCTTCCCAAGGAAACTTCTGGTTTTTAAAATGTTCGTTTTTATTTATTACTGACTCATTGAAAGAACAAAGTATTTTTTGGTGTCTTTTTTCTTTTTTTTTTTTTTTTTTTGTTCCCAAACACAGAAAAAAAAAAGTGTGGCTAAACCCCAGAAAAATCTTAGAGTGGGGCCAAAAATAATAATAATTTTCAGTTTTCAGAATTTTTTTGTCAGGTTTTTGAAAGAACAACAAATACTTCCCAAGCACTGCTCCAACTTACAATCTTCAGTGGACTGCACACCCTCAACTTATTTCAGTTGTCCCTCTCATCCACCTCCCCTTTTCCACAACCTCCCCTGGCCTCCTGCCTTGCTTTTTCCATGGTCTTTTTCCTTCCTTCATTAATACCCAGACTGCTTTTTCTCTTTTTTTTTTTAAATTTTACCTTCCAAGGATTGATTTCTTTCCCCCTGGTGCCTCTGCCTCACTTTTGATCCTGCCTGGCTTCACCTCTTCTATCTATTCTCTTGCAAACAAAGAATTCGTAAAATTTCAAACTCAATTTTAAGCCCTCTTCATGTGAAGAATTACATGGAAAATTGAATTTTCCACTTAGGTTCCAAGGGGGAGGCAGTTAATAAGAATTCTTAGGGAAAAACAGACAAACAAAAATTTTTAAGATCCAGTTTGTGATGGTTTTGTTAGAGCAGAACTGTCTGACACTGCTTGGTTCTGGCATAGTCAAATTTATATTGCCACAGAAACCTTGACTTGTGCACATCCTTTCACTTCACTTGAACTGTGCAACCTGAACATTGTGTTTTTCTATCCCAGCTCTTCCAGTCCCCTCCCATACCTGGAGTATATTTTGGACCAGATCAACTGATGTGTCTTTTTTTAAGTACTATTTCCATAATTTGCTTTTATCCCTCTATCATTCAAAAGTTGTAGAAGGCATGAAAGTGAAATTTTTTTAACCATTTCTCTCTCACAGCCCAGTGCCTGCCAATAACACTTTAAATAAGTTTCAGGTACATTTCTTCAAAACAAGGCATCTGTGGGTATGTCCAGCCACACGCTAAAAGTCTCACATAACCACACAGGAAAAATTCAGAACTAAATAATGCCTTCAAAGGCATTTCTGAAGCTGGAACAGCATCAGGAATCTGCTTGTTTACGCAGGGAGCTGTGGAGATTGCAGTGTGTTGGTACTGCCAACAGATAGGATGATTAGTGCTAAAAACAATATCATCATTTAGATAAGCCCTCTCCTTCTGAGAGTTGCTATTGAACTCAGCTTGAACTTAAATGTTCTCAGCTTGGAAACTGTAATTCCTAAAAAGGCTGAAGGGGAATGAGAGGCTATTGACAGAATTGGTCTGATATGGAATAGCTCAAGGTGCTTGTCTTACACCTGAAGGTGGCCTTGTGTCTTATGGCAGCAGAGCTGCACTGAGCAGCTGCACATCCACTACCAGAACCACCCCAAAACCAGGTTCCTGTACCTCTGAATAGGACTGAACCAGTGGAAAACATGCCAACGTACAAGAAAAGCAACATATTTTTTTGCAGGAGCCGTTTTCTGGGCTGCCTCAGAATGAAAGTTGATTTTTGAAGTGTGCCCTGAACTCACTTTTTGGGTAGATATTTATATTTTCCTTTGCAAGGATCCAGCAGCTGCCAGTGCAAGTTCTGTGAAAAGGCTTGCAAAACTTTAATGAGCTTCAACTACCTAATTAAAAACCACAATGAGCTTCCAGGCCTTGATTTCCCCAATATTACAGGTTGTAGCAGTGATATTTTGTTCAGTCAAGCCTAGCTAAAGGAAAATGCTTATGAGGTTTCCAAGGAGAGAAATAAACAAAATGGAAATGAAGAGGGAACTTGGAACTTTTAAGTGTATGTAATTAAGAAAAAAATACATCCTTCAGATAATTCTGGAAAATATTAGGAGATATTCATAATTCATAAGCAGTTGTTTGGTTTTCTTTCAAGCAAGGGGGCAGCTTTACATCAAACACTGACTAGCTTTTCCATTAACTTAAGTAAACAAACCAGTATGCTTCAAGTTAAGTGAACATCCTTTTTTTTCTTTTCCCTTTTTAATAACTTGGTGAATTAAGAATAAGAACAAGACATTTACTTTCAGATAGGAAATTAGTTTGCATGCTATTTCTTCATGTTAAAAATACTTTGGAACGCTCACAAAAACAATGTTAAGCTGAATTTATGGAAATGTTCCATATCAGTTTTGAAGATGATATGCCAGATGTCGGGGAGAACTCTTTCATCTGCAATAATGGAATAGTTTAATCCACCCTTGTTGTTTTTGAGCACAGTCCAAGTGTATTGGTCATCATGGGTGGGTGATCCTCACTTGGGCAGGCTTGAACCAAAAAGCACAAGTTGTTAGACCTCTTGAATAAAATCACAAGAAAGCAACAGCAGGAAATACTCCACTGAAAGTAAAATTAAGCTGTTGCAAAATGTAAATCAAAAAGTTTACCATTACAACAACTCACATTTTGAAGCACTCAGAGACTCACAGATACATTGCCCTGAATTAGTGGATTGTAATGACTCCATTTATGGCTCCAACAAAACTAAAGCAAATAATACAAATTTTAAATTAATCTAGATCCACCAAAAGCGTGGAATACTTTTCTTTTTGATGAGTGGGAAGACTAACAGTTAACAATGTGGTCTTCTAATGGGGGATTAAAGTGCTCTTGCCTTTGAGAAACTTTAAACACAAGACATATATTATTGACCAGGTTCTTGTTTTAAGGATACCCATGGAAGTAACATTGGATAGAAAATCCTTTCGGGAATAGTTTGTGGCCTTGTATCAGACTAACATATCAGCCATATCCCTACTATCACTTGTAGTGATGATTTCAATTCCTGTGTTACCTGATGAATGTTTGATGTGTCACATTCATTTAATTTGCTGTGGCTGTGATTGGATAATGAGGTGTATCCAAATAATTCCAAAGGATCTTGGAATTAGGAGCCATTTCCTGTGTGCAATGCACCTCCCAGAGTGCTTGGTGTGTGCTGGGGGGAGAAGGAGCATCTCACACACAGGGAAAGAGCGGGAGAAAGGAAGAAATGCATCAGTTCAAAGCTTCATTCATTTCTTTCTCCCTTCTCAGCTGCCGGCCACTCCCAAGCACGTGGGAGATGTTCGGGCGCCGAAAGCTGCAGCTCCCTCCTTTATTGAGCTCTTCTGTGGGATCAATTTGCTCTGGACACAGCAGAGACAAGAGATAATTGTGACAGAGAACTGCAGGGCAGCCTCACTCACTGCAGCTTGTTAGCTCTGTTCTGTTAATAGAGGGATGCTTTTCCTGTACCTCCATATTCCTGGAATCACCGTGCTTGGGTAACTTGCCCAAACCCACAGGAGCTGCTCACACTTTTGCAGTCCAAATACAAAAATCACACAATGTGTTGCAGTGCATTCAATTATCTTTTTGCACATTTACCACGTCAATACTTTGCTTTTCTACTCTTTTGTTCTGTCACGACATCCAGGAGCAGTAAAAGATGAATCCACAAAGAACTTGCTTTGCTGCACTCTCAGACTGGAGAGGGGAAACGTTTCAGCACACCAAAGGAGTCGTGCCATTTTTTAGGAAAATCTCATTAATTTAAACATTCTACCTCACCTATTTGCTTAAATGTAGGTCTTGGCTCTCACATCTCTTTTTTCTGTGCAAACAAGTATTTGTGCAGGTTACCTTCGCTCAACTGTGAAAACTTGTTACCAGGGCAATCAGGCCAATATACCTCACATGAAAGGGCAAAGGAAAATTTAAAAGGGAAAAACCAGCAAAAAAGGGGGAGGTTTTGGGCTCCTGCAGAGCTGTGCAGAATTAAAGAGGCTCCCTCATGACACCACTGGACAGTGACAGCACTTGGACTGAAGGTCTCTGCACTAGCAGGTTTTGCCACTCCAGGAATGGGAAATTTCTTCAGATGTTTCATCTGCTGGTACCTCCTGCCCTGATGTTACGTAACAGATTTTATGCTGGGCTCTACCACTGCCGAGCACAACCTCCCAACACCAATGAGTTAAAGGCTGCCTGGGCATCCAGCCCAGATGAATAACATCCCAAATGTTGAAGGAAGTAGCAAGGGAAATAGAAAAGCCTTTGACAGAAATTGTTGATAGCTTGCTAAGGCTGGGGAGGGAACCAGGGAATTTGGAGGTTGCTAATGTTGCTCCTATGTGTAAGAAAGGATCAGGGAGGATCCAGGAAACGACATAGCAGTGAGCCTGGCTTCAGTTGCAAGAACAGTATAAGAAACATAAATAGGGGACAGAATACTTAATTGGGTCAAATAGAATAATGGACTAACTATAAAGGTGTAAATTCTTCAAGTGTGTTTTCTTCAGGTGGTTCTTTCTGAAAAATGCCAGTGTAAAACATCTTACAGACAGAATAAAAGTTAATGTAGTGGGCAGAAAGGGAACCGTTTGACAGAACCCTGAGGTTAAGTAAATTGTCAGTGATGCTGCAGCACCATGCAGATCACCGCATGTCTGATATCAGACTCGCTGGTGCCACTGCTGACGTGGGAGCTGATGTTTGCTCTTCAGATGAATCCATTAGAAAAATAGACCAAGTCATTTGCTGGCCTCACTCACACTGAGAACTCAAAAAATTTAAACCCATTAAGTTAAATATTTATGGTTTACATTCAAAACAAATTGAGAACAGGTTCGCTGCGGTCCATAACAAGTGCAACACTGACATCGGTGGGACCGATTTGGATTCAAATCCATGGATTTGGATTTCTATGAACCATGCAGAAGCTGCTCCACTGGTGCTCCTCACTGGGGACAGAAATAGGAATTTCAATCCTGTAAAATATTTTAAGAGCCTCCTTTTTCTATCTGGTGGAATATTAAGATTGTTATGGGCCAGAATAGAGAAAAGCAACCTGAAAACATTTTGTTTGGACAGAGGAGAATGTACACAGAGAGCAAGAAGATGCTGTCATATATTGCAATATTTTGAGAGCCAGTGAGCAGCAAGAAGCTGAACAATTTAGCCACAGGAGTAAGACACACTTGAGTTAGTTAAGAAAACATTTCTCCAGCTCTGAGCACAACATACAGGTATGTGCAGGAAAGGAGGAGAAAAGCTTTAAGTGGCTTAAATAAGCTAAAGGTGGATGTGGACGGCATTTTTTTCAGAAGTTCGAAGTTCTGGTGAAATGCATCTCCTGGTTTTATGTGTTGCTCCTAATGATATGAAGCAAATTGCAGAGATTAAGCTGTTGCATAAGTGAGCAAGCAGCATGAGTCAGGGGGTTTGGGAAAAGTGAGTCACAGCGGGAAGGGAAGGGAACGGAGCCAGGGTTGTAGCTCAGAAAGAGAGACTAGCAAGAAAATGTTAAGGATCTAGATAAGAGCCTGAGAGAATGGAGTGCAGGAGAGAAGCAGAAAAATGATCTCTAAAAGAGGGAGCCATACATGAGGGTTAGAGAAAGCTATAACTAAAAAGCAGGTCAGGCAAAATTTTTGTACACAACTGGTGGCTGAAATACAAAGCAGGCTGCCAAAGTCAGCAGTGGAGGGACAGAATTGTGTAAATCACTTCAAGAGGCAGCGCGGGCACATTTTTGGAAAATGAGGGAATCACTGGGTATAGCCATTAGTGAGGCCTGTGGAATTAAAACTATGAAATGCAAGTTGATTTATAGTTTGAAGGAATACAGGAACAAGCTCTGCTGCCCTCCGTGGTTCTCACACTATGGCTGTAGCACCCTGCAAACCTCAGTCACTTGCCAGTGCAAATCAGAGCATTCTCTTACCTTGCAGAGAGTTACGGATGGAGAAGTCTTCCAAAAGGAACTTTCTAGAACAGTCCTGGAAATGCTGCAAAAGGCAGTATTTATATTAGGGTGAGTCACTGGGGTCTGATGGCCCTAGTTACCACAGCACAGCTGAGGACTTCCATGCACGTTTCTGAAAGAGCAGTGTGGCTCACATGTTGTTTAACTGAGACATGGTGTCCTTAAGTGTTCTGTTTCTGCCCCACTTCTCCTTAGACTCTGATCTTGACCTTAATTTAAGGATTTTATACAGCAACTCAACAGAGAGAGGCCCATATCACCCAAGCCATTCTGGGCACAGCAAGGTTTGGCCAAGCACAAGCCTGCAGGAAAATCAGAGGGAGATTCCTATAATTAAAAACTCTGTCATGATGCTTAATGGATGTGAATTCAGAGTGTTCAGAGAACCTGAATTCTGTGCTTTGCAGTCCCCCAAATCCTCAACTTTGGAACTGTCACATCCTTTCAGTGCAGTATTCTGAATGTATGACTTACAAGCAAAAGGCAGAAATTAAAGAACTCAATCCTAACTCCTTTTGCAAATATTTTTTCTAACCAAAGTACAAATAAATCCCCTAATAAGTTTGATTTTGAGTGGCCTACTGAAAGACCACATAATTACCTGAGTGCAATTATTACAATGGTCAAGACACTGAAGGTAACCTAGGTCCATTTTCAAAGAAAATTGATCTGCAAAAGGACTGTTAGAGACAATCAGGCTATTTCAGAGAAATTTTCCACCTGCACAGGATGTAACTTTCCAGAGGAAACCTTCCTGGGAGTAAATTGATCAGACCCAGAGATACAGATTACTTCTTCAACTCACTGTATTTCAGAGGCTGCATGCACCAATAAGCAAATACCATTCAGCTCTCTTAACTACTTAATACAAACTTTACAGCCCTTGTTTATGTGTGGTGAACAGCACAACCTTTAGAAATGTTAGCTGAGGTTGGAAAATATAAAGAAAAAAAAGAAAGAGCAGATTACTTTCATTAATGGTGTAATTTATATGGCTTACCTGGGCAAAACAATGCTTGTGCAACTTCTAGAAATGAAATTTAAACAAAGTTGATGAGGAATGATTTGAGAGTTTTTTCAGGTGTTTTCTTATCAGGTAAAATATTTGCTTAAGGCAGAAGCCTCAGCTATGGAATGAGCTGCTGAAACAGTTCTGGAGATGAACTTTATCATGATGACACTAAATTTGGAAAAGAGGATGTAGAGGAAAGATGCTCAAGAATGAGCTTGTAAAAGCCCCATATTTTCTTTCTAGATCTGTTTCTCATACTGCACTCATCACTGTGGTATCTTGAGTGCTTTCCAGTAGTGCATTAAGCAACATGACAAACATCTGTCACATGTTTGTTCTCTCACCCTCTCCCCAGAGGGACAAGTGTGTGCAGTGGAGAGCCTTGTTTTAATTTTTTTAATTATTATAAATACACATGCACGTAACACATTATTAAACATTCGTGCTAGAGAGGAAAGGTCAGATAAATTTATCTTGCTCTCAGGATCAGAGCTGGTGAGCTCTGTGATTTTCCTGTTCCTTGCCCCACATTGCAGTGTCTTCTCAGAGACCAAATCATGGCCATGGGTGTCTGCACCAGGCAGAAACCAAAGGCTGTGATTCCCAATGCCCTCATTTACTGTTCACACTTAAACCCAGGGATTCTGTCAAGAAACATCAAATGGAATGAGGTGGTAGAATAGGGAAGAATATGTGCTTTGTATAACCCCCACCTCCTTCCCATGTTATTGCATTTGATACAGACTAAAAGCAGGAGTTGATGGAACCTCAAAAATCACTGTCAGATGGTCAGAGGGCACTGTGTGAGTCATGGTGAATCTAGGAATCTCATGGATTGGAAAAGTCTGATTTCAACTGGAAAAATAAGTTCTTAAAAGAATGGAATGAAGACCTGGGAGTGACTGATGTCCTACAGAGGGCACGAAACTGGGAAAGCAATTTGGAAATTGAGTTCAGTCAGACCCTGAAGAACTGCAGATAGGCAATCTACCCATTCCAGGGCCACTAACATATAGTGGGAATCCCAAAGCAGCATTGGTCCTCCAGTGTGATATGATGCCACTTCCCATGGGCAGAGAGCTCTGTGTGTGTGTGTGTTGTGGTAAATAAATGACTCTGCCTCTGCCACATCTCAAAGAAACTCCAGTGGTGTCGCTGCTTCCTTCCTATGACTCCCACACCTCTGTTTGTCCAATAACTCTCTGGACAGTTAGAAAACAGACTATTTCTGTAATGGACAGTGATCTGGGTCACTCTGAGTGCCAAGAGCTGGAGCCTCCTCTCTGGCCTCGCTCACAGGCAGAGCTGCAGCATCCCCGCTAAATCCACCAGTGCTCCTTCCCATACTCCACAAGGGCTGGGCTGCTCTGGGACTGCACCAACACAGTCCACATTTGGCACTGCTTTCAGCACTGAAATCTTCACTCACTTCCTCACCCCTGCATCAGTCACAACAGTAGGACACATCTGTAGCTACTGCAATACTGGAGATGCCAGCACTGAAACCTTTCCAGGTGCCTGTTGTTCTCCTCCCACCGTATTTCCCTCAAGCATAACCTTTAGGCCACACCAGCCTTGCTCTACCAGCACTGATTTCCCTGCACAGGGGGCAGCAGACCCACTCCAAGCATGGCAAACATACTGCTCTCCTGCCCACCCTCACATCCCACCTTTTATAAACCCAGATCTTGGCCACAACATCAAAACCCTCCAAGGGTTTCCAAATGGGGAGGCAGCGAGCAGGCAATAATTGGGAATAATTGTTTTTCTGTCCAGCTGAACTTATCAGGAACAGCCAAAGACCATGAGTGCATAAGGAAATCTATGAATCATTTTAGCTGGAGTAGCTTATTATTCAATGCACTTTAACTAATCCATCTTAAAAGGCAACTCATGTTTACTCATATATGAAGCTGCTAAAGATCAAATAAACTTTCTTTGTTCCAGCACACTCTGCAACAAAAAGGATTGGAATTGTACAAGTATTTTATTTCCAGCTTTTAGGAACCAGGAATACAAAGCTCATGAGGTCCCTGCAAAGACTTGACTTGTGTCAGGGTGGCAGGAGGCAGCCAGTTGTGGTCCCCTAAAGTCTTCACACCCAAAAATGTGCTTTTCAGTGCCAGGACACAACAGTGAGCTCAACAAATCCTGCCTTCAGGACTGAATCTGTGCAGAAATGCATAAAAGGGCTTTAGCTTCCCCATTGGAAGGGGAAGATATATGTAAAATATTTGAACATTTGGGGAAAGGGTAAATGTTGAGAATTAATTCAAACTGTTGATGGTTTATTTTTTATTGAATCTTGTGGTCAAAATTGTTTTCATTTGTTATGAGAAAGAATCCATCATTTTTTCCAAAGCACCACCCAGAATCTGCCACTGGTGATGTTCTAACATCCCCAGTGCCTATACAAATAGAGAGGTCAGCTGAGATTAGTAAACTAGAGATCATAAGTTTTAAGGAATTTGTTTATTCAGCCTAGAGTCTCCAAATTGTGTACCATGCCAAAATTAAAAGTCATCTCACTGTACTGTGTCATGTTACAATAAAAAGCTCTCCAACATTTTGGATGTTCAGATGAGAAAGCAAATTGTAATTCATTTGTCAGCACACGCAGTTTAATTTTAATTAAGTACCTTCAGCACTCATAATGAGCAGGCAAAATGAAAATGCTGATTTATACTTGTATAAACCTGCATTGGTGCAAACTAAAAGCTGCCTGAATTACTCTGAAAGGTATCGGGCTAGAACTTGCATTTTTAGCTGTACTGTGCAAATACAAACATACGCAAACTGTTTCCAGAGACCTGAACAGATTGACTAAATTAGGGGAATTTCCATGGGAATGACAAGAGGCAGATCTCTTCCTGATGAGAAGGCCACCACATACCAAGTTCCAAGTCCCTGTCCAAAGCATGGAGCACGGGAACCATGCAAGAGATCAGCAGAGTCCTTTTAGTACCAGCAAAACAACATATTTCTAGCTCCTCTCCTTCTTGAGAAAGAGCTGAACCACATTTGCTGAAATTTTCTGGAGTAATTCAGCATGAAACATCCAACCAGCGTGGGAAAAAAACCAAAGCAAAACAAAACAGGCAAATGATTCAAATACGATGAAGCTGCAAGAAGTTTACAGAAAATTCTAGACTGACAAGTACAAAATATTAATGGTATTTGACAAATAACTATTTAAATAACCATATCTGAAAATATCTACAAAAAAGGCAGTGTACAAGAATTGAAATGTTACCAGATTTCTGATAGCTGCAAGCATTGAGATGACATCTTAGGAGTGCATTTGAACTTTTCTGCCTTCACTTATAGGTAGCTGGAAGATAGCAGTGTAGCTGTAAAAGCACTTCCACAGGCTAAATACTTTAAATAAATTCAATGACTAATATTGCCCTTGTTTTGGTTTTTATAAAGATATAGATGAATGTGCAACTGGAACCCACAATTGTAGAGCTGACCAAGTGTGTGTCAATTTAAGAGGGTCCTTCAGCTGCCAGTGCCCTCCAGGCTACCAGAAACGAGGGGAGCAATGTGTTGGTAAGTGTTGCTTTCCATTCAATGGTTTGCTTTCATGACCCACAGTTGCCAGCTTCGTATTGGCCATAAAGCAGACGGGTATGTGTGGTGTGAAGCAGCTGTCTCACCTCGGAATGCAATGGAATGTCACTTACCACAATAATTAATCACTAAAACACGGCACCAGGAGCTATTTTAAGGATAATCAACGCTTGGAGTTCACAAGCTGAGTTTTGCTAATAGCTGCCATTGTGTTGACTGTTTGTGTTGGGGCAGTGCCCAGTGTCCCTGATATTGCCCTGAGTCCCTGATGGCAGCAAAGCAAAGCACATCTTTCCCCTGAGATTCAACTCCAGGTCTGTGGGACACAGCACTCCCTCCCCCAGATCCCAGCCCCAACTCCAGGACCCAGCTTTATGGGCACAAATGAAAGAGATGGAAACTCTGAATGCAGGTACAGGAGATTTGCAGCCTCTAAAACCCACCAGGCTTTATTCTCCGTGCCAAGATAAGCTACTGGCACCCTTGGGAGCTCTGCAAGTATAGCATAGAATTAAATCCAAGTGCAGGGCAAACACTGCATCTTCCCTATCCCATCCTCAGGCGGGGACATCACACCGAAAGGCCATTACCCTGTTCCTTCAGCCTTCATTTAACACCTCTTTAATCACCATTTCAATGGATAAATTGCTTCCAGAGGCACGCCAGCCTTAAGCCCTGGGTTTGTCAGAGAATAAAAACAACTGTGAAAGAAGAGAGTCAAATCTGCACATCAGGAGGCTATAGTCAAGGCAGCCTCTTCTAAGACACTGCACTGGTTTTATGCAGCTCAGGAGAAAAGGGTTTGGGGTTGGGGTTTTTTGTCCTCAGCAGAAGTCAAGGTGTTCCTTTCAGGGATCCTGCATTTCAAAGTGGATGAGAATTTTCAAATTTTCCTTCTTCATCTCCTCAAAAAGCCTTGTTTAGGCCATAGGTAAGAAACTGGGGAGATTTTAGTACACACCTGAACTTACTTAAATTTCTGGGCATGGCTTTTTTTTCAGGACTCCAATCCGAGGGCTGTAGAAATAAACCCAAAAATTCTTATATCTTTCCTAATAGAGGTAGATCAGGCCCTGAACTGTCAAATTGGTGTAAACACAGGTGCATCTGATTTTTCTCCCTTCTCTGTGCAGGAGTAGGATGACTAATTTGGAATGTAGGTAGAGGAATAGTTTTGGAAGGCCATGGATTTATTTTTTTAAATATCTGTGATTTATTTGGATTTTTTTATATAGCAGGTAAATTCTATTACTGCCATGCAACAGCACTTCTGATATCAAGACCTATGGTCCTAAATGAAAGCCTCACTGGAAACACGACAGAACTGAGAAGAAACAAGAGCCATAGACCCTTGTATCTAAGTGTGAATATATTTATGCATCGAAATCTATGCACAAAGATGTCTGGAAAGTGAAATTTCCCTTCTCCTATTTAGGTCAAACCCAAGAATAACACCTGTGTTACATATTACACACTGACCTAAATTAGAAGTACATCCCAACAGTTAGTACTGTCAGCATTTCAGAAAAAAAGCCTGTCTTTAGGGATTTTTATAACAGCTTAGCCAGAAAATGTTCTCGGGGCCAGATCTTGATAGAGATTCTCCATATGGGAGGAAATGTTTCTCAAATTTGAAAGAAATTTTTCCAGACTATTTTGGCTTGAAGGTAGAGGGAGGGAAAAAAGACATTTTTAACAATTGGTTGATTTTAATCTAAATTCACTAATAATTTCCTACTTTTTTTCTGAGATTTTTTTTTTAATTTGCTCACTCACATATTGCCAAATGAGTCTTTTCTGAAACGCATGACTGCAGAGAGAATAAATTGTTTTCCAGCATCACTTCAAACAGATTTGGTCCAATGGATCAGATGAATCTCAGCCCTTAGATCTGCCCAGAGCTGATGTGCCTAATCCCACAAGGAAAATTCCCACTGAATAAGAGCCAGATCCTGAAAGCATTTATGTGTGTACATGCAGCAAAGCATTGGTCATGTGTATAAACTTACTTTTAAAAAAGTTACTTATAAGAGCTTAGTCCTGTAAAAGTCAAGGATGGAAATCTACTGTGCCTCCTTAATTTATTCCATTTCCACTTCCAAATTTCTCTCTGCAACAAGAGTTACAGTGACAGTTGCTACTGTATGGATAGCCAGGAATTTTCCAGCATAAGCCTTTTCATTCAGAATCATCCAAAACACTCCACTAAGTTCAACCCCAAATTTGACAAAGAAAGGGTTAACTTCTAAAGATTATTTTTTCACTTGATATTAAAACAAACACTTTCCTCATTATTAAAAAAAAAAAAAAAACAAAACAACAACAAAAAACCAACACTTGGCCTCTTTTTAAACACATCTATGGTGGAAACAGCTGGAGGTAGGAAACTCAAGATCTGGCATGGATATGGGAAGTGCCTTTCTTTGTTGCAGTGAATGCTGGTCTGATTTGTGAGAGTGTTGATCCTTTGAAATGTCCCTTTGTGTATACAAGGACGGAGCATGGCGTGGATTCCTTCACCAAGCTCCAGCAGGCCACGGCTCAAGGCAGCCACTGCACACACACACACACGAAAATGGAATAATAAAACATGTTTTCCAGGCAAAACCAGAGCTACTATCTCCTCCAGAATGCAGGGAAGCCTTTTAAAATGCAGAGGGGTAAGAGAATGGGGTGGTGCATGTTTTGTGTGGTTGGCAGGTGAAACCCCTGCTCCGATGCACACCAGGAATGCCAACTCTTGGAAAGGCAGCCTGCTCCACCTCAAAAGCAGGGCTGACCTGCAAGGAGAGGCTGTGGAAGGCTCTCAGTGCCTGAGATGCACAGCCAGACGTGGTGCTGCTGGGTGGGAAGGTATCCAGGACAGGCAGTCAGTGGAATGGGAGCAATGGGAGCCCCCTGGGGAGCAAGGCAGGGTCTGGGGATCCCTATGGAAGCACAACCACCTGTTTCCTTTTCAGGTCCATTAATTCTCTATCCTCACCCCTGTACTTGCACAGAAAATCTGGACTGCTCCTAATGGAGCTGAAAAGATTTAGTACGTGCCAGGAGTGCTGCATGTGAGTTTTTGGGAAAATGAACTCTAAGGCACATTGGCTGTGTTGCTCGGCACTGTGTTGGATTCTAAGGGATCCTGGTGGCAAAGCTGAACAAAACACCGAGTTCTACCTACACAAAATAAACCAGACCTGGCACTGCTGCAGGACTGAGTCAATAAAATAAAGGTGGAAGGCACAGTGAAGACAACGAGCATAAAAGCTTGTTACAAAATATTCATTTACAGGAAAAGTTAAATTGTATCTTGTCAATATCCGCAGAAATGGCCCCCAGCTCACACAAGCTCTTCCCCTGCTTTTAATCGAGTGCAATTAACTTTCCACGGACACGAGGGAGCAGCAGGGAAATGCTGGGATTCCACGTGAACTAACTGCTGTTTTTTGGTGCCCCAGACATCGACGAGTGCACCCTGCCCCCGTACTGCCACCACCGCTGCGTGAACACCCCCGGCTCCTACTACTGCCAGTGCAACGCTGGCTTCCAGCTGGCATCCAACAACCACACCTGCGTAGGTAAGGAGTGCACAGCAGCTGCCCGGACACACAGACACCAGCACACAGCTGCCACGGGGGGAACCGAAAGGGAATAAACAGCAACCTGTGAAAGACTGCACTGAGAGTGATCCGAGAATTACGGGAGGCTTGGAGAAAAATCTGGAGCTTTCTCCATCACCTGTTATTTTGTTGGCATAGCTGATTTCCAAGGAACATCTAAAGCCTTATATTCAGTATTTAATCCTAGATTTAATTACTCTTTCAGTTCAGCTTTATTATTTATTGGCTTTCCTGATATTATTCCCAGCTCACACAACAAAGGCAGGAAATGGGAATTAAGGGAATCAATACCATACCTCTGCAGTTAAGGGTAATTATCCTCAGCACATTGTAAAGAAAGCCTCTAGGCCACATTTGAATATCTAGAAATATTAAAAATTAAAACAAGTGTCACTAAGAGTGACCTTTCAGCACTGATGTTGCCCTTAGAAATAAAACACTAAGGGAAGCTGCGCCGTAAAACTTTAAGACTGATGTCAAATTTGAAATCATAAGATCTGTTCTAGAAGGTTTAGAGTAATAAAAAGGTAACTCTGTCTGCTGAAGCACAGAGAGAACGGCTATGAAATCACAGATTGGTGCTGGAGATGGTCTGAAATGCCTTATAGATGTAATTTATGTATATAAAATCTCTGTTATATACATAGAGAAATCTTCCAGCTTCTACCATCTTTCAAGCATTGCCAGACCTCATCAAGCACCCTGGGACACTGCACAGCTCTGAACTGAGACAGGAATTGCTTGGTTCTCACCAAATCATTTTAAAAATTGCCCATGGACACAACAGAACCAAGTGACAGAAGTCACTTATTTGTCCCTTTCCATGGCTCAGATGGAAGGTGGATTCTTTCAGCACTTCCCAAACAACCTTTCCCTGGCTTTCCAGCCTCCCAGCCTCATCAGGCACACTTCTACCAGGTAAAGGAAAGGAAAGCTAAGGAGAAAATTTATAAATGAATGGTTGCTGCATCAAGACAAAATCTCACATCTGTCACAGTGACACCGACTGCTGTAGTCATTACATTTGTGTCATACCTTCTGCCTATATTGAAAGTGGGGCAATGTTTCTTGGAAAACTAACATAACTGGGGCTTTGGCCACCTAATTTACTCCTCCTGGTAGTGTTGGAAGAGGAATAAATAATTTACATCCTTTGCATGGTTGCCAGAAATTAATTCAGAGGAAGAAAAAAAATTTGTGATGAGTTTTCCCCTATTATCATTCCTTTTCAGGACTAGGAGGTTCATCATGCAGAGAATTTATATCCTCTTCATATGAATATGGTTTTCTGGATGCCTCACCTTTAGTTGTATCTGTAAATTTACAGGGTTGCTGACAATTATAAGCCATGAACTCAAAGGTTTTTTTCCAAGCACAGCTCTCTACTCTTGGAGACATCTGATAAACACGAACATGAATGGAAAACATGCAGGAGGGAAATACAAGGGAAAACACTAAAATCTACAGACTGACAGGAGCAGCAGTTAATCAGCAATCTGTGCAAAACAAGGGCTATAGATTCCAGAGGTGATTAGACTTATATAAACTCCCCATTAAAAATTGCTTCTCTTCTCATACCAGTGTCCTCAAAATGTTCCTGGGATGGGCAACACCATGGAAAATGTAGCACAGAAAAATACCTTCCCCCAATATGGTCTAGGCCATAGAGCTCTGCAGAACTCTACTGGCCTCAAAGGCTCATGTTATAACTGCAATGGAATTTAAAAGAACAAATTTTCAGAGTAATAAATAGCTCAAATAAATCTTAACCACTGCATGCTGAGAGGTCTTATCAGTATGTGTTCCTTATATCAATTATTTATAGAGACTTGGCATTTCATACCTGAAAAAAAGGCGCTGGAATGTGGAGTTTAATAGCCACATTAAACATTTTTGGGAGAATTCATCACACATTAGAATAACTCTCATTCCTGGAAAAATACTGGTTTTTACATGGAATGTAAAGCACAGATCTAACATTGCTCCAGTGACTGCAGATCTACACTGCTAGAGCCAGCTGAGCTTCTGCTGAGCGACAGGCCCAGCCTAAGGACTAATCCACCGAGCCTAATTACCACCTACACAAGATAAATATCTAATTTTTCCTTTCAGACATAAACGAATGTGATGCCAACAACCCATGTGCACAGCAGTGCTACAATATCCTGGGTTCTTTCATCTGCCAGTGTAATCCAGGCTTTGAGCTAAGCAGTGACAGAATCAACTGTGAAGGTAAGACTTTTTTTTTTTTGTTTGTTCTGGAAAAACAATTTTTTCACTTGTTTTTGTTTTCCAAGAAGCCTTTCTGTGAACTAAGGGACAGAATTGAAGTGCAGACACTCTGTGGGTACAGTTTGTAGCCAAAAGCCTTAAGATATTTATTTTTTATGGTACAAATGGGGCTAATTGACACCTGAGTAGCTGCAGCTGCTTTCAGGTACAGGTAGGAATGGGTCTCTCTATGACAAGTGCAAAATGGGACAGAGATTGCTGCACTTCATATCCCAAGTGGGAAGAAAGGTTTCTGAACCCTGATTGCACAAACTCCCTGGAATTGTGGGTGGTCTAATGCTGACGACCATTAAATGAATTGAAAAGGAATGCACACCAAAAACAAGGGCAATTTTGTGTCTTGTTAGGCTCCTCTGCAAACAAAACCTCCAATTTCTGATTTTAAGGGAGCAACAAATGTGCTTTTGAGGTGCTTTGCAGCCTGTGTATACAAACAGCATGTCTCCTGATGATTATACAATCAACACTTTATTTCCTCTGCCAGAAGCTCCACAGGGGTGCCCTAATCTCCTTTTGGACACATGATGACCTCACCCTTAGAGCCCACATCCTTTCTACCAGCCTTGGAGCCAGAGAGGTCCCTGCTTCAGCACTGCCCTCCCCAGCGAGCTGGAAGGGCTGTTACGGATCCTCCCTTGCTAAGCCAAGCTGCTTAAGCTAATCCTATTTGAACAGAACAGGGAGCAGCAAGTATGCAGCCTCCAAGGACATCCCTGACCCCAGCCCAAGAGCTGGACTCAGCTCAGAGGTAGTAGGAGGGAGCTCTGTGCTTTCCAAGCCAATCCCTCCTCTTGATAGGTTTAAATTCATTTCCTGTTGATGGCATACACTGCTCAGTTCTGTTTCACACCAGGCTTCCCTCACGAGGGACTGATGGATACACAAGGATAAAAAAGCAGGAGAATGGCATCCACTGATTATTATTAGAAGGCAAAAAAAGACCTTTCCTTCTTTCCCAGAGAGCTACTCCATGAGCGTAGGGCACAAGTACAAAGGCAACATTTTTGCCTTACTAACTAATCTCACAGCTGTGGGTTTTTTCCTCAAAGTCATCGCATTTTGGAATACTGCAAGTATACACAATTGCAAGAGTTATTTTCCCAAACCTGTTCTGAAGTCTAATTTAGCTTCTGCTTCCTCAAATCCAAAATTCTTCCTTTGGAGGATTACAAACAAAACCCCAGTAGAACTCACCCTCCCATTCTCAAGGTATTAAACAGCACATTTCAGGTTTTGGATAATTCTTTTCAAACAGATTTTTTTTTTCAAACGTTTAACTATTGTATTTAGTTTTGTAACAAACTCAGTTTTAAAAGCCAACAACATGAAGCTCTCTTGCTCTCTGCAGACACCGATGAATGCAGAACCTCAAGTTACCTATGTCAGTACCAGTGTGTCAACGAGCCAGGAAAGTTCTCCTGTGTGTGCCCTGAAGGATACCAGGTAGTAGGAGGCAGGACATGCCAAGGTAGGTGCCCTCCCCTTGGCAGGCTCAGCCCTGCATTATTGACACCATTCCAGGCAAGGCTAAGGGTGCCTGCTAGCTAAATGGTTGTATTTCATGACAGGATTACTGTGCTGTTAGCAGAAGATATGTTGATGAAGCAGTTGCTGATTCATTAAATATCTTATAACGTTACTTGAATCACTCAGCTCAAGTTCCAAGTGCTGCAGATTCCTAGGACAAAATTCCAGTTTTTGCAACCCGCAAGTAAAATTTGTCTTGGATGTCAAGGTAGTGCTTTAATTTGAGATAAACATCCCTGAATAAAATCAGGCCATTTCTTATAGACATGAAACATGGCTTTATATCATGTTTCTTTTCAGAGATTCCTAAATCCAGTCACAGTAGAAATTAAAGATGTGTTTCTTCTGATAAAAGGAGGAAAAAAATGCAAGCCTTCAGCAGCTTAGATAATTCATGTGTAGAAAAATAAATGTTCTGGCCAGGTGCCACCGAATGCCAGGATTTTCAAGTTTGTGGTTTTTCCTCAGTGGTACTAAAAGTCCCTGCATCTTATTAGAGAATATTGCAGAACAATATATTAAGTGCAAGAACTATTGCTTCTGTAACGCAGAACCTGATTAAACAGTCAGTATTTTTAGAAAAAAAGAGGTGTGATAATTAGGGGCAGAAAATATGAGAAAATAACTCTTGTTTATAAGTATTTTGTTTTACAAAAATCCTGATATTTCCCTTTTGAAGAACAGCAGCTGAGCATTGCAGGACAGTTGATTTAAGCATCTAAAAACCTGTTTGTGCCTTCCAAGAGATTACATTTGAATAAAACCTTTCTGTGCCTTTGTGAAATCCAGGAGACCATGTGGGTAGACAGTGGGGCTCTGGCACTGACAGGAAACAGAGCATTAATACAGTGCAAGGCTCACAGTCCCCACCTCCCTTCAGGGTTCTTTTCCCAGGCAAAAGAAGCTCTACTTTGCACAATAAGCAAGTTTTTACTGTTCCTTTTAAAGCTATTTTAGTTAAAGTGTAGCTATTAATGAAGCATTTTAGACCATGAAACCAAAATTATTAACAATGAGAAGAAGCAAAAGGTAAGAAAACAATTCTTCCCTGAGACCTTTTTCCTGTCTTCAGGACACCTTCTGCTGTAAAACAACTCTCTGGTAATTATAAACTTGACAGCATTTCCACAGTTACATTACATATGATTAATGTGCATCTCCAGTCAACTAAAAACGTTCAGTCTTGCTTAACACTCAATAAACAAATTAATTACACTTCTGCATAGAGAAACCCTTTATAGCCAGGTCCCAGAAAACAAGACAAGGACATGGAAAGCTCAGCACACAAGCAGGTTTTCTTGTAATACCTTTGCAGCAAGCCCAGTTCCATCTACTTTGACACAGTCTCTTCTCCTTCCTCCTAGACATAAACGAGTGTGAGACCACTAATGAATGCAGAGAGGATGAAATCTGCTGGAATTACCACGGAGGGTTCCGCTGCTACCCCAGAAATCCTTGTCAAGAGCCCTACGTCCTTACCTCAGAGAAGTAAGGCAAAAATTAAATCTTGTGTTTTTAGGCTGACCCTGGAGAGGGGACACGATGGGATGAAGCAGAGAATTGTATTCAAATGTCTTCTCCTGTGCTTTTACCCCTGTTTGTGTGGCAGCCGCTGCGTGTGCCCGGTGTCCAACGCCATTTGCCGGGAGCTGCCCTACTCGGTGGTGTACAAATACATGAGCATCCGCTCCGACCGCACCGTGCCCTCCGACATCTTCCAGATCCAGGCCACCACCATCTACCCCAATACCATCAACACCTTCCGGATCAAGTCTGGCAATGAGAACGGAGAGTTCTACCTGAGGGTGAGTACTGGTGGCAGTCACACCCTGCCCAGTCTTTGTGACAACCCCAAACGTCCCCACAAGGCTTCCACAGCACCCCAAAGTTCAGCAGCTTTTTGGTGCTTCCTTACTAAGCGTGCTTGGTTTCCAGTCTTTAACAAGCCTTTTACTTTCCCACCTGAAAACTCTCAACTGTGACTCAAACTGTTTCTTTCCAACTCAGGAATATTTAGCAATCCTGGGGACACCTGTGTCAGATTCACACAAAATACCTCCCTGCCTTCCCCTCTCCGTACCCACACTCCAGACAAATCTATTGGGGACACAGTTATAGAAAGATTCCTTGTACAATTACCTTAATTACATCTCTCATTTTGCAAAAGAAGAAATCAGTAACAGCATTCTAGAAATCTGTGCCCCATCCCAGTCTAAGCTCAGGCCAACTTACAATGGTTTTATGTTGAGACATAATTAAACCTTTATTTGCCATAGTAAAAACCAAGGAATGTCAAATTACTTGGGAGAGCAGTACTTCCTGTTGGTAGGATGCATCCAACTAGATACACATGAATAGGAGTGTCTAGAACATCTGCTTGGTAAGGGTTGGTTTTTTTGAAGAAATCTCATTTTCTTGAGCCCTTATAATATTTACAAATTCCTGGGAAATCTTTTTCCTCTGTATGTGGCTTTACACTCAGTAAAACAATCAACACAAAAACCTTCTATCAGAAATATATTAATTGGAAAGTTTTCATTTTTAATTATTTTCCTTCAAAACAGGAGCTATGGGGCTTTTGATAGTACAGCCAAGGGCATTAAGCTATGGTATTGCCATTTACACCACGTTTACCCAAGGTGGGAACAGGGAATTACTCATCCATATATCATTTGTCGTGACATTAGTCCGGGGAAAATCACTGCATCACAGGTTACACATCAAAACCCCCTGACTACCCCCAAATACAAACTATTTGCTTAAAATAAAAAAAAAAAATCACTGCAGGTGCCACTCGGGTTAGACCCCAGTGTGGCCCTCAGACTAACCCTTGGAGTAACAATTCCCATCTCCTGCTGCCACCCAACAAGAAATCCTTAAATAAGGAAGCATGTGTTTATTCCTGCCAGGAGACTGTGGTAAACAAAAGCTTCCTTGGAAGTTATTCCTACTGTTCTAGTAAAATGCTGAGCTGGCTCCTGGATGCAGCAGATGGATTGGATTCATCTGTGCACCCAACTCATGTGATACGGGGAGAAAATATTTGTAGTAGGTGAAGGCAGAGATGGAGTTGACCCTTTTATCATCGGGAAATGACAAAGCTGTTTGACAAACCAGCAGCACAACACCAACAAGGCCTGTCAGTGTTCCCCAGCAGCACAGTCCCAGACTGGGAAAAGTACAAAGTGGGGATGGCAATAGGTACACACCAGCTGCAAACATTCCCAGTGTTCACAAGGACAGCACAACTTCTGGAGCATGAGCCACAGACAGGGTGTTGAGTTTCCCTCCACTGAACAAGCAACCTCACTGTTATACACATTAGGGCTCTCGTTTTACTCATTCTCTCTCTATTTTAAAAGCTGGTGGATGAGGTTAAAACAACGACCATCCTGGGATAGGTTACCACTTCCCACATCCTTTGGGAGAGTCAGCATAACCAGGAACAGATTTGACAGCACAGTTTATACCTCTGGGCCTCAGTCAGGTGGAGTTTTCCCCGCAGCAAAGCCAGGTGTGAGATTAGTCATGGCCATTTGGAAGTGTTAAAAGAACCCTTGCCTTGTGCTGAGCCAGAGCCTTGCACAGTGGGGTGACCCAGCAGCGCCGACACCGCTGGGAGCTGCTGCGGGCTGGGTTGAGGCGGGCTTTGTGTGTTGTTGTTGCAGCAAACGAGCGCCGTGAGCGCCATGCTGGTGCTGGTGAAGTCCCTGTCAGGACCCCGGGAGCACATCGTGGACCTGGAGATGCTGACAGTGAACAGCCTGAATTACCGCACGAGCTCGGTGCTCAGGTTAACGATCATAGTGGGACCTTACGCCTTTTAGTGCCCGCAGCAGCCCTCCCTCCGCTGGCACTCGCAGCAGCCAAAGAATATTATCGGAAAGAAAGCACTTACTATTTTTATTTATAGATTTTGCTCTCTTTTTAAAAAGAATTTGTTTAGTAAGTTGATATCCTTTATTCACACATTACACCTGTAATTCCAAATTAGTAGATGTGTTCCATAGTATAACATGGGCATTGTCACTTTCTGTATAAAGATTTAAATCTTTTTTTATTACCTTCCTTGGACTAGATACATACTACGCTTTTATATGAGAACTGTATGTTCATACTATCCTGTAAAACTTCACACACCCTTCCTAGCCAAATAGGTCATGCAATTTAAAAGTGATCTTCTGTTTTATTTTTATTTTAAATTCTAATGCAGCTACACTGAATCTCAAAAAAGAAAAAAATTATGTAGTACGAGTGATACACAAAGTAACGGTTATCCGATAAGCTAAAATATATTTCTTCTTTTTAACTACTTTGTAACAAAAGGTAACAGTCAATAAAAATCTATTTCTGTAGACATTTCTGTGCTATCACAGTTGGTTTTTCCAATCTGGGTTGGAGGTGAAGTTACATTGTGAGAAATGCTTTGCATCAGGTTTTTGTATGCAGATTGCGTTAACCACACCATGGAATAACATCATGCTCTCTCCAAGAAAAATAGACCATAGGAAGAAAATTTCTCCAACAAAGAAAGAAACTCCAAACTGGAAATCACCAGGCAGGGCACAAATGTCCATGAGAACACTGTTGGTAGTTACTGGTCAGAGGGATGCAGCATTTTCAGACTGAAGTTAACATACTATTTTTCCAGAAATTATGTTGTATACTAAGAATTGAGTGCATTTTCCTATTAAGTTATATCATTTTCAGGCACTCAGTCCTGTTCCTGCTCTTACAACTCAGATGTTTCATGTACAGTGTTCATAAAATTTATTTCTAATTCAAGAACTAATAACATCTTTTGTAATATGAAAATCTTATTTCTTGTTTAAAATGTAGTAGTTAATCCTTTGATGTACAAAATTTTTAATAAAGATCTCTTACCATCTTGTACTTGCTCTATTTTGAGGTAGTTTGTTACTACAGCCATTATTGTCACGTACTGTGGGAGCTGGCAAAGCCATGTTGAGGTCTGCACAGGCAGAGGGATCCAGATCTCAGCCCATACAGGATGAGTTCTTGGAAGACTGAAAACACAATTCCTTTGTAGAAGGACAAGCCTGCTGCCTACTGAGATTTAGTTTTACTGACAGCAGAAGTTCACTCCAGAACAAAACTTAGAACAGGCCGCAACCGCTGCGGTTGAGGGTGACACGTCCCCCCCGCCCGGGCAGAGTGCAGAGCAGGACCCCATTATCCAATGATCATTCCCTCAGGAAGTCATTTGTGGCTTTAAACAAACACTTAATCTGCCAAAAGGGTCGGAGCATGTGGCTGTAGCACAGGCCAGAAAATCGTGCTGGTGCTGGGTCACGTTCTTTGCCTGGGGCCCTGGAGCAGTGGGGTGAGATCTCGGGCACCCCTCATCCCTCCCTGCAGGGAGGGGCTCACCAGTACAAATCCAGTTGCTCTCTAGTGGGATTTAACTGGGGCTTATCAGGCTGAAAAGTCTCTGATAAAGTGTTTGGCTTGTAGGGAGCTCCCTCCTCTCCCCAGAGAGATTCCTCCCCATTCATCACTACAAATCCACTCGGGTCTGAAAGGCAACTCCTCAGTCCACACAAGCACTGAGCAAAATGCCTCCAGCTCCTGCTCCTCCAAACAGTTCCTGTGGCAAACAGGGCATGCTCACCTGCACACATGCCTTAATTAACTTTCCCTCTCAATGTAGGCTGTCCTCACAAACAAGCTGTGCTGCCCCTCAGGCATCCCCCTCCACCCCCAGCACTGTTCTTTTACACCAACTTTTAACTTCCAAATTGTGCAATTCAGCATTGCCCGCTCCAAGAAGATCAATTTTAATGCTTTTAAGTTTAAAATGGGCAGTTCTCTTTTGGGAGGTGCTCAGAGGAGGTTCAAGTGGCTTTGCCTCCTTAAGACCCCAGACTCAAAGGGCACCAGGCT
This sequence comes from Rhipidura dahli, assembly GCA_013399225.1. Classification (NCBI taxonomy): domain Eukaryota; kingdom Metazoa; phylum Chordata; class Aves; order Passeriformes; family Rhipiduridae; genus Rhipidura; species Rhipidura dahli. The sequence continues at coordinate 1,550,607 of VXAC01010020.1, forward strand.
GGTCTCTGTAGCAAATTAAGGAACCACAAATCATCCCTGAAGTCCCCAAGCTGCCAGGCTCTGACCCAAGGATTTACTCTTCCTTCACACTCTGCCAATTTTTACATCAGTTTCATCACCAGCACTTCTAAGCCTTCCTTTAAAATCTCTGCTCATCTGACAGTGACCCAAAATTGATCATCATATGTAAAAATATTTATATAGCTCTCGAATGGCAGGAGCAGCAGAGATAGTTGTACCTCACATGTGTGCCCAAGCCATCCTCAGCCTGCACAGCTCTTCACACCTCACAGTGCTCAGAATTGGCTCAATCCAATTTATTTACACACAACTGCCCTGCCAACCCTGCTCCCTGTCTGTCTGCAATATCCAGGTGTCCACCAGATCACTGAGAGCCCAAACTGGCCGCGTCAGAGATGATCACACAGCTCAGGAGCGCAGAGCCAGCCACTTGTCACGGTGGCTGCAGCTTGGTTGAGCCTGAAGGCGGTCACTGGGCGTGGGCAGCACTTCCATGAGAGCCAGGAGCTGGAATAACAGCAGCCCCTCCAAACCAAAACAGGAGCAAAGCTGAGCTGTGCAGAAACTGGCAGGGCGTGGTTGGTTTTGTTTTGGGTAGGGGTGGGGTATGTGACTGAGCCTGAAAGGAGCCCACAGTCAGAATGAGAAGACGGTTCAGAGCCTGACCAAGGAGAGCTTTTGTACACCAAAAAACCTGCACCTTTTTAGGAGGGAAACCTGCAGATTCTCCAGGCAAGCAGAGCTTCACCTGTTCCCTGCAAATTGCATGGAACTGCAGCAAACATGCAACAAGAGTTTGAAGAGCTTCTTGGATTATAAGGGACACTAAAATCCCAAGAAATTAGATGAGAGCAGAGTGTTTGCTCAGTCTTCTCCGTATCCCATTGCCACGACCATTACCAAGAGCACACTCCAGGAAGGATTCTCATATAAATCTGTCAATGTTGGAGAAGATTCTAAATCAGGATCACATGCAAAGTTTAGTATCTTCTCAGAAACAGAAAACAGGGAGAAAAGAGAAAAAAAGAATGGGACTAAGTAAACAGAACTTAAGGAAATTAAAACGCCAGTTCATTCACTTCCCCGGGACCACCTGAACACAGTGCAGTGGGATTATTTTGCTTGGAAGGCTCACAAATGCAAGTTTGTTGTTGAATCCCGTTTCCATGGCTGCAAAGAGTTGCTTGTGTTTTGAATGATCATCCCTGTTTCTAACTTTATAAGTCTCCTAATAAAATATAGAACAGCTGCTGCCCCAGTCAGCTGTTGAGCATATGGAGCCCACCAGGGACAAAGCCCACTGTTAACACGGAGAATTATTTTTAACGCCCTCACATATCTAAACCTCCCCATCATCTCAGCAAAATGGCACAATTCCACACTTCCCAGCTGGGGGAACACCTGCGTCATGCAAAACTGAACTGAGCTGCATCTGCTACAAAACCCAATTTTATTTCATCTGGCCAGCAGAAAAAAGTGATCAGCCTCAGTGAACAGGGCAAAAAGTTAACTGTGTTTTATATCTGGGGAAAAGCAGATGTCTAGTTAAGATGTTTATACAGCAAACATTTCTGTATATATTAGGAGGAAAGAGAGCTGTTTAATAAAACAGGGTTGAGTTAGAGTTGCCAAAGCAAATTTGAAGGGCAGTACAACAGCTTTTGTAATTTTTGCTTGGGAAAAGATATAAAATCCTGTTTTATATTGACATTGATTATGTGGATCAAACAAGTAATTTTTTTAAGTAAGTGACCTCAAAGTTAACTCTTTAAAGTCTCACATTTGCTGTGTGTATTTGCTCAGCACAAAAAACTGCAAACATCATGCCACAGCAATATGACAAGGTAGCATTGAAGGCATCCCCAATTTATTCTCTGCCATCTCAGCAATCATCTTGATACTTGGATGAGGGGCCAGGACACCCAGCAATGCTCCCTGAAAATGAAAATACTGAAACTAGGTGAGGTCCAGGTTTTGGTTTGCAAACACATTCTCTCTATGTCAGTCACATGCTGTTTCTCTCAAGATAAATTATTTTGCTTTCTCATCCGGAATCCCAATGGTCCCAGAAGCAACATCAGTACCCTGCATCTCTGCTCCCTCACAGAAACACATCAGGATAATTAATATTTTTAAATGTTAATAATATTTTTGTAATTTCTACATAACCACACAGTACATACATATTCAAACAGGATGAACATTCAAAAGGTGCAGCTCTCAGCTAAGCACTTCAGCAGCTCCTGCCCTGCAAACACACTCTGCTGCACTTCATTGCATTGCTGTAATAAAACATCCATTTTTTTCTCTCCTCCCAACACTTAAGACACCCCCCTAAAGCTTCTGCAGGTCCACAAAATCTCCCAGAGCAAAGGCAAACCCCATCCCCATCCATACACCTGAACAAGCACACAGAAAGGCTTTCAAATGGAGCAGCCTGCCAGCTGGGTTGACAAAAGCAACACATTTATGCTGTTAAACTCTGAAACCACAGCCATGGAAGTCACACAGCCACCTCAAGGTTTAAATCCTGACAGTGCCACTCCAGAAACATCTGAACCTGTGACCAGCTCCTCTGAGGGTCACATTTTCTTCTTGTACTAGAGTGTTTCTGGAGTATCTCTGTGCAACGTACAGGAATGTTTCCTATACAGAATATATACAACAAACACCCAAGTGGGAAGTCAAAAGAGCAAAATTCCTGCAGGCGGCATGGAAACTATGAAAACAAACAAATTTTGGAAGCTCGGAGCAAGGGCTGCAGAGGGGAAGCCAACATACCAAAACAGCAGGGTAAAAGGCATTATTAAAACCAATAAGTCATTCTCTCAGAAGCTGAGGCTGTACATGAACAAGGCAAATGGAAATGTTCCTGAGCTCTGGAAGGTCACATGTGAAAACAAACACGGCAGGTCAAAGGAGCAGCTTGCAAATGCCTGCACTGGCAAATCAAAATTCTCCCAGTCGCAGCAAAAGCAACATCCCAGGAGGCTGATGGGGCCAAGGAGGGACCCACACATTAGGGGGACCTGCAAAAGAGATACTGCCATGGCAAAAAAAAAAATGAAGTGAACCTTTCTATTGCATGCCTGGAGGAAGAACTTGGCACAACAGCACAATGCCAGAGCTGCTCTTACAGGCAATGTTTCAAAGGACCTGCCCTGGAGTAAGAAGTGGATAAAAGAAGGGGAACAAAAAATGTTGCTACTGATATCCAGTTGCTCAGGTAAAGATGGGCATCCTCTGGGAAACAGAGCCCTTACAGAGCTCTGAATATTGAGCAGGAAATGCCAAAAAAAACCAAAGGGGCTAAATGGAAAGCGATGCACATGCAGGAAGTTATGCCAGCTTTATCTGAACAGCAAAGGCCTCTGGACTGACCACCGCCTCCCAGGAGAGCGCCAAGGTTATGGCAGACCATTCAAAGAGGAAACCACAACTCCAGAAAATTAATCCAGCACCAGGAGTAACTGGGGATCAGAGCAGGGAATGAAACGGAACCTTTGCACACTTGTGTAAATGCACAGCAGCATAAACACAGCTTGGAGCTTGGGTCCTGTCCCCCTCTTACAGCAGGACGCTGGCAATGGTAAAGCCCACATCAGGCTGAGATTTCACTGCACACATTCCCAGGAAAGCCTTCCAAGAGCCATTAAATACGTGGCTGTCCTGGACAGGAGCTGTTCCCCTGGCACCCACGGGCACAGGGGAAGCATTTCCAGTTTGTCACTAGCAGCTCCAAAGCTGTTGCACACCCTTGCCAGGAGCTCTGCTGTCAGCACCGGCTCTCACGACGCCAAATGCCCAAAACCTGGAAATCCCACCAAAAGAAGGGAGGCAGCCTGCACAGAGCATGTTGGTGCTGCATCCATCACCTGCACCAGTGAAGTTTTTGTGTAGTTGCTGCCAGCACTGGGTTCTGTGCCCAAATATCACACCCAGCTCAGCAGTGGCCACAACTGCATCAAAGCCAATTCAGCCAGCAGCAAATGTTTGCAAAAAAAGTCACCTTCAAGGGAGAAAAATTTCACTTCTGCCCAGTTTAAAGGCACTGCCTGGAGGAAGGCAGCAGGAGCCAGATCACTGCAGATAATGGTGTTTCCAGGAAAGCTGTTTCTGCACACACTTACTAGGCATGAATTGATCCTTCGAGTGATTAAAACTGAGATTTGCATTTGCTGCCTTCTCTTCCCAAAACAAACCTGGCTTCAGACAGTTTTGCAACCCAGGGTCAGTCAAGAGACTGCCCCCCAGTATTTAGGAGGGCTGTTTTGTTTCAGGAGAGCTCTACAAGCTGGCAGAGGTAGGTAGGCAGAGGAACATGAACCAACACGCCGAGCACTCCCTGCAAGGCCTGTGATTTTGTACTAAAAACCAAATCACGAGGATCAAAACAGTAACATGAAACTTCAGTGGGGTCAGGAGATTTCTGCCTCTGCTCTGGTATGCTGAGGAGGGAAGATCTGAATTATACAGCGAATATCTCCAATAAAGCACAGAAATTTCATGGACAATCAAACATTCCATGCTGAAAGCTACCCAGTTCTAACACAAGCAAACATTTTGTGGTAGTACCGTTCCTTACTTGTTTTAAAAATTTGTTAGCCCCATTTTCTGTGGTGACAGAACCTAAGAGGCCACAGTGACATTCCTGTGAAGCTTCACTTTGTGCTTTGCACTAAGGCTGTATGCATGCAAATGTAAAGAAAAGTTGGAGAGGCACCACTCTCACAGCATAGCAGTCAAAGACGAAGATAAAGCTCTCCTGAAGGATTACTCACACATACCTGCTACAGGTGTATGATATGTGAAATGGGGATCCAGTCAGTACCAACATCCCACCCAAATCCACCTGCCTGCAGGTACCCAGGTAATGGAAACATGTCTCTAAGCTGGCAGCTTGTTGGCACAAAACAAAGCACTTAAGTCACTATTCATCCTGTCATAATTCGATGCTTGTACCTAGGCCAAAACCCCTAAACCAGGCTATTAGCAAATGTTAAGTCCAGTAGCTTGGTATGTTTCTCTTCCCCAGACTGGGATAAGCATTAACCAGCTCAGGAAAAAAACAAAACATACTCATAAAATCTCCAGATTCTGGGGTTTAGCCTCTGTTACTGAGTTTACAAGATTGTTTTGAATCCGAGCTCTGAGTGTTCAAGCACATTTCAGAGCAGGGTGGAACACCCCCAGCCCTTCTTTACTCTTCCTCTTCAATGGACTTTGGGCAGCATCACAACACATTCTCCACCACAGCACGTTCTGATTTGAATTTAACCCTTCTGCTGCTGTTACACTGCTGCAGGGATACTTTTTAGCTTTGCACCGCTAAGAAATTCTTTGCCTCTGGGATCATCCACATTTGCACACACTCAGACACTTGGGATTGAGGCTTTTGGTCTGATTGCTCCTGACCATCAGCACCAAAAATGAAAATACTGTGCTTTGGGGGAAAAATACTTTCTAGAAATTTAGAATGATCAGCCTGGCCTTGAAAATTAGACAGTGCTCTCAAGTAGTGGAAGGTGTTTGGTGATGAGGGTGCTGTCTCACACCACAGGCCCCAAACCCACTGAACAGCTATTTAACCTGGGACATTTCAACAGCTGTCCTCGGCAGAAGCTTCCTGATGTTGCCTGGACTCTCCAAAAAGACATAAAATATTTGTAGCAATTCCCTGAACAAACCCAAGAGGCTTCCTCGAAGCAGAGCCCTCAGCTCTGTTGACTTGTGTTTTTAAAAGGTAATATAAATTCCACTTACGCTGGTTTGTTTTCATGTTGAAAATTGGTCTCCATAGACATGGTTGAAATCATGCCCTGCAGCGCCGAGGCTGGAGCCAACAACCACACAGCCCTTCGCCAGTGCAGAGCTCAGGAGGCTTCAGAGGTGTAAACGCCATCCCACCCAGCACAGCAGCACCAGGAGAGCACAGGGAAAGGGACAGGGTGCCCCATTCCACAGGGAAAAGCCACAGCTGTGGCCGCCCAGGCACCGGGAGAAGTCTGAGGGGTTACCCCCACATCACCCTCAACCCACTGCTCGCACATTTTGTTCATCAGGCACTGACAAACCTTAAAGAGCACACATGAAGCCTAAAATAGTAATTTCTGTTAATTTTTAAAGCCTCGTTGCCCTGCAGGAGCTCCCTCAAAGGCTGACATGCAGCTAGGACCACAGCGGTGCTTGCCAAGCAGAAACAGCAATAAAAAGAAATCAGGGTGAGACAAACAGGGGGAATATGTGGAGAAATGACAAGTCGAGGTTTTTATATGGAATTTTATATCGAGGGTAACATTCCTGTCTAACACAGGCATTTTAATACTTCCGGATGCAAGCCTCAAGCCAAAATCCAGTGAGGTCTGATGTTACGATAGTGTTTAAGCTCAGGGATGTTGTACATTTTGCAAAAGCTACAGGTTTTCCCAGTGCCAGAAACCATTCAGAAGAGCAACAAAAAAGCTTTTAATTCTGCCCCAATAACCCCTCCACAACATCCCAGCACGGAGCAATCGCAGAGCAGAAATGAGTCCTGAGGCAAACCGCCCAAGTGGATTTGAACACAGAGATGCTGCGGAACCTGCCCACCCCATCCCCAAAAAAGGCAGAGAATGGCCTATATTTAAGAGAGCATTATTTCCATGACACTGTTTTCTCCCCTTCTGCAGCTCCAGGCTGCTTCAGCCACCTCCTGCACCACGCTGGGGTGGTTTTGCAGCGCTCCCTAGCACCGCAAATGCCAGGCAGTGGGAAGAATTTCCCTGGAAAGCTGGTTCAGGCTGGGATAAAGCACAGGATGGCCGGGCTGAGGGGGGTATCGGGCTGAGATCAAAGCAGGAGACACATTGCCCAGGTTCACAGCGCAGCAAGCGTGAGCCCCACGAGCGATAAAGCTTTGGAACAACTTGTCCCGGAGCCGCCACTGCTGCTCCGCAGCTGCCAAGGCCCATTTCTGCTTGGTTTTCACACCATGCCAATTCTTCCCCTATAACATTAAGCTGCCTTGAGGCAATTTCAACTTACACATCTGATATTTGGAGCATTTTCTATGCTCTGCAGCTCCGGAGCCGGCACAGCCCCTGCACTGCCACTTCCCCTTTTCACCTCACGTCACCCTTCGCAAAGGCACTTGTTCCCATTTAAGGGCTCACACACCTTTTCTGGGATTTGGAGATATTGAGGGAATCATATTTTGCTGAAGAGCAGGAGTGAACCCTCAGTGCCACAGAGATCAGCTCTGCAGGGGCATCAACCTAACAGCAAAGTATACAGGACCTGTCTGCTTGGATATATCCATCATCCTGGAGATGAGTTTCTCCCTCTTAAGAATGTTCCGAGCTCATGAAATCCATTAATTAATCACAAATATAGAACCCAGAAACAAATAAACACTGTTTGAAGGCTAAAAGCTAGGTTTCAAGACCATTCTGAGTGGTTCCAAGTTAAAAAAGCAGATACCCAATTAAAAATATTCAATAATCTCGAAAGTCTCCAAATTCCTTATTTGTTTACTTATCCAACTACACATGAATAATTCTAGTCTAGCACAGGCCTGTTTGGGTGCCAGATCATGTTTGCAAGTCTGCCCTGTGAAAGGCAAATGTACAGTTGAACTTGGATGCTACGCAAGTATCAGCCAGCTATTAGCGGTGATTGCTAAACAATTTTTCCAAAAATTAGATCAAACAAAGCTCAATGCCTGTGGTTGTTGCTGGTTACTGCGGTGAGGAAAACAGTTGCTAATACACAACTGGTTGGGCTCAAATTATAAATGCAATTAAAATGCTGCATTTATTTTGCTAGAACAGTATCTCTACTTTATGGAGATTTTTTTTCCAGCATTAAATCCAATTTCTGTACGCACCACCAAGATGGATGGACAGACCTAAAGGGACACTTGTGTGCACAGGAACCGTGATCACGGTGATTCAGCTCACAAAACACCAAGAAATTTCGCAGATGCACCTCCAAAACCATTGGTTAAACCATTCAGATGTAACAGTTGTGTAACAGAGTTACAAAGAACACCATGGAAAAGCAGAAGAGGAAAGAAACTTCCTGAGGGTTTGGCATTGTTACTATTAGTGATGGCTGAATTCATTTTGCCTCATTTCCAATGCAGTCAGATATTCAAATAAAACTTGAACACCATCTGTTTGCCGTGATCCAGAGACAACAAGGATTGGAGACCAGGAATCATGACGATGGCAATAGTTACACACAGATTTTGCCTACCAGATCCAGTCTGGGACCTATGAGAAAGGCTCTACCTGGAAGAAGGGAAAAGTTTCCTCTAAATGCAAACCCATTCCTAACTGAATCAGCACTGGACTTGTGGAAAGAATATATTTACAAGGGAAAAGATTTTACAAGAAAATTTTGCAAATGTAATCAATTTCTGCATGGAAAGAGTCTCTGGAGCAGCAGGGCAGAAAACACTGGCTTTACAGCAGCTGGGGAGGAATGGCTTGCAAAACCTCTGCACCTCAACCTGTGCTATAATTATACAGCTCATTAGTTTAATCACTAACAACTCCAGACTCTTCATGATGAAATCAAGAGTGCTGTTTCTCTGATTTGGGAAGCGCTCTTAATTTTTTTTTAAGCTGAAGTTTTTTTAGAAGGTTGACAAAACCAGGAACATTAAAACTGTATGTTCAGGAACTGAAGCAAATTAACTAAGTAAAACATCCAATAAAAGCACCAAAAAAAACCCTAGAGCAAACTTAATTGTGATAACTGAGTTTAATGATGTTAAATGGCAAAGCTCATCACAAAAAAAATTACAACTGAAACTTCCCCCCAGTATTACTTAGGGCAGGTTTCACTCCACTTAACTCGGACAACAGGAAAAGGATTCACAATTCATTTAGTCAAGGAAAACCTGTGGGGAGCAGGAGGGCTGAGGAAGCACATCCATAATTAACTCCCTTTGGAGGCACAGTTATGATATGAGTGTATGCACTAATCCTTCATTTTCCTTCCCTCAAACATTTGTGCTCCTAAATTTGTAGTCAAGATTTGCACATGTCCCTGAATGAGAATAAATCTGTGCAAGGCTTTGCTCTGACATTTGCCCAGTGTTGAGCCCACTCTGTCCCAGGCAAAACCAGCACAAGTGGGGACACGGGTGTCCCATCCCCTCCTTCTGCCAGCAGCAACACCAACCAGGGGACACAGGTGGGCTCCCCCCAGGAATTCAGGGATTGAGGCACGGCTATGCCAAGCTCCAAGGGTCAGCCTTGGAGCCTGGGAGGTGCCATGGGCAGCTGCCTGGTCACACAAGGGAAACTCCTCCAGGAAGCATCAATTAACTCCAACCCAGTTAAAGGCAGGGGCTGAACAGACCCCAAATTGCCACCAAAGCACCTTCAGCAGTGTTTTACTGCAATCCTCAAAAGCATATTCTCTCTTGCATGTAACCAAGGCCACTGGTGCTCAGGGCCAGCCCTGGCCAGAGATCCCAACGCAGAAGCCAACAATCCCCAAACCTTGCAGAGTCAGCCAAGAAACTGGGTTTTATTCCAGCTCAGCCACTCAGGGCAAGAGGCTCACAAACCTCAGAGGCTTCAAATTCTTCCCAGGGTTAAAAAAAATCAGCCCTCGCATCAAAATTTTGTAGTATGGCAAGTCAAACTCCTTTTCAGAGCACAAAGCAGATGGAGAGAGGATTTTCTGGGCATTTTTTTTTTTTTTTTTTTGCACCAAAAAAATGGCTGTGAATTTGCTGGTGCCCATCAGCACCTTGCACTGTATCCTGTTACAACAGAAATTGCTATGCAAGTCCAGCTGACCATGTGCCACTGCTCTCAAAAGTATCAGGTTCAAGAAGAAAAGATAAGATTTCCAGATGAGAGATTGTTTGTCGCTCATGGCAGGGGCAGAATTACATCTGCTTGAGGATTTCACAAGTAGAAACTACTCAACAATTGCTTGAAATTGGAAAGTAGGTATAATCCTAAAGGAAAAAAGTCACAGAGAGAAGATTCAGCAAAGAGCCCATGGTCAGTGATACACTGGATATTGCTGCCCTGACTTCGTGCTCCTACTTGCCAGTACACACAATCACTTTTAATAACTTGAAAACAGCAGTAAAAATCAAAAAAAATCATTTATTAATAGGTGTTTTTTTCAGAACTGTGGTGAAACCTCTGAAGCCAGAAGGATAGAGTATCACCTGTCTTTGGAATAATATGCTGGGAGCTGTCAATAAGAGCATTCCAGTGACACAGCTAAAATTAGGGTGTGCAACTGAGAAGCCCCTGGCTTCCTTCAGATGCTCTTTACACCCCCCACACAAAAACTTACACACAACTTACAGAGACCGAGTTTGGGAGGCTCTGAAGACAACACCTGAAATAAGATCGAGACCAAACACACAGTATGAAGTAATGAGACAATAAAATAAATCAAAGGCTGCAGCTGAATCGCTGAACTGTTACCAGCTGTGGAGCAAATACCTGTTACTGGGAGCAGTTGCTACTACCCTATAAAACCTTTACATGTTCTGCACATTTCAGACCCCAGAACAGGGTTGAATATACTTGGCTTTAAATGGCAGGTACCCCCATTAATATAAGCAATTACCACTCTTCTCCTACTCTTCAAGCCAGTTGCGACTTGTGCAAGTAACTGTATGAATTAAACACCACACACTGAATTCTTTACTAACCTTTCTTTCAACAAGGTAGCAACATGGAAGTATAGCTATAGTAAGTGCTGATAGGATTTATAACTGGGTCCTGAGTATAAATCATATTTTTATCAGCCTCAAACTTTTTATTGCTGTTTTCATCCTTCATTTTATATGTCCTATCTCCTTTCATCAGTAGAACCTATATCAAGGTGTAGCTCTTACTACATACCTCAAAAAATAACACAGATTTTTTTTTTACCAAGCAAAAATTACAAAAAAAAAAAAAAAAAGAAAACATTAGGGATTCCAAGGAGTTATCGTTAAGAAATAAATATTCACATTCATGGTAAAATTTAAAAGCTCCAAACAAAGAGCTTGACCCAGCCCTGGTGAAACTAGTGACATTTGCCACAGCAAGAGGATGGAGCCAAACACACTGGAAATGGATCAAGGACATGGCATGGGTTGACAAACTGCAGCATCAGTGGCTCTTAATTTAAGCTTAGACCTCCTTTTTAAGGCAAGTGAGTGAGAACTGCAAAAAAAAAAAAAAACCAGCCTATATCAATCACCATATCCACACAGTTCCCAACTCCTATTTATAGTTTTGCTTTGAAATTGAGGAGAAAAATGCAAAGCCTCGTGCCAAAGAGAAACAGCCACGATCCACAGGACTCTGAGCTGCAAGGCTGCTGTTTTATCTCAAGTGTGCTGTCCACCCCACTCAGCACTGCTGCAAGTTCAGACTTCACCAACATCCGACTTTTAACAAGATTTCAAAGACTTTTCCTGGCGTTTGTCAGAGAGCAAAGATAAAAAGGATTCAGTGGCTGAGATACTTTAATGATGGACAAGCTGTGGTCAAGCAAAGCTCTCCTCCAAACTTCCACTACCTGGACCCTTCTGCTTGGCACCTCCAGCAGCTTGGAGGCTTCCAGAGCTTTGTTCTTTGTTAGAGAGGCTTTATGAATCACTGTCTTGCTTTTGCTTCTCTTACTTGAAAATGCCTTTTAAAACTAACACACTAAGTTAAAAGAAAGCCCAAGCAACCATTAAACAACTATTTCAAAATATCACATCCACACTTCAACATGTCAACCTGGGATTTGAAGAGTTCCAAATTCACCTTTTTTGACTGATTTTGTGCTATCACCCGGCACACCACAGATCAATCACACTTTGCCCTTCAATCACTCAAAGAATTCAGGGCCTTGGGTCATTTCAGACTTCTTGTATTCCTTGGTAGGTACCATAATTCCCATCACGAGCATTTAAATTTAAACCTTTGGCTCTTCACAGCCAACAAAGACCTGCACAACCTCTCAGGGCAACACAGAGAGGAGCCCTGAGCAGTGCTCAGCCATCAAATGGGATTTTTGGAGTGTTTTCTAGAGTACAAATAATTTTAATTTGGGCACCCAAAACCTGGATTGACAGAGAGCAAGGACACATATCAGGAAGCTTCATGCATTACACATGATGTTCACTTACATTCCTTTTTACATTAACTGAAGATCCAGGTCATCAAAGTCATCTGTAATGTTAGAAGTGGTGCTAATTCAGTTTAGAAAACAGGAATCTGAACAATTCCCCACACATGCAGGGTGCTTCTGCAGTTAGCTTTGCTCAACTCCTTTGTCAAGGGCACAGCATTGAATGATCAGAGCTTGTAGAAATGCCTGAAAAGGCTTAAAAATCACACCTCTAGGTGGTCCTCTTTAGTCCATGAATTGAGGGTCTCTTCAGCCCCTCTCCACTCCCACTGCACACAAAAAGGGAAGAGCGCTGTCCATAATAAATTTTGTAAAATTTACTATTTCTGTAGATTTATCTCTTTGTTTCAAATAAAAAATACTCTCTGTGCCAATCACTCACCCGTGCAAATTAAAAACTGAAGTGAAAACCAAGCTGTTGTTTTCTATTATTCCGTAAATATTCAGTGTACCCTTGGAAGCTTCCAAGCGAGTCATGCAGGAGTTGCGTGGGCAGAAGCTGCACCCTGCAGGCACCACCAGGAAACAGCCAGAACAGAGCCGGGACCGCGCGGGCACAGCCCGTGCTCAGCTCAGCAGTGCCACCGTATGGCCGAGGGTTATTTTAAACAAAGACACCCCAAACCCTGCATTTCAGAGTTTCACTCTGCCCAGGGAGCTCCCTGCCAACGTGGGCACGGTATTCTCAATTTCTGTACCATAGAAAAGCCAGGGCATAGTGAGGACCACTCCCCCACC
>VXAC01010020.1:1563522-1587333 GCA_013399225.1 Rhipidura dahli
CCCCACCCCCCCCCCCCCTTTCACCAAAGGGACAGGCTCTGGAATTAAATCCAGCACAAGGGACAGACTCTGAAATTAAAATGCGATTCTTCACACTGCCTTGAAGAAATTGTTATTCAGTGAACTGGTTGGGGTCAAAAAAAGTAACTCTCACTGTGGTTCCTCATCCCTCTGATTTTCTGGTGAGCCAGTGTTCCAGGCCCACTACTAATTTCTTCCCTCTGTCCAATGCCAGGAGCAGCCCCCAGCACACAGCCCAATACCCACTGCCAAAGTATATTTACCACATCAAAAAAATCATGTTTACTTCAAAGACACTCTGCAAATAAAAGAAACGTTTTCAGAATCTCACATGATACAACAAACAGGTCTTTGTGTTTAGTAAGTAAATACATACAAGTAGAACCTTCCCACAGTACCTGTCCCACTGATCTGGAATATTCCTGTCCCTTGGGAAGGTGGTAAAGGAGAAAGCAGCTCAATAAAGAGTTATAAAATACAAAGGTAACACCTTTAGGACAGAGTTAGTTAGAGGGAAAAGTTTTCCTTTCATTAGATGGAAAGACACTTTAATACAGTCTTGCAGCACATGTACATAATGATTTGAGCACAATCCAGACTTAAGGCATCTGAGCAAGTAAATTCAAGTGGTTTTATGTGTCAGAGAACCCAGATCCACAGCTCCCAGAAACCTTTGCAACTCTAATTCAGTACCTGGCCAAGGACACTTAAACTTCCTGTAAGGAATTACCCAGAGTCTCTATTTCCAAGTAATACAGAGGGGTTTCTTTCAAGATATATAACCAGTACCCACTATCCTGCAGAACTGCCCTTGCCAGCTCACATCAACAGGTCTGAGCCCAATCTCCTGCACAGCTACGAGGTCCCTGCAGCTGAACACACAACTTTCCCCTACAGACCCTCAGTTGTAGAGGCTGCTCCCACCCTTTGCATCTGCTGAGCTTTTTTCTACGTGCCAGAAGTTCCCAGGTTTGAGTTTTTCCTTCACATGAAGCACCTAAAAGCTGGCCTGTAGAGACACATTACATCCCATACACCAGCAGGAAGGCTTGGCTGAACACAGTTTGCTGAACATAAGAGACTTTAATTCTCAAGTTCAGATGGCAAATAGGACAAAAGAGAGCTCAGGAAAATATGAAGGAGTTGACTCCACTAGTTCAAGTAAGGAGCTTATATTTTCTTCTGTGCTTCTGTTGTTTCCTACCACAAGGGGGAAAACAGCACAACAGTTTTCCTGAAGTCCTTCACCACGTTTAGACTTCACAGCAATAAAAACCATAATTCAAATTGCTTAGAAGCTTCTCCTTCAAAAGAAAAAAAGATGACACCTCTACATACCTATTAAACGGTGGGCATGACACACAGGTTTTATATACAGATGCACTTGACTGCTGACATGGCCAATTAAGTCTTCTCAAAAATAAAAGTTTCCTCTGACAATTGTTCAACCCTCTGTCTTACTCGATCTTTATAGGGTACAAATATAAAAAAAAACAAACAAAAAACCAAAAATCAACAACAGCACACACAGCTCATTTTGGAAACCGCAGCACTGGCTTGGGAAAAGAGAATTTACATCTGCAACTCTTTCTCACGTGTTCAAACACTCCCATAAGAGAAATAGTTGGTTGTGAAGATCTCAAATTTACTCAGCAGGAGAGGAAGGATTGGGATAGGCACAGGCTTGAGTTTAGTCACCTACATCTCCTGCTTGAATCCACTTTCCATTCCCAGAGCACACAGAATGCTGCAATTTCACACCTCCTGTTCAGGGAGCAGAGGAGCACAGAGCCCTCGGGACCCTGGGAGAAAAAGGAAGTAGGACTAGTGCTGCCCTAAAATAGGAGGAGACACAGGTGCCCCCAACAAGAAGCAGGAGTTCCAAGGGCAGTTTGTCTAATGCAGTCAGCCCCTCTTCTTGTTTCACTCAAATCAAAGATTACACCCACCTGCCACAGACATTGTGGTTCCACATGAGTTTCCTGAAGAACACTGAGACACTGGAGTTACACCAGATAAGGAAATCTAGCAGCATCTGAAAGCCATCACAAGAAAATTAAAGGAAATTAAATTAAAGTAGAGCTAAACATGACAAGAATAGAGAGAGAAAACCAAATAAAGTAGAAATTAAGTTGGTTTAAAGTCATGCAATTTCAGTGGATACTCCTAAGGCTTCTTTAGAAAGTTAGGATGAGATCTGTATCCTGCTGAAACAAGTTTATTAGTTCCAAATAAGTTACTTGCTCAGGTGCAGCATGCCAGGGCTCCCAGGACTATTTAATGATGCAATAATTGTTCTTCACAGTTTACAATAAAGCCAGCAATGGGATGCCCCACCTGGGCATGGTGGATGGCTGGAACACTACTGGGAATCTTTCTTGGAACAGCTGCAGGTACAATTTCTTATCAGCATTGTCCTTACTGGCAATGATGGGAAAAGAGGGGGAAACAAATCACTGTCAGGCAGTTTGTTTGTTGGGTTTGTTTGGGTTTTTTTTTTAATTTAAGTGCTATATTGAACTACTTTTATAGAGCCAGGTCTGTGCAATGGGTTCATCTTTAAAGCAAAGTTATAATAAATAAAATAGTAAGTGTGTAGAGCGTTATGTCAAAACTATGTAAGGGGTTCAATTTAATCTTGTCTGGCATATAATCTTAAACCCAGGAAAAAACAGAGCAATAAGAAGCCATCCAGTGGTGGAGCGCATGGAAAATGGTCACTGCCTCTTCCTAGGGCAGTTGATTCCATGTTTACCATTCCTTAAAATTGCTACAAATCTCTCTTTTTTTTTTTTTTTTCCCCACAAGTGTCTGTGGCACTTGAAAAGAGATTTCTTGAGCTGCAGGATGGGGATGGATAGAATGGGGTGATCAGCTACAGATGGACCCTGGCCAAAAGAAATGTGGTTTAAGACTAGGTGGTGCATAACGAATGCTCCCGAAGAACTTGGAAAACTTTAATCTGGAAGAGCTCTCTGGTGCACCAGCACACCCAGTGAGCTGGAGAGGATGGGGCAAAGTGGCCAAAAGGGAGCTGCTTAAGCTGCTCCCAAATAAAACCTCTGCTTCTATTAACAACCACGGGATACAGACCAGTAGGGCCCATACAGCATGGAATAATGTCATATGGGGATATTAAATATGTTTATTTCAGTGTGGCAGAGGCTGCTAGAAAAGGCTCAAAAGCAACTGCTGCTCTCCTGGAGGCCTTAATAATGATCAGTTAAATTCAGCATATTAAAAATCAAGTTGCTATATTAACTCCACGCTTTCCACAGGCACTTGTGCATCCACATCCAAGCTCTGGGTGTTCCAAAGGGCAGAAGGCACCTGATGAATTCAGGATTTTCTTTAACAACCTCCCAGGCTCTGTGTGACTTGGGAGCCTTTGGAATGGTTGCAGCAGGGCTTTCTGAGAAGAATACTGCATTTGTATATTATTGTGGAAGCTAAATTTTCAAATACAGCACATAAACCTCACTTCACAAGAAAAAAGGTGAACTTTATCCTCTACTAAGGTTGGACATGAAACATTCTTGGCAGGCTCAAGCTTTTTATGTTAAAAAGCTGCAGGTGCCTATACTGGGCTGGATTTTTTTTTTTTTTTNCTTTTTTGTGGGTTTTTTTTTTTTTTTTTTTTTTTTTTTTTTTTTTTTTTTTTTTTTTGTGGTTTGTTTTGGGGTTGTTTTCTGAATTTCCAACATTGGAATAAAAAAAAAAGGAGAAAATTTAATGAAGAGAGATTTGCACTTCATTTCCTTCTTAATAAATGAACCATACTTTTGCTTTTTTTCATGAGGTTAAGCATTAATTTTGTTAGCTGCCTAGTATCTTGAATGAAATCCAAGCTCTGATAAGCTTTTCCTACGACAGTGGTATGGCCATAGTTTGTTAGTCCATGACAGTGATGAAATACTCACTTACCATGTTGGTGAGCCTGAGAATAGCAATTTTAATGAGTAATAATTACATTAAAAACTTTGCAAACTACTGTCTGTTTGCCAGCAACAAAGTGAATGTGAATTCAGGAGAACATGGGGAACATTCCTGCTTTGCCACCTAATATATTTTTGTACCAAATAAAACTGTACCAATAAATTGTAAATCTGGATAAAGTTAACAGCCCTTTTGCCCAGGCCAAATCCCTAGTTTCTGATCATTTTACTTCTCACTTTTGTGTCTTGCCAAAAAGATAAGAAACATGTTGGCACAAAGGAAAAATTATTGCTTAGACTGTTCCCCCAGTGAATCTGTTTCCTATAAATGCAGCTTGGACAGAAAACTCCAGTTAAGTGAACAATCAATATCAAAATAGCATCAGAAATAAAATAGTAGTAAATTATTAAGGTTTTTTATTATTATTATTAATTGCTTGCTGAATTTAAATTGCTAAATCCAGGTGGCAGATGAGTTTAAGGTGATGTGTGAGATACATGAATATAAATTATCTCAGTTGGTGTGATCATATCGCCATGATCTCATCATTGCTCACTCGCCTCAGTGACATAACCAACACTAATTTCTCATCTATTTTGCATTACCCTGAGGAATAATTAATAAGCTAACAAAACCACTGTCCCCTGAGTGCCATTCTGATGCACTGTGAGCATGTAAGAGCACAAGAAGTTTGTGATAAGCGATATCTGTATTCTAACCTTCTTCTTGCGCATTTCAGATTATTTTAGTGTTCCTGACTTTAAGGAGTGCTTTAGTTTTGGGGTTTTTTTGTGAGTGTGTTACAGAACAAAGTTTGTGTGGCATATTAATTCCACATGCATGTATTTTTCCCCTCACGGATTTAATCCGGCCGTCGGGCTCGCCCCTCAGGGAGCTTTTGGCGGTAGCGTTACCAACTCTGCCGGGCGCCACCTTGGCTCCTGAGGCGCCGGTGGCGGGAAGAGGCGGCAGCCCGGTGTAGGTGCCCTCTTCCTCGCTCCGAGCCCCATTCCAGTGGGTTTTCCTCAGATTCCAGCCCGAGTTGGCTCCAAAGCCGCCGCGGGCAGCGCCTCGGACCTTTTTCTGCCCCTTTTTACCTCAGGATCCGAGGGTGGCGGAGCACGGGCATTCGCGCGCTCTACGCCGCCTGACCCTCCTCAGCCGCTGTAGCGCCCGTACGGAACCGAAACCGGCGCGGCGGGGCCGGAGCCAATCCGCTTCGCTCTTACTGCGGGGTGCCGCTCCCCCGAGCCAATCGCGTGGCCGCCCTTTCCTGCCGCGGGCGCTATGGCGNCCGCGGCGCCGCGGCGGAGCCCGGGCGGGCCGTGATGGTGGAGGTGGGCGGCAGGTGAGGGGCTCTGAGGGGTGTGGGGGGGGCGGCAGTACGGACCGCTGCCCGGGCTGGAGAGTAAGGCAGACTGGTGCAAAATGCGGAATGTGTCGAAGTTCTCCTCAGTCTGGACGTTCTTTGATGTCGGGTCTTGGTGTGCTGCCAAGGCTAATCAGCAAGAAAGGAGACCGGATCAGTGGAATCGTCCTTGTCATCGCTTAGTCGGGGGCAGCCGGGAACGAACGAGCCCTGAGGATGCAGTAAATCAAGATGGTGATGGATGTCCGTGTGCACATTGCCAGCTTAGCAAAATATCCGAGGCCACCAAGTTGATCAGAGGGGTGGAGACCTCTCCCGTGAGGAAAGGCTGAGAGAATTGGGACTGCTCAGCCTGGAGAAGAAAAGCTTTGGAGTGACCTAATCTGGGCCTTCCAGTGCCCGAAGGGAGCTGACTTAGAAAGATGATGAGACACTTTATGAGGGTGTGCGGTGACAGGACACGGGGGAATAGGTTAAAACTGAAAGACAGTAAGTTTAGATGAGATATTAAAAAAGAAAATCTTCCCCGTGAGGTACTGACACAGGTTGGCCAGAGAAACTGTGGCTGTCCCATCCCTGGAAGTGTCCAAGGCCAGGTTGGACAGGGCTTGGAGCAACCTGGGACAGTGGAGGGGTGAGACTTGATGATCTTCAGGCTCCCTTCCCATTCAGACCATTCTGTGATTCTGTAGCTGAACCGTGTTCATTATGACAGTAAAAATCACACCTCCAGCTTATAAGGGCCTTGCCCTAGTGTTCCCCTGAGTGTGTGAACAAGTTACCTGGGATAACTCGTACAGAAATTACTAACTAATCATTATAGAGGGGCTGTGCTTGGGTAAGGACCTCCTCTGGATTTCTTTGTGTAAATAATGGCACGGAAAGCCAGGAGGGTGTGCTGGGCTTGTGGAATAGCACGGAGCAGCCAGCACAGCTCTAGAATAAATAATCCATATCTCACTCTTGAGTGTGTCGTTATTGTTTTCTGGCACTCCATTCTCTGCCATGAAGGAGGGAATGTTCTGCAGCTGCGGTGGGAAGTGCTGTTCTCTGGGTCTGCAAGCAGCTCCCCTTGGCCTGTGAGGGTGTTTTCCACTGGCTAAACCCAGCTGGGACAGGTGGTGATTCACCTTTGCCTCCAAGGCTTGGATGTAACTCCAGGTGCCAGCTGATGTGCCGCAAGGCTTTGCTTCAAGGTAAAAGAAGCAGGCCACTTGAGGCTAAAGCACTTGAAATTTAAGAGGATTTTGTCACTTTTGCTCAAAGAGTTTCAATTTTCATATCTAAGGAGGATTTTTAAGTATCTTGTGAAGCATAGCATTCATTCTGTGCAGTTGAGGCTGCAGGTGAATGCAGAAATTGCTGGAAAAATGACATGAATTCACCATGAATTCATGTAACAGGTTGTTTCTTTCCTTTAGAAAGATGGAGCTGTCTTCTGGAAAACTTGCAAAGTTCGCTGATGGATCTGCTGTTGTTCAGGTAAAAATAAAAAATAGGTAAAATTAGTGCAAAATTCCCCTACCTTAAAAGTCATTGTTTGGGCATCAGAGTCTGTTATATGTGGGATATGGAGCCTCAAGTGGCGATTTCATCCCTAATGAAGGGACAGCTATATTTTATAGGAAAAAACAGTGTTTCAAAAGCAAAAATAATGGCATGAAGTGCAGATTTATGTGGTGATTTTCTGCACAGTATAATGCTTATTCATATTTTAGCTTTTGAATGAGTTGAGAACATTTGGAGTTATTTTGTTTGGGAGTAACTTCAGTTTTCATCTATTTTTCGTAACCCAGCTAGGTGACACAGCAGTGATGGTCACAGCAGTCAGCAAAACCAAGCCTTCTCCATCTCAGTTTATGCCACTAGTGGTAAGTACTAATGAGAGAATTCATTTTGTGCTAATCAGTGGTCAACTTAGCAGTGATAATCCTTAAATAGTGGAGTTCAGGATGCTGGGGAGAGTGAGGAATTCAATCAGTAAATAACAGACCTTGGACTTCAGAATTGCAGCTGATAATAAAATGTCTGGATATCCAGGATCCCAGTGTGGGTGAGGGATGAGCCCTGGATGTTGTCTGCCTTGGCTTTAGTAAGGCTTGCTTTCCTCAAAGCCCTTGTGAACTTTGCCACAAGATCCAAACCCAGATGTTATGGTCTGGTTGTGTGGAAAACTGGTTGGGATTGTGAGGCTCCAAGGGCTGTGATTGTGATGGGTGGTAAGTGGATAATTGGGGCTGGAGCTGGATGATCCTTAGGGCCCCCTCTGAGGGTTTCTGTGGCTCTGCAGTAAATAATCAGGTGTCATTAATAATCCCTGAAATGTCTTTGGAAGGTTGACTACCGTCAGAAAGCTGCTGCAGCAGGAAGAATTCCTACAAACTATCTAAGAAGAGAGCTTGGTTCCACTGATAAAGAAATTCTTACAAGCAGAGTAATAGGTAGGCTGAAACATTTCATTTACAATGTATTTTAAAGATGTTGTCATTTTCTCAGGAGCGTTTGAAAATAGTCATTTATAACTGCTGTCAGGAAACAAACTTGTAATTTATTGTTTATCAATATGATTGAAATTTTAAGGTTGTATGTGTCATGCTAAATACATTTCTGGGTTCTCTGCCTTTTTTTTTTTTAACCCTATTTTGACAGTTTCTTGTGGGGTTTATTGCAAGACATACTGAATTTTAACTACTGAAACCCAACTGCTTCTTAGAGTTTGATTATTTCCTTTGCAGATAGGTCAATCAGACCACTGTTTCCAGCAGGCTACTTCTATGATACACAGGTGGGTCATGCTACCTTCAAAATGGAAAACTGGGACATGGCCAATGAAAATTTCACATAATAAAGGCCCTGTTTTAAGAAAAACAATTTTTGTTAACATCAGGGAGGGGTTTACACTTCACAAACAAATATAATGTTGCTTTTTAGTTTGTTGTCTTATTTTTATTACATCCTACTTTTCAAACGTTGAAAATGTCAAGATGCAGGAACAAAATTCAAATCTCCTGTACAACAGAGGAAAGGTGCTAATGGTGAATACTTTATATATGATGTGATACAATGTTATCCATTAGTGGGGGTTTTTGGTCAGCTTTGTGCTTTAAATACCTGAAAAATTTTCCATGTGCAGCATAGGCTTGTGTAGCTACATGGAATGTGGGGTTTTTTTAGTGTCCTTAGCTTTGTATTGACAGCTAATAAAAATGTGTAAGTCAAAATGATTCATTGTCTTTTATCTTATGCCAGATCCTTTGTAATCTTTTAGCAGTAGATGGTGTCAATGATCCTGATATTCTGGCAATTAATGGAGGTAAGAGGGCTGTGAGAAGTTACTGCTTTGGTGGGATTTAAGGAGATCAGTTTTTTTCTAATCCGGGTTTTTGTCTTCCTTTCAGCTTCTGCGGCACTTGCATTGTCTGATATCCCCTGGAATGGTCCTATTGGTAAATAAACAGTGTGATATTATAGGTGATTTTAATGTAATGGAAGACTTAGACCTCAGTTGGTGCTTTGCTTTTTTTAACAAGAAGCTGAATCTAAATGTTAAATTTCAAGCATTGAAAATAATTTTACAATGGATAGGATTACTGCACTTCAAGGGATTATTTTTTCTGGACTAAATACACGTCTGGGAGGGATTACAATCCAGAAAGAATGTATTACAGGGAGCAATAAATTAATTTTTTCTTAAGAGAAATATATTGAGAAGGATTGTTTGGAAAATAGCTTGTTCAGAATACTTTCCCTCAAGGAACTCAAGAAGAGATTTATTTCATTGTGAATTTTTCCTGGGAAAAGACCTAGCCAAGAACTAATATTTAACTGTATTTTCCTTTCAGCAGCAGTACACTCACAGCATTGTTTGTAATTCTACTTGGCATTATTTGCTCTACCCAGTAATAGTGCCCAAAAGAAAAATAGAATAGATAATTTTGTCTTCTAGATTTGTTCTCAATAGACAGTCAGCATGCTGACATTTTAAAATTAGTCTGTAGCTTTAATTATTGTTATTAGCTGTGTAACTTTCCAAGTAAAATGATGCCTTAAAGAACTTCTTTATTATAATAATAAATAACTTTCTGGAGTTTCTTTGCAGGTGCAGTGAGGGTAGGGCTGGTGGATGGAGAGACTGTTATCAATCCAACTCGAAAAGAGATGGCCTCTAGTGCTTTAAATTTAGTTGTTGCTGGAGCTCCACAAAATCAAGTTGGTAAGCAGTAATTGTTGACTGTTGAGGGCTTGGAAATCTTTGCAGATGTTTTCCTTTGAAATGTGTATTTTTATACAATAGTAGGAGCAAACAACAGTGATAGGTAACTTCTGGTTAAGTAAAATAGATTCTCTCAGTTATGCAGTTTAATGTAAATCTGTGTTTCCTCAGTTGAGTTAGGTTGCTATTGAACAAAAAAACCAGGAATTTACTTAATTTTTATCTTTCCATTACCAGTTATGTTGGAAGCAACTGCTGAGAATATCTTGCAGCAAGACTTCTGCCATGCCATCAAAGTGGGGGTGAAGCAGACCCAGCAGATAATCCAGGGCATTCAGCAGCTGGTGAAGGAGCGGGGCGCTGTCAAGAGAACTGTCCAGAAATTATTTATTGCTCCTGAAGAGATCGTGGAAATGGCAAAGAAGTGAGTTCAGAACAAATAATGCAGATGTAGCAATGTTTATAGATATCAGTCTGGTGCTTTCACCAGACTGATATTGCACTAAGTATTTTTCACATATTTAGTCCTCAAAAAAGCCCCTAATTATAGGAGTGGTTTTTAAGCTGTGTATTCAAAAATTCTTCCTTTTCTTCCTGAAGACTTGCTCATAACAAGATCTATGCAGTGTTCACAGATTCAAGCCATGATAAAGTAAGTCATCAATCATTTTATTTTTTATAATTATTTTATATATTATTATTTTCTCTATTAATATCATAATGAAACTGTACTGGGATTGAGTTCTTCAAGCTTTTTGCTCTTTAAGCTGTGTCCCTGGAGGCGTTAAGGGAAAGACTGGATGTGCCATACTCTGACAGGGTGGTGATCTTAGGGTGGACTTGATGATCTCAAAGATTTTTTCCAACCTCAGTGATTCTGTGATTTTGTAATTTAAGCTTGTCTCCTTCCCTGCATCTATTTGTAACACTGATAATAAATTGTTCTCTTAAGTTCTTACCTACCAAAATATTTGTATTATGTGGAGGTGGAGACTCCCTTTTCACAAGGAGTCACATGGAAAAGGTGAGGGGAAATGGGTGCAGGTTACTTCTGAGAGGTTCTGATTGAGCACAAGAGCATTGTTCTCCTTGGAGAAAATTATCAGCCACTGGGATAATCTCCCCAGGGAAGAGGTGGATTCCCCAGCATGAGACATTTATAGGATTCAGATGGGGAGGATGCTGGGCCATCTTGTCTATGCAGTGACTGTGCTTTTGCCAAGAAAGCTTGGACCACGCAACCCTTGAGGTCCCTTCCAACCTGATTATTGCTTTTTGAATTTGTGTGACAGTTCTATTTCTTATTCCTTAAATTTTTACAGATCCTTAAACCAAACCAAACCTCAAACCTCTGTTGTTGTTCTGCTCTGTAGAGTTAACTGGTTGCAAATCCTGTGTTCTAGATTTCGAGAGATGAGGCAATCAACAAAATAAGGCTTGAAACAGAAGAACAGCTGAAAGGTATTTTTTGTTTTCTTCATATTTCGAGAGTGCTTCAATGGAGGTAGCACTGCCTGGAGTTACAGTGTGCTCTTTGTTGGAAGCTATTTTAGTAAAACTTGTATAAAATTAATTTTCCAACTTCAGATGCAATTTTTTTTTTTTACCCAGAAAAATTTCCGGAGGCTGAGCCTTATGAAATCATGGAATCTTTCAATGTGGCTTCAAAGGATATTTTTAGAAATCTTGTTCTAAATGAATATAGAAGGTGGGTGTGTCAAACTCCTACTGATAATTCTTCTGTCAGCTTTTAATT
Source organism: Rhipidura dahli (assembly GCA_013399225.1). Classification (NCBI taxonomy): domain Eukaryota; kingdom Metazoa; phylum Chordata; class Aves; order Passeriformes; family Rhipiduridae; genus Rhipidura; species Rhipidura dahli. Next base: position 1,574,818 of record VXAC01010020.1, read on the forward strand.
CAAGACTATGGTTTAACTGATCTCTTAATTTCTCTTTGTCACTTCAGGTGTGATGGGAGAGATTTGACTTCCCTCAGAGACATTAAATGTGAAGTGAACATGTTCAAAATGCTTCATGGATCAGCCTTATTTCAAAGAGGTCAAACACAGGTAGTGTCACTTAAACATCAGAAATTATAAATGAATTATCAAAAGCTGAAAGATTTGGGTCTTTCATTTAAATGCCAGGTTTCCTTTTTCTTCACATTTAAATGGTAATAAGTAGAAATGGTGTGTAGGTTGTTAAGTACATCAGTGTATATGGCACTGCTAAATTGTGCACGTCATGAGAAATCTTTTAAAAGCAACTTCATATGCAACCTGAACTAAATAGGGAAATTTTACCCAAAAAATTGCAATAATGAGATGATTATTTTTTCCTCTTCTTTGCCAAAAGTGTCAGCTGTTGGGTGGATTGAATTTAGATTGTACTCAAGATTTGGCCTTCTCTATTTTTATAGCTCCTTTTGCTAGAAGACTCAGCCATTGATCTGACTCCTTGTTACACTGACTTTGGGTGGCAGTTGCAAAGAGTGATTTACTCCTCAGGGTTGTCCCCTCTTACCCACTAAAAGTAACACCCACTGCAGGTCCATGTGGGAACCAGGCACAAACAACATCATGGCTGCCTCTGGCCCTGTCTCTTAAATGTTTCTTAGGGAGCAAACTGCTCTTGGCCCCTACTTAAGAAGCATTAAATGAGTATTTTTAAATGGGATTGCTTGTAAGATTATGTGATCTTTATGGATTATGAATAAGTTTGTGTGATGGAGAAAGTTTGAACAAGTGGTAGCTGATGACATCTTACTTGTTGCTGAACTCCTTTTTGATTCTTCATGAACAGTAACATTTGTGAAGGCTGGAAGGGTTTAAGAGGGGTTTATTTTTTATCTTAGCTCATTTTTATTTTAGGTTCTGTGTACAGTTACATTTGACTCTCTAGAATCGAGTGTAAAATCAGATGTGATCTCAACAGCAGTGAGGTATGTATATCTTGGTGCTCTGGCAGTGGTAGTAAGAGGGTGAGCACATTTGATAAAATTTAAGCTTTTTTTGTTAATTAAATTAAGCACATTTAAGCACAGTTGATAAAATTCCCTTGCACTCTGATATAGATACATTTCTTGGGACTGAAAATTGTGTAAAATTAGACTTTGAAGTGGCCTGTTCTCCAGATATCACAGCAGTGGGTTTGTGTTAAGGTGACATTAATTCCATAGGCACACATTTGAAACTGGAGTAACATCCAGTCTGGTTTATATATTTTAAATACTTCTGTTCTTTTTTGGAGCAGGGAAGACGTAATATAAGGTGTAGCAAGCTGGCCCTTGTGCCTTGAACAAGGCTAAAGTGAAATTTGTTCCTTTTAAAGCCACCGTTCAGTGATTTTATCTCAGTGATTTCATCCCAGTGTGGGAGCTTTTACATTTTAATGTCTCAGCTTTACTGAAGTTAAATCTTTGTTACCCTAGAAGAGTTTGTCCACATTTGCTAATTTTGGTAACTGTGGGTGATCAGCAAATACATTGATTTGTTGGTTTTGGCTGGGTCCATTTTTAAGCATAACAATATTAGCTTGAACTACTTGTTGTGTATAAAACATGTTTGGTTGCTCCTTTTTTGACATGGTCTTGTTTTTAATTAATAGTGGAATAAAAGATAAAAACTTCATGCTGCATTATGAGGTGAGAGTTTTCCTGTGTCACAGCTTTCTGCATGATTCACAGAAGGGCTTCATGTCTTGCTTTTAAAGGTGCAGCTGATCACTTCCAAGGTTATAAATTATCTCTAGATTTGCTAAAATGTATTTATGCTAATTGATGCATGAATTTACATGAGCAGAAGTCCTGGTTTCCTGAAAATCAGTAGGTAATTTGTAAATTGCCGTTTTATGCAGCCTTTTTAATGCTATAACATTAGGTGAGCTCCTTCAGAACAGGTTCCTACTGAAAGCAGGATTAACCTGTGCTATTATTTTTAGTAAACTCTATTAATATGTTCAGCTGACATGCCACAGCAGTAGTAAATAAATGCTTTTACACCTTGGATCTCTCTCAGCCTTTGGAGCTTGCCCCAAGTATTTCCTACAGGCAACAGGCTTATCTTGTTCCATTATCTCTGTGACAGAAATAACATTTCTGCTAGGTTGTTTGACAAGTTTATTTGGAGGAAGCTTCTTGTGTTCTCTCTTAGCTACCTTGCAACTGCTTTATTCTCTTTTGTTCTGTGGAAGTAAAACATTTACTAAACATTACCTAAACTGGTCCTGGTTTGCAAACCAAGTGACTGCTAGAAGTCATGTGGTGGCTTGATTATTTTATTTTTAATTTGTTTTTACCTTGAGATGCACCAAAACTTCAAAGATGTTTTTCTAAGTGTATGTTTTAAAATGGAAAAGAAATGCCCATTAATTTTCTGTGTACACATTTTTTGCTTCATAGTTTCCACCTTATGCAACCAACGAGATTGGCAAAGTTACTGGGATGAACAGGAGAGAGCTTGGACATGGTAGGTCCCAATTAGACAAATCCCATGCTGGAAGTTTCAATATTTTATCTGATTTTTATTTATGGATCACTTGGTATCTTTTTTAAACAGGTGCCCTGGCAGAACGGGCTTTGAAACCAGTTATTCCCCAGGATTTCCCATTCACAATCCGAGTTACTTCTGAAGTCTTAGAATCAAATGGTATTAGGATTTTCTTGTTTTTAACCTCGTGCTAGAGACTGAATTTGGTTCTTAAAAAGCTTAGGTTTGACAAACATTAAATAATAGATTTCAGTTTAAATTTTTTTAATAACTATTACCTGAAGCATTTAAAATAAAAAGCATGTACTTGTTCATGAACAGTGGACCTTTTTTGCTTTAATAAAATGGTATTTGGGGGCACTTTTATGCAAATAACTTTAGCTTGTAGTGAGGCCCATTTTTCAATGATTAATCCCTCTTTTTTTCCTTTATTCCAACTCCAGGGTCCTCTTCAATGGCTTCTGCATGCGGTGGAAGTTTAGCATTAATGGATGCAGGTACAGAATATGGCACTTTATACAAGGGTAAACTGCATGTGATAATGTGTTACAGGACCTGGAAATGACCAGAGACTGCAAAAATGTGTTATTTTTGCCCCTCTTAGGAGTTCCAGTATCAAATGCAGTGGCAGGTGTAGCCATAGGCCTTATTACCAAGTGCAGTCAGGGAAAAGGGGACATCGAGGACTATCGTTTGCTGACAGACATCCTGGTGAGTGTTCCTCACATTGTCATTGTTGCTGCTGAGTGCTGAAAAACACCTCTTCTGGCCTTCTTTTACCCAGTTAATTCTGGAACATCACTACTGAAAAATTAGTTGTGTCTCCTCTCTATTATCTCCTAAATTCCTCCCTTATTTTGAAAAATCTCTGTGAAATGTTCAGTCGAGTTTCTTTTTTGTGCATGTTATTAGTTATTTAAGCATTCATAAGCTTTCTCTCTCCAATGAATTTTGTCTTTCCTCATGGGAGAAAAAGATAAATAATTTACTGAAAGACACAATATATTGGGTGGAGAATGAGTACTTGGAAGAGTGGCTGGGGAGGAAAATCAGCTGTGGCTCAGACACTTGTTCACAAATGCTTTTAATTTCTAAGGAGAGAAGGGAACAGTGTTAATCCTGAGCAGCAAAATAAAGCTGAAGAAAACTTGGAAGTCTCAAAAGTAATTCCTCTGTACTTTTAGTATAGTGGGACCTGGCACTGGGATAAAATGACTCCAACTTGGTTTTCTCTGTCTGTGCTGGCAGGGAATTGAAGATTACTATGGAGATATGGATTTCAAGATGGCAGGCACTAGTAAAGGGATAACAGCACTGCAGGTATTGTGACATGAAATCTTCCTCAAGTGGAACTCTTGACAGAGTTTTAAAAAAGCTTTCCTGACATATTGATGCCACTTCATTCTTTTCATTCAGGTTGATCTAAAGCTGCCAGGAATACCAATAAAAATTGTGGTGGAAGCTATTCAGCAAGCTACAAGTAGGTCCATACTTGGATTTGCACACATTTTATCATATTAAATGATTAATTGTATTAAGTTGTATGAAACTAAATAATAAACTGTTCATTTTTTGTTCTTGTTGTGGAAAAAAACAAGCTTTTATCTTTGTAAAATGGGTTTGGCTAAATCAGTAAGCTCCAAACTAACTTTAAAGTAACTTCAGACATTGCATGATTTTACATGACTTTCTTTAAATCCAACAGGATAATGTTATAAAAATAACAGCAAGCTTTCTCTCATTTCCCATAAATTTAGCTATACTTACAAGTGAAACTTACTGCCATCTGTATTCTGATATGTGCAGCTAAAATATTCTTAAAGCACATGAGAGAATGAAGCTACGTGGTTTAATAAGGATTTAATGGGTTGGAAAACTGTCAGCTTGACATTCTCCTGCTAGGCAGGAGACAGGTTTTGATAAGGAATGTTTTTCTACTGTCTAACAAAAACTTCGTGTATTTATTTTAATCATATACAAAATTACTGATTTTTTTTTTATTATTCCCTCTAGCTGCAAAGAGGGAGATTTTACATATTATGAACCAAACACTGGCAAAACCCAGACCTAACAGAAAAGAAAGTGGACCAGTTGTAGGTAATGTTCTTGTGTGAATTCATAGCTTTTCATAATTACCCTTTTAACAATAAACTTCTGCTTACAACACCTTTTTTTTAAATGATTGATTATATATATTTTTGCCCCTACCTTGTGGGGTTGTTTTTAGTTTGTGGAGGGGTTTTGGTTGTTTTTGGTTATTTTGGGGGGATTTTTATTGCCATGTAGGGCAACACTGTTCTTTTTCAGTGTACACCAGAAAACAGAATTTGAGTGAAGTTATGTGAAGCTCTCACAAAATCAGAATTGATATAGATAAGAGTATCAGTGTGGCTTAAGGTAATTTACAGTCATCCAAGTGTCTTCTGTTCTTACCTGTAATTACACTCATGTTCAGCAAATAGCACAGGTAGCTGTAAAAGATTAAAAGCTAAAGGATGTGCCTTTTTGTGTGATAGCTTTCAAGATGATTATATTTAGCATTTCAAAGGATTTTTAAATGTTCTTTCAGAAACTATCCACGTTCCATTATCAAAAAGATTAAGATTCGTTGGTCCTGGGGCTTATAATTTGAAAAAACTGCAAGCACAGACTGGTGAGACATTCTTGATTCCTCTGATAATTTAGCCTGATGTGTTTCCCTTTGTTTCAGACTTGTCTATGGAGCTCAGTGCAAACTAAAAATGAAAAAATACTGGTATTTGTAGAGTACCAGGTAGATGCTCTGCTTAGGACCTGAAACCCTTAATGCTCTGGTGAACTTGATTAATTCTTCTCAGGGGATTGGGGTGGAGAAAAGGAGGAAAAATTATATTTCCCTTTGGTTGCAAGCCTGTGTGGTCTGGCCACAAAACTACTCTAGAGAAGCAAAGAATTTTACCATTCTGTCTCCAAAACACTTTAATTTCTATCAGCTATTAATGCAAGTTTTATTAAAAATCTCTGGGGAATTGATTCATAGCCTTCAACATTTATTCAGGATTTTTTTTCCTGCCTTTAAAAGATTATAAAAGTAATTTTGTGTTCCTTTGTGGCCCACAAGTTTATCCCTGTATTTGCAAGGAGGTGGTGGCCGTGCAATTGCATGTAAAGCTGGACAAGATTAAATACTGATTAGCACTCAGATCTTAATGAGTCTTTGCAAAAGCATCCTGCTCTGTGCAAGTCTTAGCTGAGTGTGACTTTCCTGCAGTGTGCACCTAAATGCTCTGCTACATGCCAATTTTCAGGTGTGACTGTAAGTCAGCTGGATGAAGAGACATACTCTGTGTTTGCTCCCACGCCGGGGGCGATGCACGAAGCCAGAGAATTTATTGGGGAAATCTGCAAAGATGATGTAAGGACCAACTTGTGTTGTTAACTTCTTCAGTTTGCTCTTTGTGACTTCGTGTCTTACTGTTTGCTTTTCTTCTTCTGCAGCAAGAAGTTAATTTGGAATTTGGGGCAATTTATACAGCCACAATAACTGAACTAAGGTATGAAAACTGCTTTGGAGTTGAAATCGGTTTATTCACATAGCTGTGTTCCTGATACCTAAATATGATGTGAAATAATAAATGATTTTTAAATCATTATGCTGGGGCTGTTGGTACCTGCATAATTAAAAGCTCTTTATTTTAAAAATAAGGCTCTTTATTTTTGCTGCTTGTTTAGTTTTTAGAATGTCTCTAAATTATAAAACTTAAGGCCTTTTTCATCTTACAATCTGACAGAGATGGTATGAATTTGCTTTTCACTTTTCATCCCAATATTTGTCTTCTAAAAAGTACTTTTTGAATGGTACCTATTACTGAAGTACTGCCCTGAAATAAGACATTCTCATCCAGTTAAGGAAAAATGAGTGGACATGTTATGGTGGATAAAAGATTTTTTTTAAGGGATGAGTAAAATTTTGTTTATGAGAAGTTTACTAATGCTTGCTTTGGGGACCATATGCAGAGTGAAGTGTGGACTTTTCTTGAGGAACAGTGAAATAACTGTGCTGTTTCCTGCTGCAGGGATTCTGGAGTGATGGTAAAACTGTATCCAAACATGACCCCAGTATTACTTCATAATTCACAGCTGGATCAAAGAAAGGTAATCCATCCTTACACAGGTATAAAATGGGCAATTATATTTATTTTTAACCAGTTGTCATGGCTGTAACACACTCACTGTTGTTCCACAGTCCATTTCCAGGTTAGAAGCTGTTAATTAGCAGCACTTTTTTGTTTAATTCTGCCTGCCCTATACTTAAAGCTGCAAACAATCAACTGTGTGGCTGCTGCAGTCCTTTTCACACAGAGTTCTTTGGCTCTGCAATACCCTTTTCCAAGTCATATTCAGAAACCTGTTGTTCCTAAGGTAGTGCTGAGCCCCTGGGATTGAAGTGTAGCATGAACAACCCCTGAAAGAAGGGATTTTTATAACACTGATAATTTTATTTCTGAAAAAACACTGTGTTCTAGATTAAACACCCTAGTGCCCTGGGATTAGAAGTTGGACAAGAAATTCAGGTAATTATTTTTTTAACTTTAAAATGCTAATAAAATGCTGTTCGTATTTTAAAATTTGATTTTCTTCTAATTATTTATATAGTGTTTATGAAGAAAATATTTTTCCATCATGGATTCCCTTTCTGTGCTAGTTAAAGGCCTGATCATTCAAATTAGATTTATTGGTGTCATACTCTTGCTATCTAGGCACCACATTATTTGACAGCAATATAGGCTAAAGGATGTCTATTTATGGCTCTTCTAGCATCAAATTGATAAAAAAATCAAGCCCAACCCCCCATCTTTTAAGGAAAATGCTATTTCCAGCTCTTTGAGTTGGTCAGTGTGAAAGTGCCTCGTTTCCTTACCAGGTGAAGTACTTTGGCCGTGATCCCACTGATGGCAGAATGAGGCTTTCACGTAAAATCCTCCAGTCCCCAGCCACCAGCACCCTGAAAACCCTGACTGACAAAAACAGCATTGTCCTGGGAGGGGCTGTTCCACAGACATCCACGTCATCCCAGTGACAGGTAAGGCCAGAGGAGCAGCTTCAGCTGACTCAGTGCCGTGCTTTACAGCTCTGCTGAAGAGCTGGGTCAGTCTGGGTTTGTACTGAGTAGGCACCCCTTGGTACTGGGCAGGTGCTGCTTGCCAGCTGCCTTGTAGCTTGTTGGGAGTTTGGTATTATACAATTTGTTCCAATGCCTAGACAGTCTCAGGCAGTCTGGACAGCCCCCTCTGTCCAAAACAAATTTATTCATCTACAATATCCTTTTTCTCTACCTTGCCACCATTTCTTTCTTTAAATTAAAAAAACAAACAGGGCAGAGGAAGAGAAGAAGAAATAAGTTGCTTTCTTGATCAAGTAAATAATGCAGAACATTTTAGCCAATTAATGAAATGGCCAAAGCTCTACCTTAGAAGTCATTTGCCAGCATGCATTTGACTGTCAGAAGGCTTATGCCTCAACTTTTCCCAAAATTTGTGTCGGTTTTCTTTTTCTTAGAAAGCTGCTAGAACAGGAAGGTGTCTGATCTTAAAATCAGGAGCAGTTACACAGCGAGACTGGCAAAGGCACAGTGCACCAGTGGGAACTCAAGGCAATCTGTGGCAACCTTCTAGGAATGATTGCCAGCACAAAATGAAGGGAAAATTCATTGAAGAAGTCTTGTTTTTAAGAAATGTTTTTGAATCTCATACCTTGATATAATGAGTTGGTTACAGAGTATTTTCTCTTTTTCAGGAAAACAGATGTGATAGTTTGTGGAAATACAAGTGACCTTTGCTAGAATCTCTACATGTCCTCACAAGAATCTGCAGGTGGATGGTAGTGAATCATATTTATGAAATAGACACTATTTATGCTTAAAGGTGATGTAGAACTTCCAAGCCTTCAAACTGATTAAAAACTTTAAAATAAAACCAGAAACAAGCAATTCCCTCATGTTGTGTAGCAAGGTTGAGACTATAAGAACTGGAATTTATAGACCGAGAAGATGATATTTCAGTGCTTAAGATTCTTCTGAGTTATCCACTCAAAACTGGATATGGGAAGTAAGAATTTAACAGCTCTTTCGTGGGAGAAGAAATTATCCTGTACACTTGGTCAAAAGTTACACTTGGCCAAAGTTTTGCTGGCTTTTCAGTGTACAAGAATGTTGAGCAAGACGTTGAGACTCAAAAGTGTCACCTTTAACATGATGGATGCTGTTTTAGATCAATACATCACTTTCAAAAGGTTCAGACCTGCTAAAATATCTGAGCAGAACTTGGCTGAAACATCACCCCTTATTACCTGGGTTTGTTAGCAGTGACTTTTAAAATACATAATTAAAACATTAAAATTAAAATACTTTTTTTGGAATGAACAATTGATGTGATAAATCTTCCCCTGAAACACTCCCATTAAGAGTGTCCTAATCCCTCTATTAATTATGTTGCGTCAGTGAGTTCACTGATCTCTTTTAGACTTCAAAACATTTCCCAGGGGCTCACGAGAATTACTTGTTTTTCTACTGTGAGGTACAGACTTTGAAAATCAAAGAGGGTCCTTCTGATGTTCACCAATTTGTATGCAGACCTAATAAGAAAACCAGCTTCCCACCTGATGGCAAGTGGGCTCTGAACCTCCTGAAAGAAAAAACAAAGCACTGGGTAGAGGAGAAATGTTGACTGTACAGTAAAAATTACTCTTTTTAAAATTCTAAGTTAAATTATTAAAGAAGAAAGAAAAGACTGGAATGCTTTTCTGTAGTTGTCTCTGTCTTTCATCATGAAAGACTGAAAAATTGAAAAAAAGTTTGGAAAGATTGAAGAAAGATTTCCTTGGCAATCTTTTCCTCCTTTTCGTGGACTGTCTTACTATTTCTTAGTAAGAGCTCAGATGTCAGTTTTTCCTGTGAGTTGACTGATACATCATTGTTACATATGAATAGTGTTAATAAAATTATGTAGGTCAATGTTTAAGTTCCTGAACAGAAACTCAGATGTTTCCATTTCTGGTAGCTCTTCCCAGAAATGGACCTCCCCAATCAAAGTGGTTTTTCCTAGGTTTATCTCCCTTAATTGTACACTAATTTCTGTGAGGCTACGTTGTGGTGCTGGTCTCAGTACAGCAGCTACTGCCGTGCTGGGGCATTGTCTGTTTGGTGGATGATAAAGGAGCAAAATGACTTTAATGTTGCTGTGGCAGAACCTGTACAGTCAGCCTGGCTTTCTGCATCTGGAACCAGCTTTAGGCCCTATGGGAAGGGGCGGGGGAAGAACACACTTGGGAACTGTCTGGGAGGAGCAGAAAGCAGCTGCTCTTACCTGAGGAGAGAAGCTCAATGGGAGCCAAGAGTTGAGTAAGCGTGTGCTGGTCTGACCCTTCCTGGGGGGCAGGACATCCCGGGCTCTCGGAGAGCCGGCGCTGGGGCCGCGGCAGGAGGCACTTGGTTCTCAGGTGGGATCAGCTATGATCAGAAACCAGGTGGGTCCACAGTGCTCAAGAGAACAAGCTCAGTCCTTTTGCAGCAACTGGTTTTTCGTGTTTGAAATAGTGATTTATTTCCTTTATTTTACTGCTCGACGTAATTAGCTTCTGTAATGACCTGTCTTAAATGGAGTCGTTGAAAGGAATTGCCTTGGAGAGTGAAGCTGGGCAGGTGCAGCATTGCAGCAGGTCAGGAGGGCCAGAAATGCCTTTATTTGACAAGTCTGAAGTTTTCTTGCAGGTGCAAAGAGTCAAGAGCTGGGGTATCTTTAGTGCCATCAATAAATATTGTAAGTGCTATCATAAAAGTATAAGAGCTTGGCCTAATTGTGCTTCTGGGATTACATGCCAGAGGGAATGATACAGTCTCTTCATTTCACTCCAAGAAATTTTAAGTGATTTAGGAATGAGTTGTCTGTCTTGCTTTGGAAAACAAAAAAAAGGAGCTCTCTGCTGCTCATGGTGTGACACTTGTGAGTTGCTCTGTCTGCTGTCTACCCTAATGAAATCCTTTGTTTTGATGAAGAACAGAAAATTCTCAGCATTGACAACTTGATGGTGGTAATGGGGAAGGATGAGCTGCTGGCAGGTGTAACACCACAGTGGAAAACATGGCTTTGCTTTCTGTGCATCTGAGAGAGCAGAGACTCAGCTGCTTTCCTGGTCTTAGCCTGGGTTTAAATCCAGTATGTAACATTTGTTGGGGCAAGTATTGCGTGTCTTGTCCAGGTGAAGCCCCCAGAATTGACTTGCTGGTTGTGGGTACCAATGGCAGGGTCACACTGGGCTTCACATCCCCCCCGATGCTCTTTTGGGCAAAGAGAAGCCCCACACCTGAGTGAAGGCAATCCCGGTGTGTTCTGCAGTGATACTTTTATGCAGAGGTCATTGAGTTCATGCCTGAAGAGATCATGGATTTATTTCACAGCTGAAGCATGAGAAACAGTTTTTCATGCCAATTCTAATTCATGTTATCTTCTTTCTGTAGCTATTCACCATAAGAACTTGCTCCAAAATACTCTGCTGTGGTTTCTTGCTGTTTTATATATTCTGATAAGTGCTGCATTTAATCATGACTAGAAGTCATGCTTTTATTTTTGTGCATTTGGTTTGAAGAGCTAAAAAGCACGCACAGAAGTCGTGTGGAGGGGAGAGAGAGAGTTTATGAGCAGCAGATGTCCTGGGGCAGAAATATGCTGTGGCCATTGGGGTTTGTGTTTCTTTTTGTGTGTTTGCTTTTTACTGAGCTTTCTCTAAGGTAGAAATACACTAAGTGTGTAAAACCTTGAGAGAAAAGGCCACTAAAACATAGCAGGGAAGGTTTGTGTGGAACCCAACTGTGAACTGGTTCATGTGCCTCTCAATCCAGGGTTTTGAAACCACTTAATATGGTCTTTTTATAGTTACTGACTCACTTATCCATAATGATACACATGTGCCAAAGGGTGCTCATATACAGCTAAATATAAGTGTAGATGATAATTCTCAGAGGTGTATCTTGTATTTTCTTGGTGACTCTATGATGAATCGTAGAGGCCTGTTACACTGAACGTCAGAGCAAAAGCTGAGACTTGCATGTTACTTAGATGTTACGTTTTCTAAACCTACCTAGAAAATGTTTGGGAAAGTTGCACATCGTTACTTAAGAGCGGCACGGTTCGTTTGGAAACATTTTCTTTCCCTTCCCGTGGCACGACAATTGAATTTGAGAGCAGAGAAATGCCGGTCGTGTAAACCAGAGCCATACCGGTGTGACTGCTTTCACCGTGAGGCAAGAGCCAAGAAAGTCTGGCTTTGTCTGGGAATGGGGCACACCCTGGCCTCGGGAGCACTTGCCCTCCCCTCTCCTTCCCCTTCAGAGCCTCCAAAATTGGGTTCGGAGACGCTTTCAAGCTTCCCCTCGTCCCCAATTTCCCGCTGTTTCACACAGCTTGACTCCCTGAACGCTTTTGTGTCCTTTCCCCCTATTCTCACGCAGGCACGGAGATGTAATTATATTTTTATTTGTAGTACAGAAGAAACGTTTAGATGGTGTTTAGTGTGGAAAACTCAAGATTTGCAGACTCGACGATGCTTGGCAAGTGGTCAGTCTTAAATTGTACAGTGTGTGTACGGGCTAATTAAGCACGTTTATCTCGTTTTGAAGCTTCAACTTCAGTTTGGCTTTCGAGCCTTCTGTGGAGAAGTACAAAGCACGCACAGACCGTATGTTACAGTATGGCTGGTGCTGTAGCTCACTAACCTTTCTGTTCTGTGATGCAAAGTACACCTCTTCTTCCTAAAGATTCAAGCTCTGTTCGTGTTGCACGCGCTGTTTAAATTTACCCCGGCCGGGGTGCGGAGCTTGCCCGTCATTTTGTGTGGCACTTTCTGTGGCGTGAGGGGGAAGGAGGCGTGCGCTTCGTCAGCGGTGGTACCACCGCTTCTAGACAGACTTCTAAA
>VXAC01010020.1:1587375-1609730 GCA_013399225.1 Rhipidura dahli
CCGGCGCGGGGCGCGGCGGCGCTGACTCGCCATGGGAAGCGGCGCGTTAAAGGCCCCGCGGTGCCCCTGAGCGGCCCGGCGGCCCCGGTTGCTCCCCGCCGCCCTCGCTCCATCGCCCCCGCGGAGGCGGAGCGGGCCCGGGGTTGCACCATGTCGGACACCCGCCGGCGAGTGAAGGTCTACACGCTCAACGAGGATCGGCAATGGGACGACAGGGGCACCGGGCACGTCTCCTCCAGCTACGTGGAGCGGCTGAAGGGGATGTCGCTGCTGGTGCGCGCCGAGTCGGACGGTGAGAGCGTGGCCGGGGCTGCCCAGGCCGCCCGGGCCGCTTCCCCTCGCCCCCCGCCCGGCTCCGGGCCCCCCCAGCCTGGGCTGCCGCCCGCCGTCGCCGGACTCGGCTGACGGTGCCTTCCCTTGGGACACCCCAGAGGATTATTGTTGTTATTATTATTTCCATCCTCCGTGCCTTCCCTTATCTGGCGGCTCCGTGTGAAGTTTCCTTACCCCCACCAGCCACAGCAGCGTTTGCTACCGTGGTCCTAGACTTTTCTTCTCCCAGTTCATAGAATTATGGAATATGCTGAGCTGGAACTGACCCCCAAGGATCATCCAGCCCAGCTGCTGGCCCTGCACAGACACCCCAGCGATCCCACCCTGGGCATCCCTGGGAGCGTTGTCCAAGCTCTCTGTCCTGGAGCTCTGGCAGCCCTGGGGCCGTGACCACTCCCTGGGGAGCCTGGGCAGTGCCCGACTCCCTCTGGGCGAAGAACCTTTCCCTGATACCCATCCTAAACCTCCCCTGGCGCAGCTGCAGCTCCCCAGCCTGAACAGAGCTGAAGCTGTGACGTGTGACGACATTTTGTTCGCTTTCAGAGCAATATCCTTTGCTTTTGAGGTGCTCTTTTCCTCCCTTTCTTACTGCTGTAAAAAGTTGTTTGTTTGTTGCTTTTTTTTCCCCTCAGGAGTTCACTGGTGGTGCTCGAGTCGGGTGGCGTTCCTTGTATTTTATTGCACTTTAAAGTCACCTTAAAGGGTTTTTTTTAGAGGAGGGGGGGTACGTGCTCCCCACTTTGTCAGCCGACAGGTGCTAATGTGCTAAATAAACCACCTAAGACTGGTATAAATTGCTCCGGAGCTGTTGCCAGGAGACATACACTACTTGCATACACAAGATAAAGTCCCTGCGTTTATAGTAGCTGGGTGATTCACTTCTGAAGGGCAGCTGAAGGGAATAAAAGCAGGTGGCCCACGTGGCTCCTCTGGGCAAAAACATTTTTATGCTGGGCAGCACGTTACCTGCTGGAATCTGTATAGGTGGCCTAAAAGACCACTAAGCAAGTTGGTTCTTGCATCAGATTTCAGGAGAAAAGAGAGCTGCAGTGGATTTTGGACTAAATTAGAAGAGAAAAAAGTATTTTATGGGGATATTTCTGTTGAATTGTGTCCTACCTGGCTTATTGTAGGAAATTACATTTAAAGGAAGCAGTTCTTGCGGACTTTCTGTGAGATTTGGATTAAGCTGAGGGTCTGTTGGCTGGCACGTGGGCAGTGGTGTGAGATGTGTGGAGATGTTTGTTTTGTTGAGTTCAGTAAATCTCTCTTCATACTTTTTTCAGGTTCACTACTGTTAGAATCGAAGATAAATCCAAATACTGCATATCAAAAACAGCAGGCAAGTATTATTGCTAGGCTTTACTTTCTCTGGTTGCTGATGCTGAGGAATTGTTTTGTGCTCGGAGTGATTGCATTTTTCAGGGAAAAAGGAAAAGCGGGACAACATGGAATTCTTGATGGTGTTTTTATAGAGGTGAAAAACTTGCTTAGAAGCCTGTGAGTGCTAAACACTTCACATTCTAGGAATTAATATCTGGATCTTCTAGAAAAATACATTTCAGACTTCAGGCTTTGAAGATAATCTATGCAATTTGGATAAATACTGAAGTCATTATAGGAAGGATAGTGGGAAACATACGTGTGACTTTTGTCTTCCATCTCAGCCTGTCTGAAGTAATTGCAGAATTAGGGAGGCAAAACTTTGGCCAGCTCTGTTGGAGTGTATTTATTTACTTCTTGAGTTGTTTTTCTGGAAATAACGTGAATTTGTCTTTATGGGACTTCTTTCTTTGTTGTTGCTGTTTAGTTTTTATTTTAAACCCTGGAAGCTTCTGTTGTCCTAGGTAAGGCCACAAGCCATGTTACGAGTTACCTTTCCTAAACCTGCTGCAAGACAAAGAAGGAAAACATTGGGAGATGTGTTAATAGGTTATTTTTGTTTCATCCACTGAGAAAAATCAGCCTACTGAATCTCTTCTGCTTTTATTGTTTCCCCTTTTTCAGCATTAATTTTTGATGTCTCTGCCTGCATTGTTCTCAGGGGTTTTCTGGAGTTTTTTCTGTCTGTTCCTTTGTTCTACAGTAGAGTCTCTGTTCCTTTCCTTCAGTGTTTGATACTGTTCTTTATCATTATGGTATCCAGAAGTGTTTCAGCACTAGAAAACAGTAATTTTGTTCTTCCTAAGTCACAGAGGGACACATCTTTAAGGATTTTGTTATAGTGACAAGTTACAGTGTGAGAATTTGAGAAAGAGACTTTGTTAGCTGGTGAACATTGGCTGGCTCACTTTAGGTTAGGAGTGAGGTGGAGTTTTTGGGCCAGCCTTTCCAGGAGGATGTTTGCTGTGGTTTCTGCTTTTCACTTGTTAGGGATGGGTGGCTGGAGGCTTTCCTTGGGTGGGCCATGCTTAGGAAGGAGCTCTTCAGAGTTCCAGAAGCCGACAGTCTTCAACTGCTTCCTGTTTACTAGAGGGAACCTATACATAGTGAAATACAAATGCCGATTTTGGTGCTGTAAAGTTTTAAAATGCTTCCTTTCACACCCTGTTTCCTGAAACTGCAACTGATTAGTTGTAGGCCTTTTTTACTTCATTGGTAGCAAAGTTTCAAGTGACTTAAGTAGCTTTTGTTGCCATTTTTCTTGTGGAAAAGGTAGATAATAGTTTATGAAAACTCAAGCTGAGGTTTATTTTGGCTGGCTTTTATTTCTGATACTAATGCTTTCGTGTCCTTGTGGCAGAAAGCGTTTGCTTCGTGTTTGCTCTTTGAGGTTTGTGTAACCTCGTGCAGCTTGACACAGAGCATTGTCCTCAAGGTGATGGTCTTGGATTTGGGGGAAGCTGCAGGGTGGTGCTGCTTGATGGAGAAGAAACGTTCCCTGCCTACACATCTGTCGGCGTGTAAATAACTCGAGTGGACTCGGAGGGTACTTAACGCTTAATTGTGGTTTGCATAACAGTGACCTGTGAGAAAAGGAAACCAACCACTGATTTTTCGGTGCTGTGCATCAATCTGTGACTTCCAGTGTTAGACTGTTAGTGCCAAGTCATGCTGTAGCTATTGACTAATCCCAAACAGGACAGGCCTGTTATCTGCCTGCTCCAGTCGTGTTTGCGGTTCCTGGGGAATTCATTCTGTCCAGGTGTTAGGCACACTGTCATCACGACTGCTTTCTCCAGGGAAATATGGTTTGGATGGGACATAGGTGCCAAGCTGCTCAGCATACAATGTGTAAAATATCTCTAATTAGATGAATGCAAAGAACATGAGAGCCTGAAGAGCTTTAGGTCCCCCTGGTTTTTGGAGCATAGGCTTTGAGTTACACGTCTCTGCTGGACATCCCACATTAGCCGGAGGGCAGGGACAGATGTGTTATGGAGGTTCTGGCAGGAGCAGTTTTAAAAGTTGGCACCACACCCATTTGTTGTTTCAGCCTCTGCTTGAGGTTACTGTTCCCTGGCAGAACTGGCAGAGGAGCGTGTCCATGGCCGAAAGACATTGAACTGCTGCAGAAATCCTTACTGGGAGTGCTGCCTTCTGGTGTTACCTTTCCTGTAGGTGTGCTCTGTTTGCAGCTCTGAGATGGAGATCGTGTGCAAATCCTGTCTTTTGCCCAGCGTTGCCATCGATCCTGTGACAACAGAACGTTTTGCTCGAGGCAAAATTGGAGTTCCTTGCGGCCGGGATTTAACACGTTTTCAGGGGTGCTGTTAAAGCCAGCCTGAGTGGTTGCCAGAGGGCTTCTTCACTCCTGTTTCATGCCAGCAGGAGCGTTCACATTACCGTGTGGCAGGTTAGATGTAGGACTGAGTCAGTTGAAACATGTCTTCCCACTGGATTCGTTTTTATCGGCACGTGTTCCCTGTCTGCTTCCCTGTGCAGCACGTCTGTGCTGGCATGGGGATGTGGTGCAGCGCAGAACATGGAAAGGTGGAGCAGCAGGCACTGTGCAGTACCAGAACTGGAGAGGGCTTTGAACTGCTCTGAGTCTCAGTTTTTGTTCAGAGAGAATCTTTTTTGTCTTTATATGGTGTTCAAGTGAATTAGGGAACGTTGCTGTTGCTCGTGGATGGAGCAGCATCACCTCTAAGCACGTGGGAGTGCTAGAGCCAGGCCTGGAAGATGTCTGTCTGTCTGTGCTCTTGGTGGGTTGTCTGAGGTCATGCAGGAAGTGGGTGCCAGATAAGTACATCTTATATTGGTATTGGACAATTATTTTCTGTTGAAACCATCTTTCAGTCTTTCTGAAATATTTTTGGAAAAGCTTACATAACTTCTGCTTTGTGTGGGCAGTACAGATTGTAACGAGTACCATTCAGCAACTTGAGAATTTTCACAAATTTTTGATTGCAGTCCCTGGGTGCCTGGAGTCATTTTAAGTTACTGCATTAATTCTCTTCCTTGAATCACCCTGAGCTATGAATAGGGCTGCTGAAAGTGTGTGTCCTTCTTTATTCAGTGAAGCACCTCTGAGGCTCAGCCTACCTGGGAGTGCATTGATTTTGCGTTTCTGGGCATCAGTTCTTGCACAGAATGTTTCAGGATAAACATTTCAGATTTTGAATTCTGGAACAGCCATTAAACTGTACTTTAGAATCATTTTTTGATTAATCTCTGAACGAGAACCAGATCAGGGAGCTGATGAAGCTTTTCAGTACATGCAGTTGACAATTACTGTTTTTCCCTTGAAGCCCAGTTGAACTCTTGACTCTGAAATGGCACTCAGTAAACACAGAGATCCAGCTGTCCTGAGCTGGAGATGACAGGGGACAGCTGTGAGTGAAAAGTTTGTCTGCTCTAAGAACTTGGAGCAGTTGTGCCCATGAGTCGGAGCCTGAGGGCAGAGAGGCTCCCTATTAATATTTGTCACTGCAGGAGAAAAATGTAATATAGGACACTGTAACATAAATAAACAACTGACAGCAGTGCTCAAACCACAGTGCATGGAACTCCATTCTATCCACAATAGGGAAGCTTTGTTTCTCTAAAGAAATGTGTAAAAATTAGTAAGAAAGGAAAAAAATTGTGTCTGTGCAAATTCCACTGTTTTTAGTGTGGCCTGTGATTATTTTGGGAGAAGGAAGCAGATCTGTTGGTAGGCATTTGTCAACAGTGATGTCATTCTAAACTTTGTTTTCAAAGAAAAAAAAGGCAAAGACAAAACCCCCAAGATACACTACTCCACGTGGATGTTGAAGGATTAGGATTACTGTAGAAATGAACTGAAGGATTAATGCTGTATCAGTGCTGCCTGATGTTCATTCATGTTCCAGTGATAGTTGGAGCAGCTGGGAAGCTGTGCTTGTTGAGAGAGATGTGTGTTTTCCAAATAACTGCTGATGGAAGAGGGAACCTGCTGTCCCGTGCCAGCAGTCCTTCACAAATGTCAGTCCCCTCACACCTGGAAATACATACACAAGTGCTCCCTGACCTCTGTAAGCCCGGAAAACTGCATTTACAAAGGTCTGTTTAAACCCTACTGCCCCCGAAGCTTCCTAAGAAATATCAGGTATCTAAAATCAGGTGTTTCTTTGGGTTTCCTTGCTGAGCTTAAAGATACCACTCTTAATATTTTGTGTTCACTAAAAGTGGTGTATAAGGTAAAGATCTAACCAGCCATGATGAGTTGTGTGGTGAATATTGAACACTGTACATGGGGGAATTAAATTACCTTACTCACCATTAAGCAAGGGCTTGCTAGTGTTCAAAAAACACTTCAGTATTTAAAAAACTGTGGGAACAGTTCAGGAAGTCAACAAACTTGGAATGTTGAACAGTTCGTTTTGCTGAAGCTCATCAAATACAGTGGAGAGTTAGCAGAGAGCTGCTCAGTTTGGATACTTTTGTATGAAGGTGAGTTTGCTGTAGGATGGGAAGCTGTTGTCCTGCTTTTGTCTGGGACAGAGTTAATGTTCACCCCAGTAGCTGGTGCAGTGCTGGGGTTTGGATTTAGGATGAGAACAACACTGATAACTCAGGGATGTTTTTGTTGTCGCTGAGCAGTGCTTACCTTAAGCCAAGGACTGCTGAGTTTCCCATGCTCTGGCAGTGAGGAGCTGCACAAGGAGCTGTGAGGGAGCGTGGCTAGGACAGCTGAGCTGGCCAAAGGGATGTTCCATACCCCGGGATAACAGGGGCAGTGGATAAACTGGGGGGGTTGGCTGGGAGGGGCTGATCACTGCTCAGGTGGTGCTGAGCAGCTGTTGTGCATCACTTATCTGCTAAGGGGTTTGTTCCTTTCTTCACCTTCCTTTTCTTTGCTGTAACTGTTATAATTATTCATTATATTTTACCTTATTTCATTTTTTTAAACAGTTCTTATCTCAAGAGTAAAAGTTTCACCTTTTTCTGATTCTCCTTCCCAAACCATTGGTGGGAGGAAGTGAGTGAGCAGCTGTGTGGGACTTACTTGGCAGCTGGGGTTAAACCACAGCCACTCTATATTTGAATGTTGAAGTACAGGCTTGCATTCCTTACAGGACAGCAGCAAGTGTCCTAATAAAACCTCTTCAAAAACTGGTTTAGTCTATTCAGAAATTCCATAGAAACTTCCAGATCTGCTGTGCAAGTGCACAAATTGTATTGAGGGAGACAGTAGTAACAGAGGAAAACAACCTGGCTCAGATGAAAATAACTGGCAAGATAGTTGTAACTTTAATAAGAACGTAAGAGTTTTATATTATTCATGTTGTATGGCTTTTAATTCAGAAAGGAATATTTCAACATTAGCTAGGCATTCTATCTCACATATCTAGGGTTGTCTTAAACCCTTTCTAAGGGGGAAATTGAAATTTTAGGGGTTTGTTTCAGCCTTCTAAATATGACAGTATTTAAAATGTTAAATTGCAGATTTTCTTAATCTAGCGTGTGCATTTCCATTTCAAGACTGTTGGCTCAAGAAATGTATCTTGCAGAGAAGTGCCATCATAAGTGGCTGGCATATGAAAAATAGTATCTTTAAATATGGTTTGTGTAAGGTAGTGGTTATAAAATAACAAGAAAGAAAGTTGATGTTCCTTATGGCATAACAGGTGATTTAGTGTTTTGGTGTCTTATGTTCTTTTTTCTGACATGTGTAGCTTTAATTAAAATGATTTATTCTGTAAACATTGTCTGTAAGGGAATGGGCATTAAATATGCAGTGCAGACCTGTTTCAGAAACAATTATTTTCTTGGTTTTATCTCAAACAGGACACCCTGATTGTTTGGTCTGAAGCAGAGAACTATGATTTAGCACTGAGCTTTCAAGAAAAAGCTGGCTGTGATGAAATTTGGGAAAAAATCTGCCAGGTACAGTTAACATGAAACATCCCATTTTTATTCCAGGTATTTTAATGTCTTCTGTGACTTGATGTATTTGTGCATCCTTTTTAAACCTGATTGTAAAAGAGTCAAATATTCATTGTTATTTTCTGTGCAAGATCTTGAATTGCCCCTGCTTAGAACATGAGTTGTTCTTTCCTTAATTGAATGTCAGGCTTTAGAAAAATCCCTGTAATGGTGGGACTCAGGTGGTTGGTGTTCTGGGGCAGTTTGTGTGATTGTGTTCATTAAGAAGGGACTGCCAGAGTTCCATGTTTCAATTGTCCTTCTCCCAGTTGGCCTCAGGAAGTGGCTCATTGGAGTGCAGTGGAACTGCAGATGTGGTGTAAGGAACCAGAGAGCTCAGATTCCAGAGCAGCTTCCATTGGACAAACTGGGCAATTGAGATGTGTTATTTCAGGTATTGACCTGCCGGTTTTTGTGTGTATTTTGGGATCAGACAGTAACTGTGTGTGCCCTTTCTTAGGTTCAGGGCAAGGATCCTTCGGTGGAAGTCACGCAGGACCTTATTGAGTCAGAAGAGGAACACATAGAGGAAATGCCTGAAACCAGTCCTCTGATTGACCTTCCTACTTGTGAACTCAACAAACTTGAAGAGATTGCTGACCTAGTTACCTCTGTTCTCTCCTCACCCATCCGTAGGGAAAAGCTGGCACTGGCCTTGGAGAACGAAGGCTACATTAAAAAACTGTTACAGCTTTTCCAAGTCTGCGAGAATTTAGAGAACACCGAAGGCTTGCATCATTTGTATGAAATTATTAGAGGGATTTTGTTCCTCAACAAAGCAACTCTGTTTGAGGTGATGTTCTCTGACGAGTGTATTATGGATGTGGTCGGATGCCTCGAGTATGATCCTTCTTTGGCTCAGCCAAAACGGCACAGGGAGTTCTTGACCAAAACAGCAAAATTTAAGGAGGTTATTCCTATTACAGACTCTGAACTCAGGCAAAAAATCCACCAGACTTACAGGGTACAGTATATTCAGGACATCATCTTGCCAACACCATCTGTTTTTGAAGAGAATTTTCTTTCTACCCTCACTTCCTTTATTTTCTTCAACAAAGTTGAGATTGTCAGTATGTTGCAGGTAAGTGATTTTTGATCCAGTCTCGATGGATTGTGTGTAGGCACATGTAGTTGTAGTTTCAAAATGGATTACAGTTAATCACACACACTTCCATTTGCACAATGTTTTGAATACTTCTGCTGCTCTCTGATACCTTTGATTTTGTATTTTGAAAAGGTACATTTCAGGTGAGTATATTAATATTTTTTAATGGGCTGTAAAGTTGAAGATTTTTCTCCCTGATTCTCAAGCAACGTAAACCTTTTGGTCAAGTTTGTGTAGGTATTTAGGGAACAGGCAACTTCTTGTATTCTGTGTTAGGGACATTGTGCTGGTTTTGTAACAAATTCTGGATCTGTGATTGTAAAGAGCATGATCAGACCCATTCCTGTTTCACTACTGTTACATCATGGTACTAGTTTCAGATGTACATGTTGTCTTAATTTTTAAGTAATTAGTTGCTGGGGTTTTTTCGTACTATGAAAATATATAACTAATAAATAACCAAGCTGTTACTTTACTAGAAGATGTCCTGCACACTTTGTAGTCAGAAGCAGGCTCCAAGGTGCTTGGGTCCTGGAAGGAGCCTTGGTGAAGAGCTGTGTGAACTTCATGGCATTTTGGGGTTTTCAGCTGGTGCTGTGTTGTGCAAACTAAGGGGTACCAAAGTGGCTTTACTGTGTTTATCTGTATCCAAAAATGGTACATTTGTGTAGGACAGATCACAGACCTCTTGGAGTGAGTCTGGAGAGCCTCTATAGAACACTGAGAAGAGTTGAGAAGAGGAAGGGAGTAAAAATGGTGGAGAGAGAGGGGCGCTGGAGACATAACGTTTCCATATGGAATATGTTAATGAGTTCAGATATGGGTGAAATATGGTAGAGAGTGTAGTACAGGAGTGGAAAATAAATCAAAACTGAATTGTTGCAGAGGATTGCACAAGTATGCTGTTTGGCTTCTTTGTGCCTCAATAGCAGAAAGAATCAAAAAATTAAATCCCTCTTGCAAAATTAATGGCTTTGTGTTAAATAAAGATTTTCCTTTAAATTCTTTTTGCATATATTTTCAAAAACTAAAAATAAATGCAGTATTATTCTCCTGAGGCCACAGTCCTGTTTGCATTCAGAGGTTAAGTCTATAGAGTTCTTTATTTTTCATTGAGGCTGTACAGTACTGAATGTTTAATTGTGCTGTAACAGAGAACTCTGATTTGCTGTTACCTCGAGTGCTCTTTACAGAGGGTTCTCAAGTGCTCTGACAGTTCCTTGCTGGTTCTATTGTGGCAGTCCTTGCCATCATAGATGGAGTACATAGCATACAGGTTTGCCTGCTTGTTCTAAAGTCTGTAATTGAAGTGTGTGATGACTTAGGAATAATGTAATATTGAGCCTTGAGAATTACTGACTGAGAAGAAAGCACACATGGAAAAGATGTTGTAGCACACTAGAGGAAAATTCCCTGGTGATGGGACCTCAGGTCCAGGCCTGCTTTGGCAGCCCTGTAAATCAGCTTGTTGGGCACAAGAACTCGAAAGCTCCTTTGGGTTTGGGGAACACATTGGACGTCCTGTTACCCTAAATACACTGGCACAGCTCCTGGGAGAAGGCAGTTTAGAGGAGCAGCAGATTGTGTTTGCCGCAGCAGCAAAGCTCCTTTCTACGTGCCACAGAACTAGATGCCAGTGCTGCTGCTGATGGAAGGGCAGCCACGTGGAAAAGGAACCTCCATCCATCCTGTGCTTTAGGACAGCAGCCTTAGACAAGCAGGAGATACTTTTGTGCTCAGGTGTTCTGCTGTAGGGATTTTCTACCCTATCTGCTGTTGATTGTAGTATGGTTTGGGATTTTTTTTGTAACAGGCTTAATTAAGCTGTTTAAGCCAGCAAAGCTTAAAATAAACTACTAAATCTGTGTATGTTGCACTCCCTGTGATGTCGATTCTGAGTATCATTTGTTTGTAAAGCACTTCTATCCCCACGCCTTAAAATTGTCAGGAAAAAGTTTGCCAGTCTTTGGTTGGCATTGCTGTAACTGTAAAAATTCTGTATTAAGTTACCCTAATAAAGCACAGAGATTTTAGTGACAGCACACAGCAAATAGAGAGGTAAGCACACTCTGTTATGCAATGTAAAGTTCATGTACATTTACTGGAATGCTGCTCTTTGTTCATTTTTGTTTGATGCACAAGTTTATTGTGTTGAATTGGTACAGTGATGCCAAATTTTGTAAAGCTGTAGAATGTTACTGTTTGCTGTCAGATTTATATTGTTTTTAAAAGGTAACAGAAATAATTTGATTTGAGAGAGTGCCAACACTATTTTCAGTGTGAAAGAGTGCAGAATAATAAAAGGGCGGAAGTGCCCAAACCCTTGGGGGATGCCGATGCTCACCCTGGCTTTTGGGTACATCTTGGTCTTAAGCAATGGGGCAACTGAAAACTTTGCAAGAAGTGAGGTGTTGTCCCGTAGATACTTAAATATCTCTTGGTAGTTGAGGATGTGAGTCTGAAAAGTCAGTCCATAAAGTTTGCTAGCTTGGCAAAGCAAAGGCTCTGCAAGTGGGAGAGATTGTTTTATTTGTAAGAGAGGTAATGGGGATGTGGCTGCAGAGTTGTCCCGTGGCTGTCACTTTGTAGTTGCAGTTTTAGGGACTATCACTGAGCTCAGCTTCACCTGGCTCTGGTCTCCTGGAGCTGCTTCTGCTGCTCAGAGGGAGTGCTGAAACAATGCCCTGGGAATGATCCAGCTGGATGTGTGCTCTGGCATTTGCCTTCTTTGGGATAAATTGGATGGAGAGGTGGAGAGCTGGACTACTGCAGGGTTAGATCCTGTAAAGATGGAAGTTGTTTTCCAGAGGCGCTGTGTAAGGTGTGTTCCTTTTGTGTGTTGCACAGGAAGACGAGAAGTTTTTATCGGAAGTTTTTGCACAATTAACAGATGAAGCTACAGACGATGACAAACGGTGTGAACTGGTAAGTGCCAGCTCCCCGTGGTGCCTCCAAGGCTGTACCTGAGAGGGATTAAGGAGAAACAGTGAAACTCTTGTGCAGTCACTGAGGGGTTTCTGTACGATCAGCCAGCACAAACTCTGCTACAAAATCTAGCCATTTCCTCCTTTCACAGAGCTTTCTGAGCCAAACACACCTGTAATTCTGTTTTCCTATGCAACAGGTGAACTTTTTCAAGGAATTCTGCGCCTTTTCTCAGACGTTACAACCTCAGAACAGAGATGCGTTTTTCAAAACGTTGGCAAAGCTGGGAATTCTTCCAGCCCTTGAAATTGCAATGGTGAGTGAAACTTCAAGCTGATTTTAACCAATGTAGAAGAGCCACAGCCACTGAAGCAGTTTGGGCTCTGCTGAGCCCTCTCTTGTCAGTTTTGCTGTGCTGGGAGTGGGAGTTGATTGGAGCATTCCCAATCCAGAGGCTGCTCCAGCTCTAAAGTGCTCTGGGCATTTTTCTGTCTCTGTGTGAGCCTGTGGGCAGCGCAGTCCTTGGGACAAGGGCTGTAAGAACTGGAAGAGGATCTTTGTCCAGTGGCAGCTGGATTGGTGTTGTGGTTGTTGCTGGCCCAGGGCCAGAGAAGTATTTTTAGATAATCTGGAACTGTTGGCTGCTTCCTCCCGAAAAGATCCCATAATCCTGTCGTTAGCAGATTAATCTGTCCTAATCAGCAGTGGGAAAATGGAATTTCTTTCACTCCTGTGGTTGGAGCAGCTGTTGCTGCCTGACCATTGCAATTCATTTTGCTGGTTTGTTGTTGTTTTTCTGTAACCCTGTTACTGTGTTTCTCGTAGAAACTCCTGTAATGAGATGTTCTCAAAACTTTGAACTACCTATTGCTTGCAGCTGTACTTGATAATAAATACCGAACTTAATTTGTTCTTGCTAATCAACTTCTCTTTTTATTAGGGAATGGATGATCTGCAAGTTAGATCTGCTGCTACAGATATATTTTCTTATCTAGTAGAATTTAGCCCATCCATGGTCCGAGAATTTGTGATGCAAGAGGCCCAGCAGAGTGATGATGTAAGTCACAGTGCTTTGCAGTTTGTCGAATATAGCAGTCTTTGGGCTAGCAGAAAACAAACAAAACATCAAATCAAGCCTCTAGAAATATAGGGGAAAATAGATTTAATATACAAACAGTTCTGAGCTTGTTGGTGTTGCGTGAGTTTACAGTTCTGGAGCTCTGACTAACAAGGATGGTAGGTGTGGAGGGTTGTGCTTAACAGAATTTTTGTATCCAGATGCAACTCTCAGTCCTTCAGTTTCATTTAAATTTGTCTTCAAAAAATTACAGAAGCTGGAGAAATTACTTTCCTCTATTTAACCTGTGTCTAATTGTTTGGTGGTGTGTTTGTTTGGGATTTTTCTGCAGGACATCCTCCTCATCAACGTGGTCATTGAGCAGATGATCTGTGACACGGATCCAGAGCTCGGGGGAGCTGTTCAGTTAATGGGGCTGCTGAGAACTCTGATTGACCCAGAGAATATGCTGGCCACAGCCAATGTAAGGAGATGGTGGGGGGGGGGGGTAAAAAACACTGCACTGTCCCAGCAAAGCTGAAAACCTGATATTCTCTGTGTTTGCTCTGATACTGAATTTAAACAAGACAAAAATAAGCTTAAAGTTTCCATTTTGGGGCTTTGTGCAGGTGCTTATTAAATAAGTTTTGTCAAGCTTTTTGAGATTTTGTTTTTTCAGTAGATGTTTGCATGGTGGGGAGTTTTTGGTGATGGTGAGCTTGGTTAGTTGTCCCAAAATGAAGAAACTGATATTTTTTTGAGCAAGGACAGTCCTGCAGGCCCAACAAATTACAAGCAGACCTAAAGGAGCCAGTAGAATTCTTGTGCTTGTGTGGGCTGTTTCCTGTGTTACTGTTCTTTCTTGTTTAAAAGCCTGTGTACAAATCCCAGTGTTTAATAAAATTATTTTTGTTTCAGAAAACAGAAAAGAGTGAATTTCTCAATTTCTTCTACAACCATTGTATGCACGTTCTCACTGCGCCACTTCTGGCCAATACATCAGAAGACAAATGTGAAAAAGGTACTGAATATTTGCAGTTTCTTTTTCCTCCTTGCAGGCCTGTAGTGTTTGGCAGTGACTGACAGTGCTGGTCCCAGGGATCAGCCTGAGATGCCAGCTGGGATTGCACTTGTGGAAAAGTGCACAGAAGGGACAGGGCTTCTGTGGGAGCAGCTTTCAGCTCTTTCCTGCAGCTCTGGATTGCTGCTGTAGCTTCGTGCTGTGCTTTGTGAAAGATGCACTTCCTTGGTGTTTATCATGCCAGTATACAGTTATTAATTGCCTTGAAAAAATGCTTCCTCTAAAGCAGAGAGTGGCTGTAGGTTTCAAATGTTAAGCTAAAAAAAGTTTTGCACATTCAATCTAAAATCTGTAGTACTCATTTTAATGCATTATTTGAAAAACTTAGCATTGGTGGTCTTACTCTATATATATTCCTAAGTTTTAGGTTATCCATTTTCACCTAGATGGATTTAAAACTTTGTAAATTAAATACAGAAACCTCACCTGGCTGCATTCTTGCTGCACGTTTATGTCCCTGTGACTTACAGAAACTTCTGATTTGATGAAAAATCTGACCACCTGGTAGAATTTACTGTTTATCCCCATCTTTTAAATCTTGACAGTGATTTGGAAACCTTTTTCTGATATTTATTTTTATTTTCTCTCTCAGATGCAGTAGTTGGATCCACTAAGAGTAATACAATTTGTCCTGGTGAGTTTGAATTGACTTTGAATTTTGAAACTTTTCTTGTGTGCTGTGTATCGTATTCTATTTTAAGAAAAAAAGATATGCCCATACTTTTAATACTTTTCATTGAAATAGATGCAAGGGCTTTGCTTCACTTGGGACAAATGGAAGCTGAAAAAACATTTTCGTCAGCCTTGCTACTGAAAGCTTAAATTGTTCATTTTTCTTGCAGATAATTACCAAACAGCACAACTACTTGCCTTAATTTTGGAGCTGCTTACTTTTTGTGTGGAGCATCACACATATCACATCAAGAATTACATTATGAACAAAGATTTGTTAAGAAGAGTCCTGGTCTTGATGAATTCAAAACACACCTTTCTGGCCTTATGTGAGTGTGGAGCTGTTGTGATTTCCCTCTTCCAGGATTGGTGTGCACTGTGTGGAAGGTGTTCCAGTGCACACTTGGACTTGGAATTCATGTTAATGAGCGTGAATGAGATTTTAATGCTCTGGGTTTGGGGGTGCATCTTCCTCTGGGTAACACCAGGTGTTTCAGTTCTTTCCATAAGCCCTGGCATGTGGTTATTGACTCCTTGAATTTTTCTTCCCACAGGTGCTCTTCGCTTTATGAGGAGGATAATTGGCCTGAAAGATGAATTTTATAACCGCTACATCACCAAGGGAAACCTCTTTGAGCCAGTTATCAATGCCCTGCTGGATAATGGCACCCGGTACAACCTGCTCAACTCTGCCGTGATTGAGCTGTTTGAGTTCATCAGAGTGGTGAGTGCAGCTCCACCTCTTAGGGGAGCACCCAGCTCCTTGGGAAACAAGGACTTTCAGCAGTTCCTGAGCCACTTGCTGCCAGTGCCTTGATGTGTGGGAGGCTTTGCTGGGAATCTTTGTGGTCTGCGAAAGTGAAGGGTGGGTTTAGTTGTAGGATATTGTGGCTGCTGTCTTTTCCAGCAGGAAGAACATTAGGCATGTTAGGATTTGCCTGATATGGTGAGAGACTTGTGTTAGAAGGGGACTGACCAAAGGGTCCCTGTCCCACATGAGCTGCTGTAGCTGCTGAGAACCAGGGAGAGCTGGAACGTGTGGGGAGAACAGAGCACTGCTGTCCTGCACAAAGTATCCTGTATTAACAGAAGTATCACAAATACAGCTGGGACACTACTGAGTCCATTGTCTGTTTCTGTGGAAGCCTAATAAATACTTCTTGATCTCATCTCTTTTTCAAGGATAAATCTGATTTCGTGCTTCCCAGTTGTATAATATTGTACAATAATGCTTTGGCTCTGGGCACGAAATCAGTTACTTTCCAAAGTGAACTCAAAAGCTTTCTGAACTGTTAGGAACTTTCTGCCTGTGCCCATTTGAGGCTGAAACCCTGCTTTGTTCTTCTGCAGGAAGATATTAAGTCCCTTATTGCACATATAGTTGAAAACTTCTATAATGCACTTGAATCTATTGAATATGTTCAGACGTTCAAGGGACTGAAGACAAAATACGAGCAAGAAAAGGACCGACAGAGCCAGAAGCTGAACAGGTAGGCCCCGGGTTCTGTGCTCTGAGCCTGGCAGTGGCTGCCACTCTGCAGGGCTGCTCCTTGCTTTTCTCTTTCCCAGAGGACAGCAGGAGCAGGAGGCTGAGATTGGGGTTGGGTTTCATTCTTGGTGAAAACTTCTTGGATTAGAAGAAAGGCACATCTGCCTTTCCTTGTAGCCAAGTATAGTAGAGCTGATGTTGGCCAGTGGGCTAACTGTTACGTTCAGAAAACTCTCAGCTTAAGAGGAGCAGAATGTTGCTCTGTTGCTCTCATTTGGGATTCAGTCTGGCTCATCATCATCTGTGGTGTTGGTGAGTCTTGGGGTGAGGGCAGAACCAGAGATGGAGCTGGATTGACTTCTCAAATATACTGAATTCCCTCTAAAACTCTGGAAGGCGTTTCTGGTCCCAAGTCTGAAACAGCAGCCAAGCTGGAATCACTGTGTGTGTCTCTTACAGTGTCCCATCCATATTGCGTAGCAATAGATTCCGCAGGGATGCCAGAGCCTTGGAGGAGGATGAAGAAATGTGGTTCAATGAAGATGAAGAGGAAGAAGGCGAAGCTGTTGTACCTCCAGTTGAGAAGTCAAAACAGGAGGATGATTTTCCAGATAGCTATGAAAAATTTATGGAAACTAAAAAAGGTATTTACTTGGTGTGAGCTTGTTGGCGCTGGAAGTGCTCCATGGCAGATCTGTGGAGTGTCACCTAAACCAGGCTGTGGTTTGTGCTCTGTACCTTGAGCAGCAGTAGAGGGTATTCTGTGTTATTGAGTCATGAGACCCAAACGTGTCTTTAGGATTAAAATAACAAGTTAAACTGCTTGGAGCAAGCATCTGGTTTAAATGCCATTTAAAAGCAGGACTTTGAATGTGCTTGTGTGCTCCAGGTGAGCCATTATCCCTGGTGCCTTCAGCATCCATTTGCTGCTGGTGGGCTCAGGATGGGCTTGGTTGGGGAACTGAGAATTGCAGCAGAATTGGAACCAAACAAACCTGCTGGCTCTTGCCCCGCGATTGCACTGTGATGTGGATTGTACTCCTTGGTGTGCAGCAGATACCTAAGTGTGGCAATGTTTGTCCCTCAGCTAAGGAGAGTGAAGACAAAGAAAATCTTCCAAAAAGGACTTCAGCTGGGGGATTCAAATTCACTTTTTCCCACTCAGCCAGCGCAGCCAACGGTGCGAACGGTGCAAACAGCAAATCTGTGGCAGCTCAGACATCACCAGCGAGCTCCAACGGCTCCTCTTCCAAGAACACGGCCCTGAGCCCGGCGGTGCCAGCCCCCAAGGTGGGAGAACTTGTGTGGGGCTGTCCTGGGGTAACAGCAGCAACAGCCTGTGGGCAGCGGGGCTGAGCTGGTGATACATTCACCCTGAGCCCTCCGGTGAATCCCTGGCTGCTCTGGGCAGGTCTGAGCAGGGCTGGACTCTGTTGGAATCTGGTGGGCACAGTCTGATCCTGCATCCTCTGCATCATTTCACTGTTGCCACTTTTCTCCCTGCGCAGTTGCTGCTGTGTGTGATGTACAAAGGAAATTGGGGGTTTGGGGAACTGTTAGTGCCCCTCCAGACTGGGAATTCTGAGTGTTTTTTAGGAGACAGATGCAGTGAGGGACCCCTCTGTGGTGCCTGACTCAGCTGTGCATTATTGGAATCCTCAGCCCTTGAGCTCCTGAGCAGCTACAGAAGAGCGTGGCAGGAACTGGGTTTCCCACCCTAAGGCTGAGCAGCCAAAGGGATGCCAGCCTGCAGGTTGGACTTCATGTCTGTCCAGCTCAACAGTGGTTTTTTAAACTGATTTTTAAACAATTTTCAGTCCGGACCCAGAGGAGCAAGGAAATTCCAATACTTTTGCAGCTTGAGGTTCAAACCCACTCTCCAGACAGATGGGACTTGGAATGCCAAAGGCATCCCCAAGAAACCTTCTGCAGGCTGGTGTGTCCTGGACAGGTTGGCTGGAGGTTGGGTACTAAAGTTGCACATTCCTGGGTATTTTTTTCAGTGTGAGAATTTCCTATTTCCTTGTTTCTGATTGGCAGGGAAGTCTAGTTGGGCTAGTGGATTATCCTGATGATGAAGATGATGATGAAGAGGAGGAGACATCTCCAAGAAAAAGACCTCGTCTGGGTTCATAAAAGAAACCAAAACTTTGGAATAAGAACTTTTATTACGGGGTTTCAAATGCTGCAACTGTTTTAAGAGCTAAAAAGAATCTGATTCAGAAGGCTTTCTCCCATGAGTATAAAAGATAATACAAGGAGTAGCAAAAGAAACTCAGTGTATCAGCTAGAAAGGGTTAGTTCTGTAAACACAAAGCTTCCAAGGAACTTAATGTCTTTCTAGAAAGTAAGGAGTCTGCCATTCAGGCTGTCAAAAAAATGAAAAATTAAAAAAAAAAAAGTTGGGTTAGTATTCTCAGAACCTGGATGATGGCTTCTCAGCAAGGAAAGTCTCAGGTGTCGGGAGGGAAAGGGGGAGGGAAAGGTATGGTTACATTTTTTTAAAAATATTGCAGGGTTTCCCCAGTGTTTAACAGAACTAGGAAAAAAAATAAAATTCAAGCTTAAATTTTGAACCCAGTAATCTTAATTTTGTAATGGTGCTGTCAGTTGTGTTCTTTTAGCAATGCCTCTTTTAAAAAAATTTTAAGGGAAAACTAACTCTGTTTGCATAAGAACAATCCATATTTTGGGACCATTTATTACCAACTAAACTGCATTTCTCATGGTTGGAGGGAGGGACACTGCAGTTATAGTGCATGTTGAGTTGTTTAAAACAGTTAAAATAAGTTTTAAATTGTATTTTCACAGAGGAGAGAATGGAAGCTGGAGTCAAAATGGAAGGTTTTGCTTGTTTAGTCAGTGAGACATCCAGAAATATCTATGCCAAGGAGCAGTGGCTTCCCAAGGGTCTCCAGGAGCTGCTTGTGTCATGGTGGGGCTGTACCCGGCAGATCCCACAGCTGTTGGCTTCAGGGTGGGAAGAGCCCCAATTCCAACCGTGCTCCGCAATGTTCCAAGGGCTGCATCCTCTTGGAGCAGCCGTTTCCCCGTTTGGGAGTTAAAATTGCATGGGTGAGGTGGGAATAAGAAACACTCACAGGTTTTTCATAGTGATGGACTGAGCAGCATTTGAACACCAAAGTCGAGGTGGGATTATTGCCAAGAGAACACCTTGAGGGCTTGGAGGCGGAATCCACGAGCAGCACCTGAACCTGGGGGTGGTACAAAAGCTGCTTTTTTAAAACACAAAAGCACATTCCACATAGGTGAGTGAACTGTGACAGGAATAGGTGAGTTCATGGCAAGGTGACAGAGGCGAACAGTCCAGGTTTTATTTTCAAGAGCAGCACATGAACTGTAAATATTTTAATGTTAGTTTGCCCATATGTGATCTGAGATCATGACAAGTGAGAGGAGATTCCCAGCAACTGTGTCAGAGATGTTAAAAGATGGAACCAACTGCAATCCACCACATAGATCACTCTTGTAATATGTGTTATGGGTCCATTTCTCCTGGAATAGTTTAAACTGAAGCAGTTTCTCTGTTTTGGAGATTTTTGTAGTTAGTTTTAATTTTAGCTCTTGTTTGGAAAAAGATGGGCTGTCTGTGTAGATATGAAGTATAGTTTTTTCCATAAAACAGAAGTTTATTTTGTATTAAAGATACCACTGTACTTGTTTTACACCATTTGTATACATGTGGTGATATTAATGCTGAACTGTAAAATTCAGGAATTAAAATGTGACCCTGTAATTCCATGATGATTGCTTGTGTTTGGTTTGTTACACATGGTAAGTGAACTCAGAGTTTTCAATGTGGCTGTTGTAGGATACTGTTTAAGGTTAGTTATCCATGCAGATTTCAGAGTAACTCCTTACCATTGGATGGAATCCCATAGGGGATTCCGGATGCCTAAGCGAGACCCAGGTGCTCTGATGGGCCTGGGGATAGTGGTGGTGGTGTCCTTGGAAAGCTCCAGGCTGCCCGGCACAGGACTCTGGTGGAACACCTTGTCGGCTCTGGAGCCAGAGAAGGTTTGCCAGTAAAGGAGCTTCAGCATCGCCCTCGTGTGCTCACTCACTCTTAGGCTGCTTTGCTTCCCAGTGGGTCTTTTCTGTCCATCAGTAAAGATGATTGACAAGCCATGAGAGCAGCAGTTACCTGGGATGTGCCTTCACTCACCTGAGGAGGAGAAGTGGCATCACCTGGGGTGTGGAGCTGCGTTCCCGATTCTCTTCAACAGCCTCCCAAGCCACGTTCTCCATGGGACTCCGAGGAGCATCAGGTCCTTGCTCTGCTCCTCACCACCCCAGCACCTGCTGCAGTATGGCAGGAGATTCAAAAACACACAGGAGATTGTTTCACAGCAAAACCAAGAATGTAATGAATTTTTATAGTCCTAGGAAAGGACTGGCTGGAGGGGCATTAGATGTCCCACTGAACACCAACCTGCAATCCCAGGAGGAGGTGACACCCAGCACTCTGGCTTTTCCCTGGGGCTGTCCCCCCTCAGTGCTGGTTCCCAGCCTGCCCTCGTGGGCAGCTGTGTTCTCCTGCCTGGGCTCCTTCCACTGCCACTCTTTTGGGGAAAGAACAGAACATCTGCCAACGTGTTCCAGTTACAAATGCTATTTTAATAAAAATTCCATGAAACTCAAATGGGTGGGTTTGTCTCTTTTCCTGGGAGTTGCTGTGGCAGTCAGTGAGGTCATGCCAAGGGCAAAGGCGGCAGCCTCTTTCCTCTCTTCAAATTTGTCACAGTCAAATGAGTAAAGGACTTTCTGTTACTCTAGCAGTGAATTGCTGGGAACAGCCTCAGCTTTCAAACTCAAGCCACTCCTTTTATTTAAAGTTGCATTTATTGCAAACGGGGACCTGGGCACCAGGAAAGTGCCCCAAAAGCCTGTAAAACGCTGTAACCTGGAGTGAATTTGTGCATGTCTTGACTCCCAAGGTACAGTGGCTTTCTCAAAAATGAGCTGGTCCAGGGTGCAGTTCCTTGTGAAATCAGACTTTATTGCACTGCGCAGCTGAAAAAGCCATTTGTTTGTAACGGGCTAACGAAAGGAACCAAGTTGTGCACTGTTAAAGTGAAGAAGTTCAAAGACTGAGCTCAGAGCTGTTGCCACAGGAATTCCTTTCCCAGCTCTCCATCTCTGCTCTCCGGGCTCAGGGCTGGAGCAGGGCTGTGCTCTGCAGTGCTGGCACAGCCTCACTGCAGGACAAAGTCAGGGAGTTTCCAGCACTCTGGAAAAGGAGTGTTCATGGTGTGTTTCAGTGTCACTTGCAACAGGGAGGTACCAGGTACTGAGNTGATGAAATTTGGGAAAAAATCTGCCAGGTACAGTAAACATGAAACATCCCATTTTTTATTCCAGATATTTTTGTGTCTTCTGTGACTTGATGTATTTGTGCATCCTTTTTAAACCTGATTGTAAAAGAGTCAAATATTCATTGTTATTTTCTGTGCAAGATCTTGAATTGCCCCTGCTTAGAACATGAGTTGTTCTTTCCTTAATTGAATGTCAGGCTTTAGAAAAATCCCTGTAACGGTGGGACTCAGGTGGTTGGTGTTCTGGGGCAGTTTGTGTGATTGTGTTCATTAAGAAGGGACTGCCAGAGTTCCATGTTTCAATTGTCCTTCTCCCAGTTGGCCTCAGGAAGTGGCTCATTGGAGTGCAGTGGAACTGCAGATGTGCTGAAGGCAAAAGGAGCTGGAGGTGTCAGGGAGAGGCAAAGAGGTGGCAGCGCTCTGTGAGCCCCCAGCTGTCAGAGCAAATCTCAGTGACTCCCGTGTCTCAGGGCTATTTTCATCTTTGTTGTTTTATTATGAAGCAGTTTAGATTTTACACTTGCAATGCTGGGATTTTACACTGGCAAGGCAACGGAGCTGCACCTGTGTGTCCTTAAAAGAAGCAGCACTTTCCCATGGGAATCATCACAACCTTCCCAGACTTTGACATGGCCCAGTGCAAAGCTGTGAGCTAAAGAACCAGAGAGCTCCAGTTTCCAGCAGCTGCCTAGGGACAAACTGGGCAGTTGTGTTGGTAATCTTTGCATGCACTGGGGTTTAACGTCTGCTCAGGCAGTTCTGAGGTCCTGTTGCTGGAAGGAACTAATCCTAAGAAACAGTCAGGAAGGAATAATGCCATTTTCTAGGAAGGTCCATTGCAGTCAGCACACAAAATCTGCCACAAAATGTAGCTGTTTCCTCCTTTCACAGAGTCTTCCGAGCCAAACACCTGTAATTCTGTTTTCCTATGCAAAAGGTTTTCAAGGAATTCTGTGCCTTTTCCCTCCTGTTACCTCAGGAGAGAGATGAATTTTTCAAAATGTTGGCAAAGCTGGGAATTCTTC